>BFEA01000223.1:1957485-1971381 GCA_003427395.1 Chara braunii
AGATGTGTGTGTGTGTGTGTGTGTGTGTGTGTGTGAGAGAGAGAGAGAGAGAGAGAGAGAGAGAGAGAGAGAGAGAGAGAGAGATTATTCAGTTCAAACCGAATGCATGTCGATCAAAGGGCAGGGCAGAGTCGCTGAAAATTTAGGCTTGACACAGCTGGGTCCGCGGTATTACTGGTGGTTAAGTTGTCTTGCTTGAGTTCACCGTGCTTCGGAGGCTCTGGACAAAAATATGACAGCATGAATAGGACTGGCGCCCCTTTTGAAGTTCATACCAGCTGCACAGAGAGGCGAATGAAAAAGTACCATTTTATTTCTGGAATATGAAGAGATCAACTACTGTGGACTGTATGTCTGTTTTTCTCGTCTTTTTGGTCCGGGGTTATTACTTTTTTTTTTTTTTTTAGAAAAAGGAAGCGCCTTTCTATTGCTGGGGTTTATGATTAGTATTTTTTTTTTTTTTAATGACTTGAAGTGTGGCGGATATATATGCTGACTGTGTGGTGGGTCTCTTACCTCATCGTTTTACTTTTATTTTTATGTTTATTTTTATGTTTATTTTTATGTTTATTTTATTTTTATTTTTATTTTTACTTTTATTTTATTTTTATTTTTATTTTTATTTTTATTTTTTTGGCCTGTTATTCTTAAGTACCTCCATTCCTCGTGCTGCTCTCAGATGACTCAGTGTTACTTTTTTGTTTTCTTACAGAAACAGGTCATTTTTTTTATTAATGAAGCTCTCTGATGATTCTGATGCCAGATTCTTCGAAAAAAGTTCCTCCCAGCGGCAGTGAGTTGGAGTGCAAGCAGCAGGCTGCTGTGCTTCGCACCGCCAAGAGTCTCTTAGAGAGAGAGGAACTGCTGGATGTCACCTTTGTGTGCGTGGAGAATGAGGAGGTGAAGGTCAATCGAGCCTTTCTGGCGGCATCGAGCGAGTACTTCTCCAATCTCTTTTATGGCAATATGCGCGAGAAAGGCCTTCAGCGAATCCCACTGCCAGATGCAGTCGCGAAATACCTTAGAATGATCTTTGAATACCTTCATGGCTGCGCCTGTCAGTCTCCGCCCTACTCGTATGGCGACATGGTCAATGCGTACGCGTTGGCGGATCAGTACCAAATCGTTGACTTCTGCAATCATGTGAGTGGATTGCTTGCGCTGACTCTGTCCAACAAGCCACTGAGCATTGTCATCGGAGAAGTAATGAGCGCGGCCTTGCATCGTGGACTGGACGAGATTGTAGAAATGGCGCTGAACGCATTTCAGCGTCACGACTTCAATCCGTGTTCGTTCATGGGGTGGAGCATGGAGAGCGTCGTCTTCTGTCTAGACCATGCATCCATGGAAGCAAGTGAGCAGGAATTTGCGGAGGCGGCTGTCAACTGGGGTTCTCTTAAGGTTGATGCGGGGGGTACGATGGCAAAGGGCTCTTCGGCGGCAAGTTTGAAAGACGAAGACGCTGACCAGCGCTTGGCTGAGGTAATGAAACACGTCAAACTTGAGTACGTCAGCCCAAACTTCATCGCTGAGCACATAGAGCCTCTGGGAGTGGTTCCTGAGAACATTCTGTTAAATGCGTATCGGAGTCAAGCGCGAGCCCTATCCGTGAACACGGGGAAGTATCAGACGAAATGGCGGTCGGCGACGGGCTTAACTCTAGCCAAGGTAAAATCGGAGAGGAGGTCTTCTCCTCCCACTAATAATAGTACCGGTGCAAAGAGCAGTTTTTGTGAAACTTCGTCGACAAATCCACCTCTCTTTTCCAGCGCGGCAAGTCTGCGCACGAATTCCAGGCTGCCGGGTGCATCCGTTACGCCTTTTGCCGTACACTCACCTCCCTTGAACGGGTTAGCTAGTTCCCCATCGTCCTCGTCGCAGCCGTCACTGTCACTGCTGAGCCCGTCCGGGTCCTCTCCTTGGCAGCCACTAAATTTAGCAGCGCCGGCGTCGACGAAGGGCTTCAGCCCGTCCCCATCAGGTGTCCAACCACTTGTGTCTTCGTCATCCTCTCCTGGCCAGATGAACTCCACCAACTCTAACACGATGATCCAAGCGTTTCATCAATCCCGATTTGGCTCGCCGTGTACGAGGGTGTCGTCAATGGCGGGCATTGCCCCGAGCAGCACAAGCACAACCCCCAGTGCCCCCAGCACTCCTGTGGGTCCTCGTCCGTTTCCTGTTTTCACATTTTCCAACCCTGCGCCGTCACCCACCACCTCGCTTTTCGGCTTCAGTTCATGGTCGCCACCTCCATCTTCAGCAACACACAACGGTTCTGCTTCCAGGCCATCCTCCGCGGTGGGAAGGGTACGTCAAGCGGAGGGCAGCCAAACTCATTCTGCTTCTGGGTTATCATCTGGTGGGTCACAGATTTTGGGCAAGAGGCAATGACTGAGAAGAGGCTGAGGGGAGGCTAAGTGTTTTTTTTCAACAGCTGCACTGAAATGTCCTCCTCGCGAATAGGAAGGGCCCTGGCCCTGACAATAAGAACAGGTACTCGTGGATCACGGTCTGATTGTGGAGACTCAAGTGTCATCCATCTGCTACATTGCTGTTTGCTAACAGGAGGCAATCGTGGAAAATTGGCAAAAGCGAAAGGTTGTCGATGAGACTTTGTCGATTCCGGTGCAGGTGCAGCTGCCAAGTAACATGAACAATTCAACTCCCTTTTCCCCGGGCCTTGAATGTCTGTCGATGCGTCGAAGGCGGAAGCTTTTCTGTTATAGAGATTGGAGTGTGAGCAGGCTACCAAGTTTTTTAATGGTCCGGAGCGGAAGGCGGTCGTTCATTTTGACATTTTGAGCGTTCAATTGCTTCCGCCTTGTTCTGCTGTATAGAAGGGCCTTTGAAAAGCTCACATCCAAATAGGGTTCTCCTGTACACAAGGACCCGTTAGCGCACTCGTCAACTTCATTGTGGAAATTTGTGATCATAAGTCCCTCAGGGTTACTATGCTGTGTACAAGGTTATCGTATCATTTTTGCCGTCCGCCATTGTGTGTTGCACGGAGTCGTCATACCGCCTCCTTTTATACTCAAGGAAAAAGACAACTAATCCATTTTTTTACACTGCATAGCCGATGCAGTTATATACCAAGCTGCGCTTGTGGTCAAATTGTGTGGCAGTGTGTACAAATCTGCACAGAGACATAATGTTGATAGTTTGATGGAGGCGGCTTGCACGGAGCACACTAGAAGTTGACGTAGATCATAATGAACAGACGCAACCACAGACTTTTTTTTGACCGGACGCTGTTGTTTCTGCAGTTGTATGTATGTTGCGCTGAAAGACAGGTGGCGGGAGAGAGTGCAGCCTTTATTGGACTGCTGTAAGCGATTTGTTTTAGGGCCCCTCGTTAATGCTATTGTATCTTGCGCAGCTGCCCTGGCATGTATATTGTGCGGTGTGTTTTCCCATCGCATGTATTTACTCTTCTAACGTGACGTCCTCCGTTGTGAGGTGAAGGTATGGAGTGCAAAGTGGAAAGCCCAGGAGCCAGGATTAACCACGGCTGCATGAGGATATCCATCGGGAATCAACGACGTACAGACCCCGGCACCCCCCTATCTCAACACGAATGAGGTTGGCGATGACAAGCACACAGCTTGTTCGGTCAGAGTTCCAATTCATCAGCCAACACCGCGAAGTTGCATGGCAGGCTTCGGGCTGCGCACATCACGGTAGTGCCGTTTTTGTCGTGTTTTTTTCCAGTTGCAGTTTTGTGTATGCATACTATGCAAGCAGGCGTTGATGAAAGTCTTGTTCACAGTGTGTAGGAGGTGCGCGCACCAGTGGCGAGGAGTGGTTGCCACATTGCTGTACAGAGGGTCCTGGGAGGAGAATATTATTGGTTTTCTTCTTTCCCCCCCCCCCCCCCCCCCCCCCTTCTCCCTTTTCCGAAAAAGAGGGAGGCGGGAGGTGTTTCCTCTCCCACTCTGCTGAGTGAGAAGTAGACGGGTAGGGGTGAGGCGGTTGAACGTTTATCGTTTAGGGTCGCTGGACAATGCTATGATGTATATCTATACTGCCTGAAGCCACTCTATTGGCAGCTGCTGGTTGGAGTGCAGCGTGGGGAGGGAGTGTTCCTTGTACTACCATGAATATGACGTTTGGAGTGGAAGTGGGTGCCGGGGGCTGATCTCCTGATCCAGAAAGAGGGGTTCAACTTCGCAGTGCAGGGAGGGAGTAATGGTGGGTGGGTGGTATTGGGCCTTGCTCCGTTACTCACCACCGTGAACGACAAAAAAAATGATGGTGTTTCTGTCCATGTTCTAGGGAAAGATTCCTTTTTGTTTTCCACATTTGGTAAGCAGTTGGAGCGACTGCTTTCTCCTTGGTGGGGTGCACTATCTGAATGGATTTGAAAGACCAGAGGTACAGTGGAATTTCCTAGCAGAGGAGCAGAGGGATGTGAAAGTGGCACTGCTTTGCCCTGACTGAGACGACGGTCTCTGAGATCGACATAACGACTGGTGTGTTTGGACAGGAGGTCTGTGGCGAGATATCTGTGACAGCTGATCGTGTAGGTGATTCCTTGGAATGCTTTTTTTTTTTTTTTTTTTAATTTAAATGTAATTTTGTTAATCTGACTGCGTCTGGATTCAAACTTGGGGTCTGTATTTCAACAGTTCACGGGTGTACCAACCGAGCTAGGCCCGTTGGTTTTGGAATGCTTTTTTTTAATGTTGAAGGCGGTTGTGAAGTTGTATCCATCCATAGGTTCTATACTTGTCTTTTTTCTTGTGTCTTTTTTGTTTCCTTTTTTTTTTTTTTTGAAGCTTCTATACTATATGGGGGTCCGTAATGATCCACTTGGATTTTTATTGCTGGATGTGTTTCTTCGGTTGGTTCTGCTGATTGCCAATTGGCCAAACTGGGGGTGTGGAGCGAATAGGGTGGTGGTGGGGAAGGAGGAGGGGGTGGCGGCTATTAGGGATTCGCTGGGGAAGGGCAGGGCTTTTGGGTTTTCTGCCGTGCTGAGAGCCCCATCGATGGATACTTGGAACAGGGTCTATTTGGATCAGGTTGAAGATTTGTTTGATGGTGTTTTTTTTTTTTTTTTTTTTTTTTTTTTTTTTTTTTTTTTTTTTTTTTTTTTTTTTTTTTGTTGTAAAGCATCCCATTCCTTATAATAGCTGGAACATCCTTGCACCAGCATCCCTTGCAATGCGGAGCGACTCTTTTTTTTTTTTTTTTAATGCGGAACCATGCTTCCTTCCATTATGGGTGAAGGACCCTGTGGCAGGGGCATTGATTGCTTCCTTAAAGCACCAGTACCTTTCCCCGCTTGAAAATCAATTTTGCGCAGGGTTACTTTGTGTATAGTCATTACCTATTGCCTACTCCATACTTGTGTACAGCCATTGCCTATTGCCTACTCCTTGCTTTGTGTATAGCCATTTCCTATTGCCGACTCCTTACTTGTGTATAGTGATTGCCTACTCCTTGCTTGTGTATTCCGATAGCCTACTCCTCACTTTCTCTAATCTGGTATAATTTGTTTACTTGCTTTCAAGGAAAAAGCCCTCCCTCAGTTTTAACTCCCAACTTCCAAGCGCCTTTCCCAGCTCTCTGATCCATCCTTTTTTTTTTTTTCTTCTTTTTTTTCTGTTGGCTGGGACTTCAATCTGAGCGAGTATCCCAGCTTAGCAGCAGAGTTCAGGATGTTCTCTCTCTTTTTCTTTTTTCTTTTTTTTCGTTGCGATACCAATTTATAACAGCCTCATCATCTCATGTTCCGCACCACATTCCACTGGATCTGCTTCCAAAACCTCTATTGGCATGGTGTGGGAAAAGAGGGGGGGGGGGGGGGTTWYTTYTTTTTTTTTTTTTTTTCCCCTCTCATTTGCTAGGACTTCTACCATTCGAACTTTATCCAGTTTGATGCGCACCAGGCGTGGAGGAGAGTCCACTTCATGCAGACAGCGTACAGGATTCAGAAAACAGAAGGGTTGCTTAAAAGTTAAAACTTAATTCCTTGTGAGTTGGAATTTTGGACCATTTCTTGATTTATGCGTGTCATCCTTGAAAGCGCAGGGGCCATGCTAATCGTCTTTCTCTCTGTATCGTTCCAATTTTAACTGATGTCCCATTCAAACTTACCTGTATTTCAAAACCTTTGGTGGTTTTTCAACAATACCAGCCACAATTGTTTTTTTTTTTTTTTTTTTTTTTTTGAACTCACGTACACCAGTGCTAGTGGTGCTGATAAGAGCAGACACCACTAGCACCTGGGAAGAGGCTCCATCTATTGGTGGGGAGCATCACCTGCTGGAAAACGGGTCCAGCGTCCCGTATACAGACTGAATTTGGAGTACATCAGAAAACAATTGTGAGGGGTTCCAGCCAGCATTGATTACCCTGGGATCCAGGGGATTGACCAAGCAGGATATTAGAAGGAAGGGGGAACCTCTTCACCCTGAACCCGGTGCAAGATACACTGCTACACACTAGTGCCTCCCTCGCCCTACCAGCCCCGGTCCCACATCAGTGTTAACGATAAGTATGATGGAATGATAAGTATGTTGGACAATCAGAACACTTCAGGGCGCCGCCTCTTCAGTCTGCGCCAGACCGCAGCTCCCTCATTTTTCCTAGCGGCTACTTTCTATTTCTTTTGAATACCTGCTGATACCTTCCGTGTCCTGTTTGTTGACCCGCTGCTTCTGTACTCAGTCCCATCAGCCTCTGTAGGCCTGTAGTCTTGCTGACTCTGCGATGTACCATTGCATATCGACGATTGCCAGTTGGTGGGGTGGGAAGGGATCGGGGAATTCTGTGGATGGTCACAACGGGATCTCCTGGCCCACCGTAGTCCAGTCTCTGAAACAAATACAGTAGTCTTTTTTGAATTCCTCCTGGTTACATTCCTGGGCAGATCTGCCATCCCATCGGACAGATGCGATCCAGCCCCCGTCCTCATTGCCCAACCAGTCCCCAGAGAATTGATGAATTGCTTGTGTTATGTCCTTTGATGAATGAAACAGCTCGAGTTGGTTCTTAACTTTTTGCCACTGTACCACGAGTTCTTGTTGAATATATTGTTTTATCATGTCTGTTACGTCTTCTCCAGCTATGCGAACCCCCTCGATTGCATGGATACAGCGTTTTCTCCAGAGGGTCCATGCCTCGCGTAATATCGCCCTCCAATCCCATGGCCATTTGGACCCCGTGCCCAACAGTGTCCAGATCCTATCCCACCATCGCCATGTGAGCACAACCCTTGGACACTGCATGAATATATGCTCGATGGTTTCCGGGATTTTGCGGGATGGGAAGACCGTGTGCCACGATTTCCACCACGGTAGTGCCCTCTCTTTCTGCTCTAGGTATGTACGATCTGTCAACCAGTCGTTGGTGGGCAGGCAGCGATGTTCTATCTGCCGCTGCTGCGAGGCCATCTTTGCTGGCCTAGACCTTGTGGCGGTGAACCATCGGATGTGGCGGATGGCCTCAGTTCCTACATTTAAATGAGACCTCCATCAAGCCTTTACCTTTTCTTTTATGTTCACCTTTGGTCGCAGCAGCCGATAGGTAGCCTTCACCGTTAAAGTATGCAACTTTATGTTCTCCCCCGACTTGCGTTCTTGCGTAGGGGCCCACTGTCATTCCTCGGGGTCAAAGGGGAGCTCTGCCACGGGGGTGTTTGGCAGGTAAGCGCTCCACACATCTTTGTCCTGCAGCACTCGGATCCTGTGCAGGTCCGCATTTCTCCACCATCTCATTACCTTTGGGGTGTATTGGGTGAGCACATTATGCTTGCCTATGTGGAAGAGGTTAATCAGTGTTTTGTCCAGTCGTACCTCCACCACATTGCCCACGCTTTCCGGATCACCCGGGGCTGCTACCCAGTCTCCTTCTACCAATTGCGGCCCTTTGCGCAGGATGCGCACCCAGTCAAGGGGGATAGCAAAGATCAACGATTTGGTGTGCTCCTCAACATTGTGAAAATATTTTAGTATGGTTAGTTGCTGTGCAGTTTTCCAATCTCCCTCCCTTGTATCCCATATATCCTTTATTTTGGTTATACCTTTTTTTACCCAACTGTTCCACGGGGTGCGTGAGCTGCAATACGCTCTGTTGTGCCGGTCCGTAATCCTCCTGTTCCCGAAAAGAGGTTGACACATCACCTCCTCCCACCTAGTCGGTGGGGTTTTGTCAAGCAACGGAAGTTGACGCCAAGCTTTCAAAACGCGGGCCCAGAAGTCGTCCCTGACCAAATCCAAGCGGGTTGTGTCTCGGCACGTAAGTCAACTGTTTCGAGGGGACCGAGGCACAGTCCAGAAAAGGTCTTCGAGCCAGGTTAATGGGTCGACTCCTCGGGGTGTTTATGGGGAGAGTCTAGCGATCTGTTCCAACACAAAGGCATGCCACGGGAGTCGCTGAGTGTAGAGCAGCCTCCTAACCCATAGGACCGTTAATGCTGTGATCTAGGTATCAAGGTCTAGAATTCCCAGGCCCCTTTTGTCTTTGGGTTGAATCGATGACCAGGCCACCCTGCTAATAACATTCGGGAGCTCACCATTGTTTTCCCATAGCAGGGCCGTTAGTTGCCGCTTGAGCAATAAGACGGTCTCCTTGTTGAGGGCCCAAATTGTACATTTGTACCGGACGGCCGCCAGTACAACACTGTTGATCGCTAGCGCCCTGCCAATGAGGGAGGTCTGTCGGTCTTTCCAGTGAGCCAACTTCTTTAAAGCGAGCTTCAAGATTCACTCATCATTGGATGCAGGCTTGCCCAACGCCGTTAACATAATTCCCAGCACCCTGACCGGGGCCGCTTTCGGGAGCCATTTGACCCGTGGTAGCTCGGGGGGGCGCACCCCTTGGTGGTGGAACCACCACCCCAAGGTTTTGTTTCCCCAGTTGACAGTCATGTTTGAGACTGTTGTGAACCGGTCAAATAATCGCCTGATCTCTTCCATGTTTGCTGCGGTTGCATCTACCATAAGTGTCAGGTCGTCCGCAAACATCGAACAAATAGGGATTGTGTCTTCTAGGATGGCCGAGATCTGCAGTTTTGTCAGGTCTTTGTTGGTACGGAGGTTCGCTGTCGGTGCGAATACCCTTATAAGGGTATCCGCCCTGGTTTTTGCAAGTGACAGAAAATAGTTTTGGCTTAGAATTTAAGTATACCCCGCTAAGCACTGTTGCGTCAGTAATTGCTTTGACTGGGTGGTTGACCGCAATAGCGAGTGCGTGGGCGCGCAAGTTTAAGGCGCGCGTGATTCTTTTTCTGTTATTTAATTGTAAAGCCGGTCCGGACCTCGGTCGTTTCGTTTGGTGATATTATTATTTTTTATTAAGCAGGGATTAAGGATATTTTCTTTTTGATTAGTAGGTCAAGCGCAAGTGCGGAGAAACGACCCCGACGACGACATCGACAATAACGGCGCGATTTCGTGCGGTAAGCGGGGTGTTGTAGGATGGCGCGCGGGGTAGTTATGGCATGGTAGAAGCAAACCGGCGCGGGCAAATGGGAGCTGCGCAGCCGTTTGGTTGACCCAAAAGCGTCGCGCCGCACTGCCTATATGGTATTCTGCGGGACTCAGCCCCAGGCTTGGGCTTAGCCCTTAAGGTTACGGCATCGGACTATTACTACGGAGGTTCCGGGATCGAGGCCGGCGGGCGTCGGCCCGAAAGCAGCAAAGCGGCGCGGAGGAGACCGAGGGGTTGAGGGCCCGACGGGGCTTTCCCCCTCGGATTTTTGCTGGCGAGAGCGGCGGCGGGCTTGCCCCTCGGGACTGGTGAGGTATCAGCAACCCCGCTGATCCTCACCACTATTAAGTTATTTGTATATTGTTTTTTTTTTTTTTTTAATATATTATTATTTTCGGGTCCTTGAGGCATCGCGTCCCATTCAGGGACATGAGGCTGCGATAAAGTCACATAGGGAGTGTTGCATTCGGGGGGGGGGGGTTGCATGAAGTGCAATTACAAATTGTTTTTGTGGCTGCGTCGAAGTCGCGCCTTGTCTTGTCTTAGGACGTGGCACCGTGGGCGCGGCCGGCACTCAAAGGCCCATCTCAATGGGTACACCATTAAACTGCTACAGTACAGACCTGTCTCCAAGCCCAAATGATGGAGCCCGATAACTAAAGCCAAAAGTTCTGGTCTGCCTGGGCCTGCTCAGCCCTCGAAGTGTCGCGGGGCATGGCCCGGGCTAAGTCCTTCGGGGCATCCGTCGGGGCCGGAATAGTGCAGAGGAGATTAGTAGGGCCCCTACGTAAGGGTGACGTAGGACAAAAACAAGATCCGGGGTGARCCCGGACGTGAATCGTGYCRGGCGCAGGCGGACAGCAGGCGGAGTGCCCTCTGGTGCTGCTGTGGGGGCATAGACCYGACCAAGTCCTTCGGRACATCCGTTAWAATTGGAACGATACACAGAAGATTAGCATGRCCCCTGCGCAAGGACGGTMCRGATATAGCGGAGGAAGCCCAACAGCCAGGCRCATTTYGCACYTTGGCATTCGACTGAYTGTCGGACCGTACCGCGTTTGAGGCGCCGGGGTGACGTCAACCCGGCTGAGAGACGGAGTGATAGCGCAGCGGACGGGCGGCTGCTCCAGGGGGTGACGGACTAAGGAGAGCCGTCGGGGAGAGGGGGCAGCCACGAGGGTGAGAGGCGACGGGCAGCAGCAAGAGGGGGCGAATGAACCCGGGCTGGATCCGCGCCGGNAGGAGAGCCGTCGGGGAGAGGGGGCAGCCACGAGGGTGAGAGGCGACGGGCAGCAGCAAGAGGGGGCGAATGAACCCGGGCTGGATCCGCGCCGGGTACATACGCGCAAAGGAGATGGGCAGCGCAGCGCAGTGGAACGATGGGGTGTTGAGGAGTGACCGGACCTGACCAGCTTTCGCGCTGGGTACATCCACGGAAGAAGGGGCGGAGAGATGAATCAGCGGGCGCAGCAAAAAGGGGAATGAATGTGGACGGAGGGGCGCGCTAGGTGCATTCGGAGTTGGGAATGAAGGGAGTGAGGCTATGGCGGACGAAAGGATGCACATCGCGCTCGATTCTTGGTAGAATCGGGCGAAGTAAGAGTCTAGATAGGGGTTTTAGGGGTCGGCGAATCTAACTACGGCGTTAGTTTTAAGAGAAAGTCAGCAGGGGAGGAGTTAGTATAAAAAACTGTTGCGCGGAGTGATGGCGGACAGAGAGATGGTAAGGGGGAGAACCGAGATTGCACTCGATCCTTGATGGATCTATGTGAGTGAAGAGTCGGAGTTGAGGTTTTTGGGCAAGACGATTCTGATGGCGCCGTTAGTTTTGGGAGTAGTTGAGTAAATTAAAAGTTAGTAAGAAAAAGCCTGCGCGGAGGCTATGGCAGGGGGAAAGATGTCGAGAATAGGAGATAAGTAGTTCGCCCGATTCTCGATAAAAACGGGCGAACCAAAGCTCGATCTTGGGGTTTTCGACCACTGCGAGTAGAATGGTGGAGTTAGTTTGGGGGTTAGATCAATAGGATGAGAGTTAGTGGTAGTTATGGTTGCGTGGAGATGGCGGAAGGGAGTGTAGGTGGGAGAAAGAAAGTGAGAAAAACCGTCCGATCCTTGATGGAAAACGGGCAGGGTGAGATCCTTCTCGGGGGTTCTATGACGATGGCACGACCGAAATTGGGAACAAGGCGGTAGTTATAGCGTTGTGGGGGATATAGGTTATGTAAGGGAAGGCAATTCGAAGTTCAGAATGAATCCATCCACACTTTTGCGGAAGATTCATTCGATTTTGAAACTGCAGCTGCTATAGGAAGGTCGCATGGAGGCAGCGAGGAGGAGACTTACCTGTTAAACCCGCCGCACCGCCCGTACGCGTAGTATGGATTTGAGCTGAGGAGTGGGTACTCACTAGGCAGGTATGTAGTCGAATTCCGGGGAAGATCCATCCCGATTTCGCTCGGTTGCGCTGCTTATGCAGAAGGGAAGGTGTCAGACAGACGTAGTTACCTGGCAGTACGTCTGTAAGGAGCAGCGGATGCAAGGTTCGAGAGTTCGGAGCTGCGCACGTATGGAAACCGGAAACGGGGATGCATCTGCCCACGGGTTGGCAGGAGATACATTCCATTTCTGTAGTGTGTAGGCAGTTCGAAGTTATATTCAAGGCCATCTACTGCTCTTTCGAACGGCGGTCTTCATCTTGCTGATCGCGGCTTCCCCGGTCCTGGTCCCTGCCCCGGAAAACCCCACCTAATAGAGGTCCCCGCGTACTAAGGAGGCGAGTCGCCCTGGCCCGAGAAGCAACCGGGGGCGTTCGCAGATAAAGGATGGAATGGCGGGAGAGACAGAACAACAACAAGAAAGGGAGAAGGGGTGGCAGAAACTGATGAACGGTCGGGGTTACTCATGGTGTAAATAGGAGGTGTATTGCCTTTGCTCGGTGTTGGGTGTGCGGACTGCCCCGCCTGTGCCTCTGTCACGGTCCTGCTGCCTGGGTTTCGACTGCTTGCGTGTGAGCTCCCGCTGGTTACCGTACTTCGCTGGGTGTTACCCAGGGTCTGCTGCTGGTATACAGCCATACACTTGCTCCGCTTTTTCGCGTCCCGCTGTGGCACATGGTTGCGGTGCTCTAACGGGCCTCACACTGTGTATGCTACGGAGAGTTGACATTGGGTTCTGTTCGGACACGGCTGGCCAGAATTGCAAACGAGGCAGCGAGTCGGAAACGGCAACGAGATGGACAGCCAAGGCTAAGGAGTGAGGAACAAGCGGTAAGGCTGCAGTATTTTYTGTTTGTYMATTGCTGTGAWCACTGCGGTCTACCTAGGTTGCTGTGTTGCGGTGGCAGTCGCTGGGCTACGGCTGCGTTGTTGTACTTCCACTGAGCGCTGCGGCACAGTTCGTTGTGTGTCGCTACTTCGTTGAGGTGAAAAGACAAGTGTAGGCCATGCGAGTGCGGCCGTCTAGGCTGGATAGCAGTCATTCGGGCTTTGAGAAGGGAAGTAATGCTGCGAAGTGGGGGTTCGTMAGGAGAGTGAGGACGGTGGGTTGACTTCAGGTTGACCAAACGGTTGCTATATGGCTGTCATTGCGRGGCYCTCAGGCGCATGAAGATTACAAGGCCCTCTCTTTTGAGTCTGAGGGCACCCTTCTGAGAGTCTCACACTTTTCTCTCTCTMTCTTTCTAAGCCTAAGTCTAGTCTGCTGGTTACGAGGGGAAGGCGGCAGGCGGGATTGCAACCCGTAGGTCCGCATCAAGACTCTGTGGGGAGTCCACCCACCGATTGCGGGAGCTCTGCCGAAACCTAGGCGAGGTTCTGGAGGCAGGGAACTTTCAGGTAAACCATTTCCATCTGTACAAACCTACTACTACCCATGTTTGCCTATCTCCCTGTAGTACGATTGCGGTATGCATGTGTTGTCCCTATGGTTTTTGCTTTCTCTTCAGGACCTAATCAGATTGAATGAAAGGAACGTGTGAGAGTGAAGCCTARGTTTTTTTTCTTTATTCTGACTGAAAGCAGACAAAGGGATAAACTGGGGGAAGGTGGGAGAAAAACAGTTTTGCATGCGTTTGGAAGGGTCAACCAAAGCCTGAGCATTGTTTCTATTGTGAATGGCTCAGGGCTATGTTTATTTGACTATTTTCTGAAGGACCAGGCATTGTTTCTACTGTGAATGGTTTGGTTGCTATGTTTATTTTATTGTTTTCTAGGGAACCAGACATTGTTTCTACTGTGAATGGTCTGGCTACTCTAGTTAACTCTGAGGGTTTTTGCCTGATTGAAAGGGTTCAAATTCTTGTTTTATTCTGAGGGAGGATTTTTGGTCTAAGGCTAAGCATTGTTTCCATGGTGAATGGCTTAGCCTAAAAACCACGCACATAATTTAAACTAAGTATAAAGGAAAGTCTTTTATGTATATTTGCATGTGAACTGGCAGTTGGGCATTGTTTCTACT
>BFEA01000223.1:2014103-2029286 GCA_003427395.1 Chara braunii
GAGAGAGAGAGAAAGGGAGAGAGAAGAACAACAACAACAACAAGGGCCACACAGAAGACAACTGAATGACTTATTAGATACACTCACCGTTTGGTAATGAGCCGTTGAGGAAGTAGGTACATTTGCCGGGCGGGTTCCTTCCAATCTGCAGAACAGGAAAGAGTGTGTAAGTGCTAAGAAGTTATTCCACGTGGAATATAGAGACACGCATATGCATACATATTATGTGTATACATGTGTTCTATAAATAGATGAATATACATCAGTATAAATCCATACACAGAGTACATACAGACATATGCATACACACATATACATACATAGAAAATATAGTGAAATATAGTCACAGAGCCATCAGCTAGAAAACCATTTGCAGAAGAAAAAGTGAACAGGAACATGCAGCAAGCACTATAACCAAAAAAGAAGAAAAGAGAGGGGAAGGCAAAGGCAAAATCGAAATGCAAAGTTGATGGAAGCTGCAGACTCTTTACTGCTGTCAAAGATCCCACCCAAGCAAGCAAGAGCTGCAAGACGCATACCGAAGAACGAAGGAAAACACAAAAAAGAGAGAAAAAGAATTCTAGCGCTGGCCAATCGTTTTTTCCTTGGCAAGGAAAATGGTTTGTGAACACACCAAAATCGAGTCAACAGCGTCAAGGAGGGCCTGCAACACTACTACCGTCTTCCCCCGAACATAACGCACCCCAAAAATTAATGTATACAAGCCATATTTCCGGCCAGATACAGCCAAAACGAGGGTGCGTTGTGTTCGGGGGAAGACGGTAGGGTAGGGCTGCTGTATTCGGTAATAGAACAGACATACAGATTGTTCTATCCTCTTGTCCGATGCGATGCGTGGGTGAAAGTTCGACGAAACAATATGGCACAGTTATGCTTTTTTTTTGTGGAGTCGTGTGCATAGCTAGCGAAAATGGCAACGCATGCATAAGCGTGTTTATTTATAACTTCTGTGCTTTATGTCTTCTCATTCTAAGTATTTTCTGTCTGCTGTCCATTTTGTCCGTTCACTGGTCATTTCCTGTGCCTCTCTTCTGGGTCTCCATGTGAGCACCTTCAAGACGTGCCAAATAGTCAGTGTGTCTTCGTATGCAGCGCTTGCAACACTACTACGGTAGTAGGCAGGGCTGCTGCACTGGGGATGACTGTCTGCCTCTGCGTTCCCTGGATGATGACAGAGATGCGTTGCAGTGGGCTCCCAACCTCTGCCGGTAGCCTGAACCCTACAGTCTGCAGAGGTCTACTTTGTGGTGTGTTGAGTAGGTGTTACTCTTGTTTGGTCCGTGAGGTATGAGTGGACTGCCTCGTTGCCTCGTTGCCTCGCTGCCTTGCTGCTTTGTTGCCTTGCCGTCATGTACCTTTCCTGCCTTGTTACCCGCTGGCTGGTCATCGTGCTTCCCTTGCCACTTGCCTTGTCGTTTGGCTGCTGCCCACTCGCCTTCCCTTGCATTCCGTCCTATGGACCTCGCTGTTGCTTGCTGTTGCTTGCCGTTCACTGCCTTGTGTCGCCCACTGTTGCCCGCTGCTGTTGCTTGCTCTTGCTTGCCGTTCAGTGCCTTGTCCCCCGCTGTTGCCTGCTGTTGCCTGCTGTTGCTTGCTGTTGCTTGCTGTTGCTTGCTGTTGTTGCTTGCTGTTGTTGCTTGCTGTTGCTTGCTGTTGCTTGCTGTTGTTGCTTGCTGTTGTTGCTTGCTGTTGCTTGCTGTTGCTTGCTGTTGTTGCTTGCTGTTGCTTGCTGTTGCTTGCTGTTGCTTGCTGTTGCTTGCTGTTGTTGCTTGCTGTTGTTGCTTGCTGTTGCTTGCTGTTGCTTGCTGTTGTTGCTTGCTGTTGCTTGCTGTTGCTTGCTGTTGCTTGCTGTTGCTTGCGTTGTCAAGTGCCTTTCCTGCCTTGTTGCCCGCTGTTACTTGCCGTTCAGTGCCTTGTGTCTACCGCTGTTGCCCGTTGCTGTTGCTTGCTGTTGCTTGCTGTTGCTTGCTGTTCAGTGGCTTGTCACCTTCTTCCCTTGCTGCTCATAACGCTTCTTCCATTGCTGCTCATAACGCTTCTTCCCTTGCTGCTCATAACGTTGTCTCGCTGCTTGCCTTGCAAAATGCACTGCAGCGTCAGTGCAACTTACCTCTTCACATCCAGATGGACGTTGACTAGGACTGCGGAGATTGAGGGCAATCTTGGCTCTTCCTTGTATAGGCAGATAGACATCAAGGCAAACATCGTAAAAAATGAATTTGCTTGCCGTTCAGTGCCTTGTCGCCTTGTTCTTGTTCCCTAGCTGCTGCTGATAGCCTTGACTTGCTACTGGCCTTGCAAAGAAATCCACTGCAGCGTCGGTGCAACTTGCCGCTGCACATCTCCAGGTGGACGCTCCCCGCGTTCGGAGATTGAGAGCAATCTTGTGCTCTTCCTTACAATCGGCAGATAGATATTGAGGCATACATCGTAAATAGATAAACAGATAGATAGATGTATAGATGTATAGACAAACCTATAGACGAGTCTCAATGGAGTGTTCATTGTACTGAGTTATCCTATAGATTAACGTACGACTTAGTTCGTTAATTGGTAAATGGAATAAATTCCACAAAAGATGGATCTGCTGATTGGTCGCTGGATGAATTGGATTGATTCAGACCAGAATGGCTCTTCGATTAACCTTTTTTTTTAATCAAAAGTTGAAAAGAAATATTATCCGGTCAAATGTCAAATGTCAAAAGTCAAAAGTTGTCAATTGCTCCGGAGAAGAAGAAAAAAACTCCGATCTTTGACGAGGTCTTTTTTTTTTTTTTTTTTTTTCATAAGACGGAAAAGTACGTAAGCAGGCCGCTAAGGTTTGGAAATGCCCAAGACAAGCCAAGACAGACTGCACCTGGACGTGCAGAGGACCAGGTGCATGATCCGCACCTGCACTTGCAATGGCACGGGCGCACTCTGACCGCAGTCTGACCGAGTTCGTTTCGTCCTTTCAAACATAAGCAGGCTAGTTTTGTCCTTTACCCTTCATTGTCATAACCTCTTGGTCCTACGACTTCTCAGATAGATAAATACATAGATTATCTATTCGATCAGGCTATAGATTATATTAAAGATTAGATTAGATTAAGATTAAGATTAGATTAGATTAGATTACATAAGATTGCATTCCATTAGATTAGATTAGATTAGATTAGATTAGATTAGATTAGATTAGACTAGACTGAATTTAGATTAGGTTAGATTAGATAGATAGATAAGATGAGATAAGAAAACATAACATAAGATAAGAAAACATAACATAAGATAAGAAAACATAACATAAGATAAAGATAAGATGATAAGATCGGCGACTGTACTTGAACAGGATCTGTTCGGTAGGTTGTACACTGTTCTGTATCTAGGAACACAGATGACTCCTGTCTTCCTCCGAACACAACGCACCCTCATTTTGACTGCATCGAGACGGAAAGATAGTCTGTATACATTCCTTATCAGGGTGCGTTATGTTGGCAGGAAGACGGTCGTCAAACGTGGAGGATGAGCGGAGACTTCCATTCCAGAGCGCGAATGCCGCCCAAGGTGGGTGCTTCAAGTTCGGCGCTTATTCTATAAAACAAATTATAGTTATAAAAAAAAAAGATGATAAGATCGGACACTATTAGAGAGAGAACATAAGCTAAAGATAAGATAAAGATAATATAAAGATAAGATAAAGATAAGATAAAGATAAGAGATGAGAGATAAGATAAAGATAAAGATAAGATAAAGATAAGATAAAGATAAGATAAAGATAAGATAAAGATAAGATAAACATAAGAGATGAGAGATAAGATAAAGATAAGATAAAGATAAGAGATAAGATAAAGATAAGATAAACATAAGAGAGAGAGAGAGAGAGAGAGAGAATGTTAAATAGCCTAAAATAGGCCGATTGATAGATAAATACCGTCTTCACCCGAGTAAAACGCCCGGTCATTATAGCTGCATTAGGGCCAAGTTGTGGTCCAGATACGTTCTGCACATCTCCACAACACGTCCAGATTCGGGCGCTGAGGAAACCCAACGCTGCTGGTGGGGCTTGCCCCCCCCCCCCTGGGGAATGAGTAGAGACTCTCAGCTTAGAGCGCGAATGCTTATAGGCCTCGCTCCACTACTCACCATATGCACAAAAGACAAAAATATGGCAGTGCATCTTCCCATGTTCTAGCATAAGATTCATTCTCATTGTGCACATTTGGCGAGTACTAGTGGAGCGAGGCCCCACAGCCGGGTTCGGCGGTAATATGGATCAACGCACTCTCCTTCTTACAAAGAACGAAACCGCTGTCTGGTCTGGTCACCTACCTTCTTCCCCCGAACATAACGCACCCTGAGAATGAACGTGGCCCGGTACAGTCAAAATGAGTTTGCGTTGTGTTCGGGGGAAGACGGTAGCCGAGTTGGTGATGGTCCTGGGGGGTCCACACTAAGGTAGGACAGAGGGGGTGGGGGTGCGCCGGGGTAATTGATCAGAGGAAGGGTGGAGGGGGGGTTTAAAATAAAATAAAATTAAAAATAAAAAAAAAGGTTTCAGAGGGCGGGCCAATTCTCCCCAGCGCGTTGCTACCAGACCCCGACCCCTCGCTTCCGTCCCGACCGACGGGCCCAAGGTCCCGACACCGTACGGCGGTCCTTAACACCTTCAGCGCCTTTTTCTTTTTCTGTGGACCATTTTAACGGATGCCCCGATCTATGCGTGTCATCCTTGCACGCAGGGGCCATGCAAATCTGTGTCTGTATTGTTGCAATTTTAACGGATGCCCGAAGGACAGCGCCTTTGTTTTTTTTTTTTTTGTTTTTTTTTTTTGGAAGGACAGCGCCTTTGTTTTTTTTTTTTTGCTGCCACCTAGATGACCCTCACACGGCGCACAGACTGCCAGTCAAGGCTTGCCCTCACTCGCTCTGATACCTGAACGTGCGGTGGTGATTTCTCCAACGCACGATCCCATTCGCCTTCGCCTCACTATCAGGGGATGCTCACGCAAGGACTTCTTTTACAAAGCTCTGGACAGTCAGATTCATCCACATTTTTGGCCATAACTCGTGTCAGATTCTTCTTCTTCTTCTTCTTCTTCTTCTTCTTCTTCTTCTTCTTCTTCTTCTGCTTCGTCTTCTTCTCCTTCTTCTTCTTCTTCTTCCTCCTCCTCCCTTCCTCTGCCTCCTCTCCCACCGCGTTTTTGAGCTACGGAAATGCCCATGCAGGTCCTTGTTTGAACGAACTTGTACGCGTGGACGTGTAGCGATTGGTCTCCGCTACTACAGTACATTTTTGTGGTTGAAGTTAGACTAATTTAACCTCTTTTTTACTGTGCTTCAAGGTCAGGTTTTGAGGAGTTAATTTCTGAGGATTAGGCAGAGTGGTCATGGGACGCTGGGGCCGGTTTTCAGCAGGTTACTACTTGGCACTCCGGGTAGAATTGTGAGGTCCCCGGCCTCGACCACCTTTATTTGGAATATAAAGTGACAACTTCTCAAAAATATATATATATTCTTCTTATCGCTCTTCTTCTCCTCCTTCTTATCACTCTTCTTCTTCTTCTTCTTCTTCTTCTTCTTCTTCTTCTTCTTCTTCTTCTTCTACGTTGAGCAAGAGTACAAGCTGTACATTCATTGGTGTAATCATTTGTGTGTGCAAAAGTGTATTGGCCAGTGCTGAAACTTCTTCTTCTTCTTCTTCTTCTTCTTCTTCTTCTTCTTCTCCATCGCCTTCGCCTTCTTCTTCAGGCGGACAGACGGGTGGATGCGGGAGTGTGGTTTGCCCCTTGATAAGCCCTGGAGCGCAGCCAGGCGAAACGCGTCGGGGAATGTGCGCGTTTGTGAACTTTACTGTCCATGCAGGTTACTGAATTACTTGTAAGCGTGGACACGTGGTGATTGGCCTCGCCATTACTGTTTCGTTCTTCTTCTTCCTCCTCCTCCTCCTCCTTCCTCTTCTTCCTCCTCTGCCTCCTCCTCCCCCTCCCCCTCCTTCTTCTTCTTCTTCTTCTTCTTCTTCTTCTTTCGTGTTCTGAATCCGCCATCTCCTCCTCGTCCTTTTCTTTCCTCTTTCTCCCTTCGCCTTCTTCTTTTTCTGTTCTTTGTCATTTCGTGTTTATCGTCGTCGTCCTCCTCCGCCCCCTCCTCACACCCGCGACAAGTTAAACTCACCTCCACGAGGGCCTCGCTTTGCTACCACTCCTAAGACGGTTCGTCAAATCTTCCAAGCCAAGAGGCTCAGCACGGATGGCCACAGCCGATGCCATTGCGCCACGTCGGACCTCCAATCAACCGACCTGCTTTTGAAAAAAGCAACAACAATCGGCGAGCTTTCTCCGGTCCGCGCCTGTCCCACTTCCAAAGGGAGGGAGTGCGGCTGCGGCGGTGGAATCAACTCACCGCGCGCGAGAGAACAGAACAAAAGAAGAAGAAGAAACAGTGCAACCGCGACTGTCCCGCCAATTCCCAAAGGGGAGAGTGCCGCCGTGGCGGTGGGTGGCATCAATTCACCGCGCCGGGGGAGCAAAAGACGAAACGCCCCGCTCAAACATACCTACAGGCTACAGAGTCCAGACCACTGCGCTCGTATAGCGAAGAAGATCCTGATTTGGATTTGGATAATCGGACGAAAATCGCCCGAGCCGATTTCGGCCGACGTGACCTACCTGCTGGTAGTGCACTGGGGCAGAGACGGAAAAGATTGCCGCGGCTGGTTTAGGTTTATCCCATTTACCGTGTGGCTGAACAGTACACCCGTGAACTGTTGACAAGCAGACCAGAGTTCGAATCCAGAAGGAATTCAATGAACTGATCTGACCCAGCGTCGGCGCACCGCTCGTGCTGCGCGCCATCTTTAAAATTGAAAAAAAAAAAAGGAAATTACCATCTGGTAACCCGTAGGCCTCAACCAGGCTCAGTACAGGGTAGACTGGGGTGCAAATTGAAAACGGTCTCCCAACCAAACCGGCCCAGGCTCAAGGTCCGGCAGTCCGGCTTCTGGGGTCTATCTGAACACAGTGCGTGGTCCTACAGCGCATCGACAGTCAAACCCCCCCCAAGCAACCCCCCCCCTTCCCTGGCAAGGTAGGTCCCGCTTACCTTGATTCAGTGCTCTTGGCCGTCAATCCTTGTCACCAACAAACGATTCATGAAGGAGGATGTCGTCCCCTGGGACGGTTCCCTCGAACACAACCCTTCTTATGGCTGTACCAGACTGGAAAGATGGGGCTTGTATACATTCGTTATCAGGGTGCGATATGTTCGGGGAGGAGCGGCAGCAGGGCAGTTGACGTGTGATCTAGCTTTGATTGACAAGGGGCAGATCCTGACATCTCTACGGCTTACAATCAACCAGCTTACATACGTACTTATTCCGCTGTTACTGGCAGTCGGACCGTGCCCCCAACATTCCCCGGAACAGATCAGAAATATGACAAAATAAATAAATAAAATAAATAAATATATATGATTAAATAAATAAATATGATAAATAAATAAATAAATGTGACAGCTAAGTAAATAATGAGCCCAGTGCACAAGACTTTGATTATGAAGATGGAACACAAAGGTGATACCGAGGCCTTTTACCCTCTCCTTACCCGACTCCAGCTAAACCATGGAGTCGTCATGAATGTCTACATGCTATCTTTTTCCAAATTGATGCAGTCATGATCAGGGTATGCTGTGTGTGAGGAGGAGATGGTAGGGCAATGGGACTGTGACCTCCGGACATGGTCCATCGTACATAAATTAAGAACCATTGTCGTCAACCGACTATAACACCTGGTAATTATTGTCGTGTTTGGTCCAATTTGCAGTCCAGGTGTAGCCATTATGACGGGGTGTTTTGTTATGGTGAAGACGATAGTATCGCCAACTGAAAACAAAACGGCGCTCGGTATCTCTTTGTCTTTGTAGCTGGGACCATGTCCCAAGGCTAGTTAGCTCCATCTCTGAGTTTGTAGATGTCATCATTGTGGAAAAGGCTGCAAAAATGTATGCCAGTCCCTTAACTGGAACGAGATTCAGGGTGAGTGCAGTTTTGAAAACTGACTCTGTCATATTATTTCATTGCCTGGGACAAAACGGGGATATCACAAAACACGTGTCATGACCAGACGAAGCCAACGATGAGAAACAAATGCATGAACCCGTCCCGAAAGAAGAAAGTGAAACCATGAAGAAAAGGAAAAAATGACTCGAAGGGGAACCTCTACTATCACCCCCTTGTCACTGCCAGCTTGCCACTTTTAGTGCATTGTAGAGGTTTTTGCTACCACTTCACGTACATTTGACTCGTCCTTCCTGAGGTGTCAAAAGCACTACTGGACCACTTTAGTCATCCTATCAACTATGGTGGGAAATGACAAACGCTAATCGTAGGGGATCCGAGTCAGATATGAAGAATGGGTTGTAAGACCTATCGTGCATCCGCCCAAGCCATCGGGAACGCCAAAGAGCGAGGAAGTCATTCGCCGCTCAGCTCAAGAATGAGGATGCTCAGGGATGAAAGTGTGATTAAAGAAGTTTTTCAACCCACAAGTTATGAAGTAAGTATCGCTTGTTGGCTCATGATAGGGAAGTTACGATTAAGTGCAAGAGTGATACAAAACCACTAATGCATTTGTTACTAATTGCTCTTACCTTGCGAGGTTACATACCATCGGTTATGAGATTATTTCCTAATTGGTGTTCGTGATCAAAACGGATTTGATGTTATGAAGAATAAGTATCATGTGTTTACGTAGGCTTATTATAATGGTGTTGGGCATCATTTATAATGAATACCAAAAGGGGTTTGAACTATCGATGGCCCAAATGTTGTGGGAAGGTTTTGGATACAGCTAGTTGTGTGACACATTCTCATTGTTTGATAAAATCCTTTAAAGTAAAACACCGAATTCGTGAAAACCTGACAAAACGACAAAATCTCACATTTTGTATGGAATGAAAAAGTAAAATTCAAACTGTTATTTTTACACAAAAAAACGTTTTTAACCGTTTTTCGATAGAGGAGGCAAAAAATTAGGTGAAAAGTCAAACATTCCTCAAAATGTGCAAGAAAATAATTTTCTGCAAAATCCTCCTATATAACTATAACTCCTTTTTAGTAAATTAGCAACAAGCAAAACTAAAAAAAAAATTTTTTTAAGGATTACAAGACAAACTTGAAAGATGTAAAAAAAAATATTTTTTTGTGAATACTCATTTATAGAGAGTTCATGACACTTCTTCGTGTGTTGTACGCTCGAGGAATGAGACTAAGTAGGGTGCTAGCTAGACTTTTGAGGCCTCTGCTTTGACATGCACCGATATTCATAACCTAAGGAGCGTTAACTATGAAAAATTCGGGTCAGTGGTCTATTCAACAGTCTCATGAAATATATAAATCTATGGATTACTGCCTATAAGAAGCTAGCGCCTAATCCAGACTCCCACGAAAGCGCTAGAGGAACGATAGATGACATCTTTATGAAGTCACTCGAGGTTTCCAGGCCGAAGAAAAACGCTCTTGTGAGGTAAAAACCAAGCTCTGTGAAAACTAATTTATAGAACTATAAATCAATTTTGAAGTTAACAGTAAAACCTTTATAAAAATAAGAATACAAATAACTTTTGTCTGGGAGACATCTTCAAATTTTTYGTCAAACATGATTTTTTTTTTTTTTTAATGGGAAAATTAAAAAAAAAAAGGTAAAAAAAATATGTTCATCCATTTATGAGGGAACATGTTCAAGCAAACGTATTAACAAACAGGAAAACATGTTTATTCACTCGGAAAATCTCTGAATGCGTTCATCGTGCTACACATCTTGTAAGACTATATTTCGGTTCTTCAACATGCGGTTTCTCACAAAGTAGTGATTTTATGTGGAAAAACCCATGTTTCTCTTCGTCGCTTTTAGTGGTTCTAATATATATATATATATATATATATATATATATATATATATATATATATATATATATATATATATATATATATATATCGTCAAATAGAACTACCCGGTAAACCGTAGGCAGAGAGGGAGAAGAGGACAACAAATGAGGGGCTGTATATATATATATATATATATATATATAGCGTCACCAGCCCGTACGTACGGAGGTCGCCGGGCAGACCTCCGTACGTACGGGCGTTCGGTGTCTCGTACGGGGTCCAAACCTGACGGTGTTCGTCCCCCGCCAGAAATTATTTCGGGGCCTAGAAATAATTATTGTTTTCTAAATGTTTTTTTATCAGTTCTCTATAACGTGGCGTACATGCCTGTAAATTTTCAAGTCATTTGGCTAAGTCAAATAAGAATTAAAAATCGCCAAAGATGGCGGTGTCAAAACGTGCTCGCCCATGTATTTTTTCACTTTTTACTTTTCGTTTTCACTTTAGTTCGGGGTCTAAACAATTTTATTAGTTTTTGAAACTTTTTTAGTAGGTTTTGTATTATGTGAAGTACACATCTGTAAATTTTCAGGGCATTTAGCTATGGCAAAAAAAAATAAAAAATCGCCTAAGATGGCGGTGTCGAAAACATGCTCACGCACTCACTAAATTTAATTCTCTTTTTATTTTTTTTTATTTTTATTATTCGTATTATATTTTTATGTCAAATTTGGTAAGGAATTCGGATGTAATGCTCAGGCAAATGTTGTTTAATTTATTTTTCTCCATAACATTTTTTTTTTAAGATTTTTTTGATGACTTTTTTTTTTTTTTTTTTTGGGTCAGCGTTCGACCCGAACGACCGAACGCATCCCCAAGGGGTCCCATACATTCGGGCGTTCGGGTTCGGACATTCGGCCCGTCTCGAACGCCGGTTATTTTGTATAGATAGATAGATAGATGGATAGATAGATAGATAGATAGATAGATAGATAGATAGATAGATAGATAGATATTTCGTAGTTGTTTTACTTCATGTAGAATTTTGTTCCTAAAGGAAGCTTGAAAAATGTATAATAATAATTTTTATAAATTTTGTGCAAACCTAACATTTTTTTTAATAAATTTTTATGAATCCTATGTTGTATGGGATTATTTTTTTATACCTCTAATGGTAAAGAATTCCAATGATTTGTAAAGTTTCAAAGACTTCTATATTACGAATTTGTCACCAGGTTTGAATACAAAAGTTCAGGGATATTGGAAAGAGTAACTTCATATGAAGTAGGAAGGGAAAATGGGAAAGAAAGAAAGGGGAAAAAATTAAAAGATTGACATTTTTTCAGGGATGTTAATATTTTTATCATAGTAAATGAATGTTATGAAAAAATGTTGAAGTTGATACAATTGTGTTGTAATAAAGAACAACAAGGGATACAAGAAGTTATTGTGAAATCCTTGAGGGATAAAAAAAAATGCATGATGTTTTTTTGTTAAATTTGACGTACATTATAAAGGTTTGGTTTAAAAGTTCGAAAAATTGAAAGACATGGTTAGAGAAGGAGTAACAATCAAGATTTATTATGTGTGTCACTAGGAAGATTCTCACGCCCGGTCGGTCCTTCCCGGCCGGGCACCCAGGCGTGACGCCCGGGGTACCCGGACGTGCAAAAAAGAAAAAAAAAAGACTTTTTTTTCTTTTTTTTTTTTCTGCGCTCTCCCAAAGGATTCCAAATCAGGGCTCATTTCGTTTTTTGCGAGTTTACTGTCAAGGGGGGAGGAGGGGGTTATAAATTGGTTTTAAAGGGGCTAAAGGGGTCTAAAGGGAGGTGTTTTTGTGTGATTCTGTTATTTTCTTTTTTATCTCTGATTCAGTGAAGAATTATAATGTGACCCTCAACCAAAAGTGGTTTGCATTTCAATCCTACACAACATTTTTTTTTCTAGAATTTTTTGATTTTTTTTTTTTTTTTTTTTTTTGGCGCTGGGGCTGCTCGGAACCCAGCCCGGGGGTCATGCTCGGCCGAGCACCCGGGCGTATACCCGGGTAGAAGTTGGGTGCCCGGGGCCCGGGAAAACAGCCTAGGTGTGTCACAAAAAAAAAAAAATTGTTGTAATCAACGTTTTCTTTTCACCTCAATGCTCACATCAATAGTTAAAAGAGAAAATTATTTTGAAAGAAATCTTTGTTTTTCAAGAGGATTATTTAATATTATTAAGAGTTTCAACAATTATTATACAAGATTGTATCTAAGGCGTACTTTGTATATTGTTGTAAAAAAAGGTTAAGCCCGAAATTGATAATACATACCAAGTTTAATGTTAGTTATTAGTTTGGGTGGCGTGTTTGGCTATATGATGATAACATCACCGGTTCATCGTTCTTCATCAATATGCATTTAAAAATTAAAGTTATGGTAGTATGCAAAAGAAAATGAATTTTTCGTTCTATATCTATGACCTATGACTTATCCCTCATACATGAGCACGCTAAATGCACATTGTAGGAGGTTGAAGCAATTCGAGCCCGTATGCATACTACAACAAACGTTTCGTGCATGTAGTACAATAAAATGATGTTGAGAAAAATAATATATTTATTTTTAAAAAGTTTTAGACTATTTATAAATTATTATTTTGACACGGTTTTAAGCACGATGAAATTGAGATGTTTTTCAATCAATCTACCTGTAAAATGGTCACGTGAGTGAAAAAAATGTGTTTGAGATTTTTTTTTATAAAGCATAATTTATGAGCAGCCTTAGTCATGTATCCTCATTTTTACTTCAATAAAGTCCAATGGGATACAATAGTTGTTTATCTGAAGTGTTGGGTACATTGTTGAGCGAAGGAACGAAAAAGGGGTATTTGATGTAGAAACTAGTAAATTCATTAAGGAATGGTTGATACGAATAAGTAAAGTTGATAAGCAGGGGGAAATAGGTCAAGCGTACGTATTATGTGGCAGAATAACTTATCATGTTTTTTTTTCGAATTGACCTCATTTTTCTATAGTTTCAAATTCATGTCGTGAAATTGTAACAAGTCGTTGCAACTTTCTATTGCTAAACGATGTTTAAAAATCTCTTAAATTCTTAATTTATCGTTGTTGTCGATACCGAAAGAGGATCACTTCAAACTTTCTTTTGTGTGGGTTGTGAGTAGTAAATCACTGCAAGCGAATGAGAAGTTTCAGAAACTTAGCAACAAATTTCAAGTTTTATATACATCATATGGCATAAAGGATATATTCATTTCATTGTCATACTAAACATTATGAGTGGTATTTGCTGGTTGCAGATTCGATGCGAAAAAAAGCAAATACGACTTTCATAAAAGTATATGGACATGTTTACTGGATGAGATTTATAAATTTGTTGAATTATAATTGAGGCGTACTTTTTTATTGCCATTTAGTTTTCTACTCAGGCGTGTGGTGGGCGTCCCCATGGGGAAAAACATCCATTCACCATTGACTTATATAACGTGCATATACTAAGAGTAATGTCTTTTATGCTTGGTTGATACTGATCATAAATTAACACACGATGTGTGTCTAGCCGACGATGTTTTATTGTTCGTTACTTATGTGATAGGTGATATGAACTTTATTGATAAGATAAATTGAATTAGGCGCAAACGTTGTTACCAAAATGACCAGGTTTTTTAAATTACTCGAAGTGATGTTCAATGTGAATTATGAGAGTTTTGGGTTGCACAATTTGTTCTTCGATATTTTCAAAGGGTAAAGAATTAAGTAACGCTTTGGAATGATGAACCTCAGTTTTTCAAACTGATCATAAATTTCATCATTGAACAAGTAGAAAGTTAAATATATCTTATATTACCAGATTATCCATCGGATCAACTAGTTGACTACTCTTCATGACGGGATCCGAGTCCAAGTACCGACACTTAGAAAATAGTTTCTTAGGACATTCTTCCTGAATAATTATTCACAACAATTTCGTGAAGTAGATGCATGTGAAAATTGACCACAAATATACTAAGTGACAATTAATATATTTTCGGATCATAGTTTTTAATATGGTTCATTGTTTT
Organism: Chara braunii; assembly: GCA_003427395.1. Classification (NCBI taxonomy): domain Eukaryota; kingdom Viridiplantae; phylum Streptophyta; class Charophyceae; order Charales; family Characeae; genus Chara; species Chara braunii. Next base: position 2,028,046 of record BFEA01000223.1, read on the forward strand.
TAATACAGCTTTCAAATTGTTTCTTTGGTTGTATTTTCTGACAATAATTTGAATAGTAATCGAGTTTGTTACTATATTAGGGCTATGTAGCACCGTGTTCGCGTTCGGAGGTGAACGCGAACATGTTCGCACGAACGCGGACAAACGCCCCAATCTCTCCGAACGCGAACATGTTCGCCCGAACGGGAAACCCAAATATAAAAAGAAACGTTCTCAAAACAATCAGGAATAAATATATGTTATGTAGAATAACAATACAAGCAACTTTTTTATTGGAGTCAGGGTTACCAGCGTTCGGGATGGGCCGAAGACCCGAACCCAAACACCCGAACGTACGGGACCCCTTCGGGAGGTGTTCGGCCGTTTGGGCCGAACGCGGACCAAAAAAAAAAAAAAAAAAAAAAAAAAAAAAAGTTTTCAAAAAATTTGGAAACAAAAACTATGTTATGGAGACACATAAACTAAACAACATTTGTCTAGGCACTACATCCAAATTCTTTACCAAATTTGAATTAAAAATCCAATACAGAAAATAAACACTATGATAAAAATAAGAAAAAATAAAAAGAGAATTAAAATGAGTGAGTGTGCCAGCACCTTTTCGACATCGCCATCTTTGCCGATTTTTAATTATTTTTTGGCATTTACAAATGCCCAGAAAATTTACAAATATGTAGTTTGCATAATCAATAACTCATTAAAAGTTTTTCAAAAAATAATAATATTTTTTAGGCCCCGAAATAAAGTGAAAACAAAAAGTTAAAAGTGAAAAAACAAACAAAATACTGAGTGGGCGAGCATGTTTTGACACCCCCATCTTTGACGATTTTTAATGTTTTGTTGGCTTAGCAGAATGGCTTCAAAATTTATAGGCGTATAGGCTACATCATAGAAAACTCACAAAATAAAATTCAGAAAAAAACACTTATTTTTAAGCCCCGAAATATTTTTTGGCGGGGGCCAAACCTGGAGGTGTTCGGCCCCCGAACGCCCAAACGTTCGGGGGTCAGCCCGAGGCCCCCCGAACGTTCGGTCAGGTAACCCTGATTGGAGTTATGTTTAAATTTCTAGCCAATCTTGAGTTAAAAATCAAAAACCGAAAATGTATATATATATGCCAGCGGCGTGTCTGGAGTGTATTTTTTGGCTGTGACAGACCTTTCTTTGTTTCGTGGATGTTTTGCTGGCTTGTGATGGGGTGTGAACCGACAGTCTGTAGAGTTTTCCATCTGGTGTGGGTG
>BFEA01000223.1:2037270-2052310 GCA_003427395.1 Chara braunii
TTTTTTTTTTTTTTTCCATTGGCTTATGCCAACATTCATCCTGTTAGTGGTAAGCCCATGAACTTCTGAAAAACAGACCCATGTTCGATTCTTCAAGGGATCGAAAAAAAAAAATCAGAGTATTTCTTGATTTATGCGTGTCATCCTTGCGCAGGGGCCATGCTAATCTTGGCGTCGCGCGACCGATCTCGGCCGTTTGATCCTCATATCAAGAGGTCAGGGATTCAGAATAGACCGTGATAACACTTTTCCTTCCACAGGTTGCTCCTTCAAAACGAAGCTAGCCCAGTGGCACATTCAGACTCGATTTTCGTATCTGGTGGGTTACAGTTTCATGTGTTACCTACAACGCTAGCTCCTACTGTGGTAGGAGTAGGGGTAACTCTTCTATATGAAGAGTTCCTACCGAGTGGTCGTCTGCCCATGACTTTTACAGGCCCAACTCTGCCTTGCCCGACCCTTGGTTGGTCGTCTACGTCAACCGCGGCGGTCTCCATCTCTTAGTAGAGCAAACTGTTAGGTCTCTCGACCGCCGTCATGGTTTTAACCCTCGGACAACGGTCCCTATTAACCCCGTAGGCTATGAATCGCACGGGTTCACAATCGTTCGCCTTTATTTTTAGTGGGATACCCTCAAGATCAACATCCTCAATACCTGCGCCTCCTTGCAGTCTCGCCGAACGTGGTAGGTGGCCGATTACACCGCTAGTCATCACCTACAATTGAAAAATTTCCTAAAATTAAATAATCATTCTAGAGTAAAATTACATTTTAAATTTCAAATTTTCATTCCATCTTAAAAAATGTCATTCCAATTTTAAAATTTTTCGTATTACTTGAAAATTTTTCTTCCAATAATGGGGTATCCTTTCTTATTTGAACTGCATTTTAGAGATGGATTGAAAGTCTGGATGAGTTCATGAAATATTTTAATTGGATTGTGATTCTAAGTAAGGATTTGCGGTCATAAATAGGTTAATCCAATATAAACTAGAAGATATTCGTTGTAGTAGAATGAAAGTTTAATTAAAACATTTTATAAATTCGTTCAGAATTTCATTCCAATAGTTGGAAGGGGAAGTTCATATTTAGACGGGAACTTATCAAATTAAATTGAAAATTTTAGAATTTGACGAACATTGGAATGAGAATTTATAAATATGAAAGATTTTTTTTTATGGAATGTTTTTTCAACTTTCATTTCTTGTGGGAATTTTTCTGTTGTACCGTTTTCAAATGTCCGCAAACATTTAAAAAAAAAAAAAAGTCTCTCGGTCACAGTAAGTCAGGTCTTAATAAAATTCTGACATATAACCAATCTCATCAAGTTCTATGCTTGGATAACCTTTTATCAAGTTGGACATCGTCCAATATTTAAAAACACCGGGCAGACACCCTTGTCAGGGTTTCCACCCTTACAGCACCAAGAAGAATCGACGTATGTAGGATGGGTGGAGTCCATGGGGAGTTCATATAGATAGATAGATAGATACATAGATAGATAGATAGATAGATGAATGGATAGATAGATAGATAAATAGATAGATAAATAGATAGATAGATAAATAGATAGATAGATACATTTCGTCTTTAATGACTATGTTATACTGAACTCTTATTTTTTCTTACCTCCACTGGAGTTATGATTTCCCCTCCCCCCTTTGAAGTTGAAGGATGACATTAGCATCTCAACTCAAAACAAAAAGAGCAGCCATGGGCAAATAAAACCGAAGGGAGATGCTATGGACAGAGAGTGAAAAAAATAACCATGGATAGACAACAGGAGAGAGTTGTCACAAAAAGATAGCGGAATTAAGAAAGGATGACAAGCAAGAGGAAAGAAAGGGGTTGAAAGGCATAAAAGCAATGTCTTTGATATAATAGAATACCAAAAGCCATCTATATATGAGTGTGGAATCCACCAAAGTCCGCAAGCCCTCACAAAATCGAGGTGGAAGGTTGGGGGGGTTGCAAGCGAGTATACCCTCGAACTTCGTTGCTTTCTTTTGTTTCATTTTTTTTAATTAATATTTGGAGCGACCCTCATCCTTTTGCATGAAGATACCATTCTGACTGATGAAACTGACAATTTCACCGACTTAACTTCGTTCGTTGCACACCCTTCTACAATGGTAGGAGTCATGCATGGTGCTATGATGTAACAAGGTAAGGCAAAAATACATAAAAGACCCGAAGTTTTAGGGCCTCACCTCGCTGCCGTGCATTTAGTTACATTATACTACAACAATTGTCATCCCGCAAACCCAACTTTTTTCACTGATTTGCCCGATTTCCAGCACATGCTGCTGCACATAGATTTTTTATTTATTTATTTATTTTTTTTAATAAAAAACAGAACCTTTTGGTTCTGGCTCCTACCATTCTGGGGAGCGATAGTCCGGTTCCTATTCCCTCGGTAAGTCAACATGGAATACGTGAGACACTCGTACACGCTCCTCCCCATTATGGCTGGAAGGTCCGAGTGGGCGGCATTGATTGCTTCCTTGTGGAAGGATGTACCCCCTCTCACCCCTGCTTAAGTTAGCCTTTGGAACTTAATCTGGCTGGACCCTGCACATCTTCCTGTCCACAGTCTTGTTCCTCTCAGTTGGAATGTTGTCGGGTCTGTATGTTATCCTAGAACAGCCTGGGACAATTGCTGGTATTTTGTGGTCCTGAGACTTTAAGCCCTACTTGTCTTGTGACTGTCATACTTCTAAACCTTTGCTTATCTAGTCCTGGTTTTAACTTCGCCGAGGGAGGAAATACTACCTTGTATCTCTGCCTAAATTATCCTTTCTCTTTTCGGGCTCTTGACCCTATAATTTCCCTCTTCTAGTTACTGCTGTCTATGAATGTTTATAGAGCTAAAATAAAAAACCTTTAACCTGTTCTACCGGGTGGCAAAACCCTAAACCCTATCCTATTTAGTTAGTTGGTCTGTTACGTGGTAACTTCCCTCCTTGTGGACTGTGTCTCTTTTCCTGAATTTTCTCTCTTTACTAACTGTTACTATCTTACTGGTAACTGTGTGTAGGATGAAAGTGGTCATAGGAAGCTGGGTTGGGTATGGCATATGTTTGTGGGTTTAAAGTTTGGGGGGTTATGATTCCATAGTGATTAGGAGGGGGTTGCCATGTTTGTGCGAGGGTGGTTCGTGACCAGTATGGTGTATTGTAGGGTGAATGGTTAGAAGTGCGAGAAATGCGAGGGGGATGAAGTTATTGTAACGGCTGTTGCAGAGGCGTGTTAGCTTTTGACAGGGGTGATATTTGTGGAGGTTTGAAATTTGTTGTAACATCTGCTGAACATGTTTGTGTTTAGTTGTTGTTGTAGTTGGTGATGTCGGGGTGTTCACATTTACCTTAGTTGTTGTAAGCTGAGGTAGGTGAGGCGGAGCTAATTTGGATGCTGCTTGAGTCTGTTGTGTTGTTTGTTGGTTCTGGATCTGGGTTATTAGACTGAGCTAGTTCATTCCAGATTTTAAAGATTAGGCTTTGCCCTTTGATGATTGCTATCTTGCCCTTATCCAGGTAATTCTCCTCGAATTTGGTTTRAAATTCCTTGGCTTTGGGCTCGTYRGCTTTCATCCTTCTTTTGAYTTTGCGYCATAGCACCCAGTATTYTGTTTCTACTTGCTGTTTGAGGATACCCCATGCTTCATGCACATGCATTGGTTGTTTGTCTATCGTTTCTTGGCAACGTTTCCTCCAGATTGACCATATTGTTGCCTTGCGTAGGATTTGGAACAGGTTGTTTTGGAAGGGGGGCCAGTCTTCGGGGTTTGTGAATCCTAGTAGAAGAAGGGTAGGGTCCGTTGTGAGTTATGAGTTGGTAATTGAGGTCCAGATCTGTGTGATCCTGTTCCATATTGGTTGTATCTTGGGGCATAGTACGAAGCAGTGAAACAAGTCTTCTATCTGACCTTCTAAGCAGTTAACACACAGTTCATTTAAGGGGTTTCTATATTCTCTCTTTCTTCTATTGTTTAGCCATTTGTTGAGCGGGATGACGAGGTACAAAATTAGCCATTGTAAACTTTTGAATTTGGGGGTGTGTAAAGTAGCTATTTGGTTCCAGGGTATTTCTTTTAGTATATCCTTGTCCATCCCTAGGTGTCTGTTCCAACGGTCTGCTATGATTGTATCTGGAGCTGTTGATCTGCGTCTTAGTTTATAGCCTAGACTGGTAGTGTAATTGATCAGGTTGATTCTTCGGTCTATAGTAATTGTGGATTATTTTAATTTCCATGCCCATTCTGAGGGGCCAAATTCCAGGTCTTCTATGGTAGTTTGGGGGTGGAATAAGGTGAGGTCTTCGTTTTCTATTACTTTGATTTTTTTGAGATTACCTTCTTTGACTGCGATTTGTGCTACTGAATCCTTGTTTAGTTTGTCGTAGTCTTCGCCTTGTTCCTCTAGCTTATGCATGGAGAAAATGAGCCAGTTGTTTCTACCGTCTTCCTTTCCTATAAAAGAAAGTGCATGTTCAATCGGTTTTATGAAACTCCTGACCGCCCAGTCTCCTTTTTACCACTGTTTGTCTCCTTTAAGAATTGTTTGCCACTCCGTCGGGATGACCTTTATTATCTGCTGGAGGTTTTGGGCTAGATTGTGACTTCCTTTGAGTTTTTCTCTAAGCTGTCTGACGGTGAGCCAATTTTTCTCTGTGTCATCCCAGATGTGTTTGATTTGCCAAATGCCCTTCTCTAACCAAGTGCCCCATCTTGTGTCCTTTGATGTGAGGGTGAAGGGTATGTTTTCATTGTTGGTTATCCAGGGGTTACAGAAGAGGGGCTGTCTAAGGATTTCTTCTTTGCTTTATGGTTTTCTTACTTTTGCTGGGAAGATTTATCGCCATGCCTTCAATATCTCTTTCCAAAAGTTCAATCTTGGTTCGTTTTGGGACTTGTTTTTCATAATCCAAGATTTACTAATTATCCAGAACGTACCTTCCATGTTTTCTGGTGTCTTGAATGCTGGAATCTGCTGTACCCCTTCAAGTGTCAGGACTCTCCACGGTAGGTTATGACTCGTTAATAGCTTTATAATCCACTTAGTTTGAAGAGTTTTTATTTGGTTAACTGGGTCTAGGACTCCTAATCCCCCTTGGCTCTTCTTTCTTGTTACGTATTGCCAGGCTACTTTTGTGATAAAGTTCTGTTTTGATGCGTCTCCTGTCCAGAGATAAGCTGTTGCTTTCTTTTGTAAATCCTTTAAGGCTTTTTGATCTGGTATCCAAAATGCTGCTACATACCACATCATCGAGTAAATAGATGCATTTAATACTAATGCCCTTCCATATAGTGAGGTGTGTATTTTCCCCCAATCGTTAAGTTTGTTGGTCATTTTGAGCACACTGGGAGCCATTTCTGTTGCTGCCCCCTGAATGGACATCTGTATTCCTAGTACTCTTAGTGGGTCGTTGGGGTTTGCCCATATCATACCTTCTGGTGTGTCTCTGGGTGGGTCAAAGCCTTCCTCCGTTAACCACCAGCCAACCGTCTTCTCCCAGTTGATGCACATTTCAGAGGCTAATTGGAAAGCACACATTGCTCTGGTTAGAGCTTCGAAGGATGAGGAGGATGCTCTTATCAGCACTGCTAGGTCGTCGGCAAATAAAATTGTGGGCGGTATGTGGTATTTATGAGAGTTTGGTCCAGCTTGTTCGGTAAGTCTGTGGATGGAAGGGTCTTTTCTTAAGAAGGATGTTATGGCCTCCATGATAAAGAGAAAGATTGGCGCCACCATCGGGTCTCCTTGTCTTACTGATCAGGACATTTTATATTTGTTGGAGATGTGCCCGTTGACTTAAACTGCTCTCATCGCGTCGTTGTATAAAACTCTCACCCACTTTCTGAAGTTTGGTCCTACTCCCATTGTTTCTATACACTTTTGTAGGAAGTTCCAATTGACTTGGTCATATGCTTTTTCAAAATAAAAAAAGAGGATTGCTGTATTCAATTGTTTGTTCTGGATAAATCTGACTGATTCTGCTAGTGACATCACATTGTCTAGGATGAAACGTCTTGGAATGAAACCTGTTTAATCTATGTGAAAGCATTTTTTGGTGATCTTTCTGATCCTGTTGGCTTGTAGTTTTGCCAAAATCTTGTAAGTTACTGTTAGTAGGGTGATGGGCCTATAGTTCCTGATATCTGTTGGGTCGCCCTTCTTGTAGAGTAGTGTGACTATACCGGTGCTAAGTTCTGGTCTTAGCGTTTCCTTGTTCCATGCTGTTCTTATGAAGTAATCTCCTAAGAGTGGCCAGTAGATTTGCCAGAATTCTTTTGAGAGTCCATCTATGCCTGGTGTTTTATCTGACTTCATGGAATCTAAGTTTTTTTTAATTTCTTCGTTTGTGATGGGTTGGTCTAGTTTTTCTGCCATGTCGTGTGTGATGGTTTTGTCTAAGTATTTAGTGGACTTTTCTCTGGCCTGAAGGATTACTCTAGGGGTGAGCGATTCCGTCTTGGGGGTATAGAGTTCTTTGTAGAAGGATTCAGCTATGGTGAGCATTTTCAGTGGGTTGGAGGTTGGGCCTTCCTCCCCTGTAAGCTGACTAGTGGCTGCGTTTCTTCCTCGTGCATTGATTTTCTGAAAGAAGAATTTTGTCATTTTCTCTCCTTTTTCCCATTCCATTACTCTGGCTCTGAGACGCAAGCCATTTGCTTTTCAAGCATTCCAACTGGCTAATTATGTTCTGGCCCTAGTTAGTAGTTCTTCGTAGTCTGTGGAGCCAGGGTTATTCCATAGCGTGGTTTCCGCGATATTGACTGCTGCTTCTAGCTCTTTGATTCTCTGATTTCTTTTTGCTGCTAATTTTCGTGATGTTGCAGTTGTTGCGTTAGATAGGTTGGCAGTTAGGGTTGGGAAGTCTGATCCTGCTCGTTCAGAATCAATGCACGCTTGTGCTATAGCCTGTTTCATTTCGCTGGTGTGGAGAATGGAGTTGTTGATCTTGAAGAAGCCTGGTTTTTTTTGTGAACCGGTGTCGAATATTAAATTTATGAAGATTGGGTTGTAATCTAATCCATTATGGTAGGGTAGTTTTCCTATGCCTACTTTTAATATGGCGCCTCTGAGGGATTCAGATATCAAGAAGAAGTCTATGGCTGAGTATGTGACGTGTTGGGTTCTATTTTTTTTCCTGTATGTGAATCTGTTTGTTTCTGGGTGGGTTGTTCTAAGGGGTTCAAGTAAATTTCTTTCTATTATTAAACTGTGTATTGTCTGGGTCTCTGTTTGGAGTTGGTATTCCCTTCCTATTTGAGAGTCTGACAGCCTGTCATGGGATGGGTCCAATGATGTGTTCCAATCTCCGGCTAGTATTATATGGTTTTGAACACTGCATATTGTTGTTAGGGTCTGGATAAAATGTTGTCTTTGGGCTGAATCGTTCGGGGCGTAGGCGTTTATGAGTTGGAGGGATTCTTCCTTAAAGGTGAAGGTTGTTTCTATCCACCGGCCATATTCTTGGTCTATTCTGTTGGGACCTAGTTGTATCAATTTAGCTGCTCTTGAGTTGTCRTGCCAAAGSATGGYTGTACCCGCRGAKCCGRCTCTTGTGGACGGGSCCCAAATTGCTGCTCGCACRTATTTTAAYCYTAKACTTATCTTCCTAATTATTTCTTTGTGCTCTGGGGAGTCTGTAAGATGGGTTTYTTGTAGACATACTACATCTGGGGGGTTCCTAGAGTACCATTTTAGATAGTTGGTCATGTTGTCCCATTTGTCTAGGTTGGTTAATATTGTAGCTAACCCGTTGACGTTCCATGACATCACTGATAGTTCAGGCTCTTTTGGCTTCAGCGTGTAGTGTTTGAGCCTGTTTTCTGTCTGGGGAAATTGAGATGTCATGGTCTGTCTGGGGTGTACTTGTTATTCTTTCATGTTGGTTTGAATTAGTTAGTTGTGGGCTGAAAGACGTGAGAGTGACGGATCTTAACCTCACGCGCTTTGTCTGCCATGACTCGGTCCAGGTGCTCCTACTTGTTGTGGAAGAGGGCAAAGTCTTCAACTATTGCTGCTGAGACCGTCGCTTTTTCAGGCGGAATTTCGCCTCCCATGAGCCCATATGGGATGGTCTGTAGGACCTTCCAGGGGTGCCACACCAGGTGATCAGCGAGGCTGACACTCATTGGATATCTTAGCATGTATGGTCTGAGGTCACTGCAGACCAATTCTTCGGATTCGTCGATCCACTCCTCTCTCCACTCGGCCCTCGCACCCAAGATGTGCGCTGAGCTTGGGGCTTCCTTTGAGATATTGGCAGCCAGAGCTTTTTCGTTGGGACCTGCAAGTGAAATCAGAGACCAGGATTTGCTGACTACGACTTCCCAATCCTCATGATGGTGGTTTCAGCGATATGGCATGATCACTCTCTTTTTGCAGTCACTCTTGGCCTCCAGTCTGGCTGCTGTGAGTATTTCTGCATTCTGACCCTTAGCCATGCTCTGCAGGTTGACTGCTTCCCCTGCTGTTTCTCTGTTATGGTCTTTGAGGACTGTGATCTGAGCCAGCATAATTTTTTTCTGTCTGTCCAGGTCCTCTCTTGTGCTCAAAAGGCTTTCTGGTTCGACTCTTCTTCCTTTCCTTCGTTGTCCGTGACCCTTTTGTCTTTCCCTCTCTGCCCCTTTGATCTTTTGCTGGGGTGGTTGTGTGTTGTCTCGTTGTAGAGCTTAGGCCATTGAATCAGCTTATGGGAGTCTGCTGTGTGCTTCCCCGGGCTATCCAGAGTGTGGCTGTAACGTTCTGCAAAGAAGTTAAAAAGTTGTTGTTCCTTTTCCAAGACATCAAATTGATTTTGGATTGGGATTTGGCTGTTGATTTCGGACTGTTGGAAATTGGAACTTTTCAGGTTGAGGATGTGTCTTTTGTAGGCAACACAGACTTCGAATTTCACTTCCCGTTCTCTTTCCAGTTTCTTTACATAATTTGTCAACCATTCCTTTGTGTCTGTGCCTTCTTCCTCTTCGTCCTGGGATGTTGTTGCATCTTCCTCTGATTCCAGCGGTTTCCCATCTTCTGCTTGGACGTCCATCAAATTTTTCGGGTCAGGGGTGTGTATCCCCCCTTCTTCGCCCATCTTACCTTCAGAATTCGATGGCGGGTGGAGGGTTTGAGAGACTGCGTTCTTCCCTTTGACTGGATCGTCGAGGATATCTTCTTTGGTAGTCACCTCCATCTGGTCTGCTGTTGATGTTGTGTCCTCTTGGGTATTCACTCTGCTGATTTTGCTTGCTGCTTGGTTTTGTGTGTGTTGATCAGTTGGTGTGAGGCCCGCTTTCCGTTTGAGCTGTTTGCTCGATGATGGGGGAGTGCTGTTCTTTGTGCTTCTCTGTGATTTGGCCTTCCGAGAGTTATCTACAGACAACACTTTTTCTCTTGCGCGCAGATTCTCGAGAAATGCTTTTTCAGCAGACTCACCTGTTTTCATGAGCTCATGCCAAGTTTCCTTTCTTTGCTTGTCTTCTGTTACCACCTGAGGATTAAGGCAGTTCCTTTTCAGGAACCCTCAATCCTTGTCCTCGATTCTTTTGCCACCCTTCATTTGCCATTGACTTCCATGTGGAGGATAGATGTCTGGCTGAGTGGCTGGCTCTCCCTTCAATGTCCATACCCATTGCGAGTTGTCCAATGTGTCATAAAAAACCCAACCTCTGTAGGCTGGGTCGTTCACGTACCACAATCCAATATTTGTTTCACACTCTATCAGATTGGAGTGAATTTGACCCGGTTTGGCCCCTCGGTCTCTGTGGAGGGGGCAGTTCCTGTCTGTTCCCAAATGCCCTTTCCCCCTACATTTGAAACAACGAGGGTTTGTTTTCGTGGAAAGGAAAGTGGTCATTTTCTGACAATTTTTCTTTACGAAGACCCACGTGTCTGGGAATTGAGGGAGGACTCCTGAGGTGACTTGTAGGCATGCGATTTTGGAATCGTTATTTGGGGCCAGGAATTCAAGACCTGTCTCAAACCATTCCAGGACAGGGTTGTTTGGGTAGGATTCTGCTAGTCTTCTTTCAAGGAAGCTATGCAGTTCCTCTGCGATGTTGTCGAACTGTACCCAGAAGTGTTCTCTCAACATGGTTTGCTTGTGTCGTGATGTTTCAGGCTGGGGAGCTCTTCTGGGCTTCCATTTTGTGACTGTCACCACCTCTTTTCTACATTTTAGCGTGTTGAGAGAAACGAGGTAACTTGCATAGGCTCTGTCCGGAGTAACCATCATGACCGTGTTCCTTGCTTTCTTGTGGTAGGTGACTACCGGCTCTGTCCCCGGGATTTCTTCCAGGGCACGGACTGTGTCTCTTACCCAGGTTCTTTTGTCATTTGGTGACATGTCTGAGCACTTGTGTGGGAAGTTGAAAAGGACTGCGTGATTTTTAAAAACTTTCTTACAGCTCTCTTCGTCTTCTTCTAGGTATTCCCACATTTCCACAGTCTGCGTCGAGTCGTTTTCACCCTTAATTGTTTCCTTGATGATATTTACTTTGGCTTTGACTTGGGTGCTTGAAATCAGGAACTCCATTGCTTTTTGAGTTAGAGTTTTGTGTGTTGCATTGGTCGCGTGTTGCGACTGACCTGGTGCAGAAGACGGCCCCTGGCTTTGGCTGTGTCCCATTGAGTCTGCAGTATCTGTGAGTGGTGTTTTGTGCCCTGTTACAGGTCCGGTTGGTACAGGGGCGGGTACCCCTTTCCCTGGGGATGCTACCGCCTCACTGTAGGACGTTGCCATTGTGTTGCAGTTTCGTTCTAGGAGGTAAAGGACTCTGATATGGTTGCGTTCCGCGTCTCTGCTTGGTAGCTATAGATTTGGCAGAGATGCGCCTCCCCCCTTGGGGAGCTTGGGGTTAGAAATTAAACGGTAGAAAAAGAGTATAGCTTCGCCTCCCCACTTGGAGAGCGAGGGATCAACAATTTGGGCGTTTGAAAAATGAGTAGAGCTTCGCCTCCCCACCTGGGATCGGTATGAGTCGGGGATGGGATCGGGTCGAATCGGGGATGAGGATGAAAGACAGTGTCGGGGAGGGGGGGGATGGGATCGGTATGAGTCGGGGATGGGATCGGGTCAAATCGGGGATGAGGACGAAAGACAGTGTCGGGGAGGGGGAGGGGGTGAAGGTTGGGGCGGAATGTTGGTATTCAGAGTGTGACTGGGTGGGATCGGGACGAGACGGGGTTGGGGACGAGAGTCGGGGATGGGGAAGACTGTCGGGGACGGGGATGAGAGTCGGGGGTGGGGACGAGAGAGAGGAAGTGGGAGAGTGGGACTGGATCGGAACGGGATGGGTTGGGGATGGGATCGGGGTGTATCGGGGGTGGGGACGTAAGTCGAAGACGGGGAAGTGGGGGAGGTGGAGGTGGGGCGGTTATCTTGGTATTCGGTGTGGGGCTGGGTTGGATTGGGACGAGTCGGGGTCGGGGACGAGCGTCCGGGATGGGGCTGAGAGTCAGGGTTGGGGACGAGGGTCTGGCAGTGGACCTGGGTGGAGTTGAGATTAGTCGGAGCTGGGATCGGGGCGAAAAGGGGCAGGGGACTAAAGATGGAGACGGGGAGGGGGGGGTATGGGGGGAGGAGAGGTCGGGGTAGGTATGGAGGTGGGTGATGTGGGTGATGGGTATATGGGGTGGGGTGGGGTGCTATGGGGGAGGAAGAAGGGGGAGGAAGAAGGGGCGGGAAACGGGGATGGGGGTTTGGAGTCTGGGACTCTCTTCTCTTGAACACTTATTAGTAATAATAGATAATAGGTTAAGCGTTCAGCCGATAAAAAATAGGTTGATGGTGACTTGTAAGTCCTATTTGTTTGGAAATTGAGCTCCTTTCGAATCCGATGTCGAGTTTGATGGTGTGCCGCTCCCTTAAGCAGTCTTCAACCCTTCTCTCATCTCGTCGCGTGCGCGTTTGTCGTTGCTTCGAGCTTGTCGCTTGTGATTTGGATTTTCGAAAGTTGAATGGCTGGCGAGAACTTACCCGTGTCTCCGGTGTGTGCTCCGGTGCGCTCTGTTCTGACCTTGTGAGGCGAACGCTTGTAGGTGTGGTTGTCGTGCTCCCCGCTCCTCTGAGGACGAAGGACCTCTTACTTGTCGCATTCTTCAGTGATCCTTGGTCATCATCATGCCGTGTCTTTCTTCCTTCCCTATCTCTCCTCACCTTTACTCCCTCGTACCTTTCCTGTCGTTATCTCTCCTTTTCTCTTTCACCTCCTCTTGTCTCTTTCTTGAATTTGAGCCCGACCTCGTCCGTGAGTGCAGCCCGATTTGTCATTCTTCCTCCTTGTCTTTTACCTTTTCCCACTATCTTCCCGTACGGACTTGATCCCGAAGGGTGAGAGTCTCCTCTTTTGTCTTTACTCAAAATTAGATGCGACTCCCCCTCTCCTCCCTTTTTTACACTGTCCTTTGGAAAAATTGAGTGTTCCTCTTCTCTTCGCCTTCTGTCGCCGTTGTCCTTTCTTGTTCTTAGTAGTATCCCCTATCTCTAGTTGATCACGTAGACATCGATGGTCTTTCCTTCCTTCCCTCTCCTTCTCCCTCTCTCCCCGACACTTTCTGTCGTTTCCTTGATTGCGAGTAGCCACGCCCGAGGGCGTGGCAAGGTGTGGAACGAAAACGCCCCCCCTGTTTCCCGCCTTCAAGGTGCTACTTTCGAATTCGAAGTGTGGCGATGTTTGCGCGCGGCTCGTGTTTCCGCGTGGAGAAAAAAAATTCCCTTGGCGCGGTGGCGAGAGTTAGCGCTCGGTGTTTGCGCTAACCGGACCGGCGCTAGCGCTCTCAGTGCAGCCTCTGCTGCACATAGATAAATTTGAGCACTATTCTTAAAAAAAAAAAAAAACTTCAATTCTTGAAAAAAGGAAGAGGAAAATAAAAATGTCCGTCTTCAAAGATAGGAAGAAAGAAAGTGTCAAACTTGAGAGTTTCATCTAATTTCGCATTCGTCGTAAGTTCTCCAAGAAACTCACGGGTCTTGCGAGCTCTGACTCCAAGTGGAGTGGAGGACAAAAACGATGATGACCTTCAATCAGATGCATGCCTTAAAAAAATGAGCCGTTGGGGAACAAAATAAGTCATATAATCAACTCATAAAGTTGCAGGAGGAAGAAGACTGAATAAAGGATAAAAGTCAATAAAAGGAATTTTTTGCACAACAGGAGGTAATCTAAAAAAAACAGTCTTGTCTCTGAATGGTTATGAAATTCAAAAAAAAGTTCCTGATTATATGAAGGTATATCAAGGAACTAACAGATATTCATATTTTCGATAAGATCGCGAACAACTTAGCCAAGGTATTCAAAGTCATAGAAAACTCGAAAATAACACTATAGATCAAACAAAAGAAAAAAGTTTTGGAACCAGTAGACGGGAAACAAAGATTTATAATAAACTCAAGCTGCTAATCCCCTTCCTGTACCTGTTAGCACCGGTTTAACCTCCATCTCTACTCAAAATTCCCGCTTTTAAACCTCTTCCTCATTGATTGTGACAGCCAACCAAGGTGGAGATGCAACAAGTGAAGATTCTGGAGCCGCTGCAACCACTCCAAGCTCATGAATATCTGTTGTTGGATGGTCTAGACAAGTTAAAAAAACTTGGTGTCTGAAGAACAAATTATCCCACATCTCCCCCAATGGCAAGTTGTTTATGTGTCACTGGATGAAGCATAGACATAATGGGTAAGTAAGACCTATGATAGAGAATAGTTGGTTTATCATTTTTTTAGTTTTTTTTTTTTTTTTTTTTTGGAATTGTGGCTTTAAAGGGGGAACCCTTTTTCCATCATGATGAACTAGGGTATCTTGGTTCATGGTTTGGACCGTTGAGGTCAATAGGGTGGAGAGTGTCAAGGGAGACTAGGAACCGGAGTTCCAACTGGGCACCAAAGGTCGGTGACAAACCGGGATAGTTATGTGAATTAGCTTCAGGCTATATTAGGAGGGCGGGTAAGTTACCTATGACCTTACTGTAGATGTAGCATAAATTCGTCACAAAAGTTTAAATCAATAAGGTTTGGAACCCCACTGGGCGGCGCCCTGGAAAACGTTTTCCGCCGACATCATTTCAGGACCCCACCAGGTCGTAAGGAACAATTTTTTGGGAATGTCAATCTCAATTTCAGACCCCACCGTCGTTTTGGAAACACTGTTGGCCGTGTTTCTACATGTATGGCAGTTGAAAAAGTCTCCGCCAGAAACCGACAACCATTTTTCAAAGTCCCCTCCAGCAGGGTCGGGAGGGCAAAGTCTCTTTCGTTGGCATCGAAGGTCGTCAGGGTGTGGTACAGACCACGGGCCGAACAAACTTCTGGTTGGACGAATGTAAGAGGCACCAAGAGGTAACATATCCTCTGGTCCACGCGGGTCATCCATACTTCTCTTTTCAGGAGGGGCCCCTTGCGATTTTCTTAATGTGGCAAGCCTGGCCGTTTCCAGAGCCTCGCCAGACGTTTTTGGTGGGGTCGCATCGAAATGTACAATTCTTTTCGAGCGACGTTGACTTATCGTGAGGGCATGGGTGCGCAACCCGTAGTTTGCTTGTTGATGTGGTTGGGGAAGGATAGGTAGTGATTATATTGTGTGTATGTTTTGTCATGTTCGCTACACACAACTAAAAGAGTGTGTATGTGCGGGGTCCCGGTGTCGAGTGCATCGGCTCTCGCCTTCTTCGTAAAGGTGGGAGCCCTCCCGACCATGTCACGCAGGAGTTCAACAAAAAACAAATTATGAGACAACTCGGGAATGACGTAGAATAATCACGTGAGCCGCCAAGACGGTCGCGATAGCGTTGCACCTTCGCTGCTCTAGCCGGGTGAGCCAGCTGTACATCCTGCGGTCCCTTACGACATGATAGGTTCTCGCGGGGCATAAGCTTTCCGCCCCTAAGGGGCTGACATCGGCTCCCACCTTCTTCGCAAAGGCTGGAGCCCTCCCGCTCGACACCGACTGCTGCTTTATCCACGATGTTTATGAGATGCCCACCAATAGACAAGAGGATGTGTATGTGTGTGTGTGTGTGTGTGTGTGTGTGTGTGTGTGTGTGTGTGTGTG
>BFEA01000223.1:2155720-2168118 GCA_003427395.1 Chara braunii
TGTGTGTGTGTGTATGTGTGTGTGTGCCGGGGGAGGGGAGGGAGGACCCCTCCCCCACCAATCAATCAATCAATCAATCAATCAATCAATCAATCAATCAATCAATCAATCAATCAATCAATCAATCAACCAACCAATCAATCAATAAATCAATCAATCAATCAATAAAAAGAACTATCAATCAATCAATATATATATTTTTTCTTTATATTTTTTTTCCTCACATAGCAAAAGATACCCCCTTAAATTTTTAATTTTTTCTATTTTTTTTTTAACAGGGCCTTAGAGGCCGACGTGCGTATGTTGCGCACACGTGCCGTTTTCCCGCGCGCGCCCCCCCCTGGGCCTGGGGCGGCCGCGGGCCCACGGTTGGCCTCCTCGACCGCCTCCTAGGCCGCAGGATCTGCGGCCTGGGGTGTCACGTAGCCAGACTATCATCTAACCAAACAAACATAAACAAATTATTTTCTTTACGATCAAAGGAATTCAAGGGGGAGGAATAACAGATGGGAGTCGACTTTCTAATAACGTCAAAAGAGCAAAGATGTTTTTTCCTTTAAAAAAGAAAAACTAATATAAAGAAAGGGGGGAAGAAGTCTAACTAATCAACATTAAATGTTTGTGCAGATGGATCCTTGGCTCAACACCTTCCTCGTTGCATCCGGGCCCCAATATGTAATTGGTGCGGAAGTCTATGTCGTTCTTCCTATACTTCCCCCAGTCTTTACACCTGCAAAGATTCTTGATTGTGTGAACCCCCTCTCTCACAACCTTAACGAATTAATTTTCAACGTCAAGACTCATACTACAGATAAAATTCACAAAGTGGATGTTCATGCTATAAAACTAAAAAAAAACCTACACCCCCCACCCTCTGAGCCCCCACCCCCAAATACACCCCCCTCTTCAACCTTCACCACCCCACCCTCTCATTCCCTTCCAAGTTCGGATTTCCCATCCTCCTCCTCATCCCTCATTCCCCAAGCTACTATCGAGGCCTTCGAGCAGCTCAAGCAGTAGATGGCCGCCAAATTGGAAGAGAATCGGCTTCCCATCGAACTCCTAAAGAACCAGCCTATTGACAAGCAAGAGGAAAACTCCAACTTGAACCAGCTATACCAGAGACTTTAATCAGAAATGAACGGAATACAACAGAAGCTCAACAATAAATCTCAGCCTGCATATGAAGAATTGACAGCATGAAAGATAATTTTTTCCTCCCCCTGCTATTACTCGCAAATAGAAGCATACATACGCTTCCTCGAGATCAACATGAATTACTCCTATTACCCTATTGGCAAGACTTTCAGTGCTGATTTCACGACGAGGGTGACATCAGTGGCAAGCGACTGCATCGAACCTCTCATCACCAAGTCTGTCAAGCAACTACTCGACAAGGCCATCAAGCAAAGCATGGACAAGGTTGTGCCAATCATGAAGTTTGAATACAACTACTACATGAGCCTCGTCAGACGCGACGCTCACAGGTAAACAAGGGTCGTCGCCCGATTATGTTTTATCGCCCCCGGATTGCCAATAGGTCCACGTCATTTGCGTTGATAGGCTTATCATCATAGTATATCTTGTTTTATCTTGCAGATTGGGTATCCGGAATCAGAATATTCGTCATATAAAAAGAAGGATGAACACTTCAAGACTGAAGATGGCAAGAGGTCCTCATCCAAGCGTTACTACGAAGATGACAAGGACAGAGGTTACGACTACTACAGAATGACCAAGAGGTCACACTCAGACTACGACAACAAGCATTCCAAATAATCTCATCTTGGAACCGCCTATACTATCTGGGCACCCTAGTAGCCTCACTCCTTTCCCAATTCCTTCCATCCCGACTATCATCTCCAATCTTCAAAACCCACCATCGACTCCGGATCTCCACCTCCCTACCTTTGCACTACAAGAACACTCATCTTGGTTAAGAAATCTAGAAAACTTTTTCACCGCTTCTTCATCACATCACTTCTCCAACTGGTCTTTCCTACTCTCGTCATCCTCCAGAAGATATTCTCACTCAGTATTACAATGGATCCAACATCATGGTGTTAAGCTTCAGTTCAAGGGCACTTCCCATGTTCCAACTTCAAAGATTATAGAAGTCAGAAAAATGGTAAAATCAGTTCTCCGGGCTTCTCCCCCCCTCCCGTTTTAAGCAAGCCCTAAAATTGAACTCCCCTCCTCCTCTCATTATACCTAACCACAACAGCCCCCCTCACCACATTAACTTCATTTCCTCAACAGATTCACAACTCCTCTCCTCAGGAGTCATAGAACCTTCCTCATATCCCATTGTAGTCAACCCTGTCTTTGCTACAAAGAACTCTTTCAAAACCTGTTTCATACTAGACGTCGGTAACGGTTTCGTTAATCTTTTCACAACCTTCCCTCCATTTCATTATGAATCAATTGATGACGCTACTACTCACCTATCTGGATCACCAACTCAAGACTTTCTCACATGTTTTGACATTAAAAATGACTATTACCATATTCAAGTACATCCACTTTGGCGTCCTTATCTGACTTTTCATTGGAATTGACTTAATTTTCAGTTCACAACACTTTGTTTCAGAATTTCTTCTGCTTGCTGGATTTTCACAACTGTTATGCAAGAAATCATGGCTGAACTCCGTATTCGTAATATTCATGCAACATCTTACATCGATGATTCTGCACTCGCTAACAAGGACCTACCCCTATTTCTATGACAGTCATTTAACTATGTTGCCCTACTCCATAACTTTTTTTCTTAATACCAAAAAATGTCTTTCATCTCAGTCCATACGTTTCCTATGATTCACTTTGGACTCCCACTCTAAACCTGCGTAGCACGGCGAACTTGTTCGCACCCCATCATGTTCACGCGAACAGCTCGCGAACATGTTCGGGCAAACATATTTTTTTCGTAAAAAAATAAAAATAAAAATATATTTTTTTTTTTGGTTTTTTATTTTTAACTCATGATTGGCTACGAATTTGAACATGACTCCAAGGCAAAAGTTGCTTGTATTGTTATTTTACACAACATATATTGTTTTCAGTTTTTCATGAGAAACTTTTTTTTTTTTTTAAATATTTTTTTATGTTCGCGTTCGGAGGGTTTTGGGCGCTTGTTCGCGTTCACCTCCGAACGCGAACACGGTGCTACTTAGCTCTAAACAAATAAGGGTCCCTGAAGACAAAATTCAAAAAATTATTACTCTCATCCAATCCTCTTCAAATCCTTCTAATATAACACTCGCCTAACTCGCAGGAAAACTCGCCTCCCTCTCCAAAACCTTTCTACCTACCCCCTCTACCTCTCATCACTCTACGAAGCCATTTTGCCTTCCAACGGGGACTCCCTTATTCCCATTTCCGATAACCTTATCCAAGACCTCATGTGGTGGATCTTCCACCTACCCCATCTCCAGGAAGACTCTAAATTTTCCGCCCTGCTTCCTTATCTATATTTATCGATGCCTCAACAACTCAAATCGCAACAGTTATTCACCCTTTACACAATGCACCTATCATACTTAATCAATGTTTATCCTAATCCTTGCTAAACTCATCCTCCACTCACAGAGAATTTTTCGCTATCTTAGAAACTTTCCAATTTTTCGTATCTGCTCACCCTCATCTTCTTTCCTCAGCCTCAATCAGACTTCACTCTGACTGTCAGGCTGCCACAACTCTACTCCTCTGAATGAAATCAACTAACGAATCTTTCAACCTATGACTACGAAACATCGTCACCATCGTACTCATTTTTTATTCCTTCCTCAGTCCTGTCTGGATACCTAGAACGTTAAATACAACAACTGACTATATTTCTAAGACTGAAGATAGTACAGATTGGGGATTGACAAAACACGTAAAGGTAAATATCTTCTTATAAATAGGTACACCAGCAATCGATCTCTTCATATCGGATTATCACCATGTATGTCCAACCTTCGTCTCCCGAAAGTGGTCAACTAAAGCTTCACAAATAGACGCCCTCTCACTAGATTGGAACTTATTACCATCCCTTCCCTATCGTTGGATTTTCCCACCCAACAACACTACTACATCACACTCTCTCCAAGGCACTCGCTAGCCCAGCTGCCTACCTCCTTATACTACCTTCATCTCAACGTACCACTTGGTACCCTCGCATTCTCTCACTCAACGTCATCCATCGTTTCACCATCCCCGAATCCAGATTTTACTGCCTCCCCAGCCCCAGGGTTCATTTCAATACCCCCAACCCGACAATCCTCGGCCTCATAACAATTTTCTTTTCCACCTCATTCCTCCTCTTCCACCTGCGCCGAATCCCATATCCATATCTCAGAAAAGTTCCCACGCTACTCTATTTACCCTGCCGCATCATCTCACCCAGACTCCAACCCTCCTCTATTCCCGCTTGAACTCCCCCGGTCCGAAAGCTGTGACCACTTTCCCCTTCATAAACTCCCGCCTCTTCAAATCATTTCTCTATTCGCTTGTTAAAACCACCTCTACTTACATGACCTTCACCACGAATAGACCGAAACAAATAACCCCTCCTTATATCTTGCCCCAATCGATCATAACTATTCAACAAATCTGGAAGCCAACCCAAGAACGTCTCCTCTTCTCCTTCGGGATCGCGCAACCTTATCATAAACCTTCCACCATGCCAACCAGTCTTAGTATACCCTGGCCGAACAACCCTCTGTCCAATATCAATCTCCTTGTATTGCAATCTCAATCCCTCACCACAACGCTGCCAAGTCTCCCACAAATACAAGAACGCACCCCCATCTCGATAAACCTGGGTTTCCGGATCTCCTTTCAATATCCTCACCTTCTCCCTAATATGATCTAGCACCCTCTTCAACTTTTTTCATCTCAATGGCCGCGCAGACTCTTCAATCACACCTCTCTGGAGGGAATACTCTCGGTACGCCTTGCGGAAAGCCCGCACTCTGCTACTCTGGCACGGATCTCCTTCCCCTTCTCTTTCGAGCAGTCGAAAACAAGCACTCAAGCAATTAAGAACCGCATCCACAGTAGAAGGGGATACCACCGGACCTTCAGCATCGGAAGTTTGACACCGGGCCACCGACTTTCTACCTCAACAAGCCACTGGCTGCTGATGAACGATAAAACATCCAGATCGATACACGTCATACAATCTCTTCCAACCTTGTTACATTCCAACTTCCAACCACTCATTCAAGGCAAGGAGAAGCTTCTTCATTCCACCTCGCCATCGCCGACCAACCCCATACTCGCAAACCAACACACTGCTCCACTCAAGACCGACTTCATATCCACGTGCAAACTCCAGAGTGCTACGCTTCTGTCTCCAGCTGCCATCGCTCAGGCGTTCATTCCACAATTCCCTGTAGGACGATGATGTCACTTGCGGGACGATGGAGGGAATTGGGCGGTTCTAGGAGGTGTGCGGGCCTGCGGCCCATCTCCCTGACTCACTTCTGAGAGATCTGGCATCATCTACAGAGTTTCATTTTCCCATTTTATCCGGAAGAGACCTATGTAACATTATGTCAACAACTCCGCACCTGGTTGCACGCAAAGTGAACGAAACAGATTCAACAATACAACATCCTCGACCCTCAACAACAACCAGCAGCGACCTACGGTTGGAAATTGGTACCGGGACATCAACATTTGGGACCTGACCTCCCAACCGCAGATCTACCACATCGAGGGCCTTCAAGACAACAGAGATTGCAGCTTCTAAAAATCTAAGATGGACATATTCCATCTCAGCATCTACGGTCAATTCGGGATTTTTGACGTGACACTTACCCTGGCTGGAGTGCGGCCTCGCTGGCCCGACCGCTCCCACTGTTTTGACCCGCGACTGTATAAGTCACAGGCGCTTGATAGCTTGCGTGCTTTCCCGAGCTGTGCCTTCCAGGCCCCGACCGCTCGCAGCATTCATCGCAAACGTGAACCTGCGCGCGCGCCACACAAGGGTCAGGTCCTTCAGAGGTCAAGTCCTTTTCTCTCGCCTTGATTTGGTGAAGCGGTCCCGCCCGCCCTCGATTTTCCCACGGTGTGTGGGCCTGCGGCCCATCTCCCTGACTCACGTCTGAGAGATCTGGCATCATCTACCGAGTTTCATTTTCCTATTTGATCGGGAAGAGACCTGTGTAATAAATAGAGAAAAAATGGTCCAATTGTTTTGTGAAAAGTCACAGATGAGTCAGGTGGCCAGAGCTCTGAGTCACCAGATCTGAGTGCAGCTGATCTGTGCAGGCAGATGTTGGAGACTTTCCCTTTGCTTTCTCACACTGTTCCCTGAGTAGAACGCCGGCGTTCTATTCAGGGAACAGTATGAGAAGTTTTCTTTTTGTTTTTTTTTCCCCTCTACAGGTACTACACTTGATCGTAGCCAAAACGCGGAGAAACGTATGTAAAAAAGAAAAAAAGAAAAAAAGAGAGAACGCTGTGTGATCCCATGTCTGGCCTGGACGTGGCCCCTCGGTTCCTGTCGGGGAAGATCGTCTTTCTTTCTTTCTTTCTTTTTTTTTTTTTTTTTTTTTTTTTTTTTTTCTAAAGATCGTCTTTCTATGGCTCCTCCGTATGCCTTGGGGTTTGGGAGAATCCAGGAATACTCGACCAGCCAACGCCTGTGTCACGGGGTGTGAATAGAGTAGTAGAGTTTTTTTTGAGGGGGAGAATCCAGGAATACCGACCCAACGCCTGTGTCACGGGGTATGAATAGAGTAATAGAGTACTCGTCTACAAAAGAGTGTTTCAGTCTTTTTTTTTTTTTTTTTTTTTTTTGGGAGAATCCAGGAATACCGACCAGCCAACGCCTGTGTCACGGGGTGTGAATAGAGTAATAGAGTACTCGTCTACAAAAGACTCTGCGTGAGGTTGTTTCGATCGTGTTCCTTGGAGTCCGCCTGCGACGTAACGCGTGTTGCTTGGAGTCCGCCTGCGACGTAACGCGTGTTGCTTGGAGTCCGCCTGCGACGTAACGCGTGTTGCGTGGAGTCCGCCTGCGACGTGCCGGAGAGAAGGGAGGCAACAAGAGTTCGATTCGTGCTCCTTAACCTCACTTCGGCAAACAAGATGGGAGACTGTGGCTGCCCCTGCAATCCGTGCAAGTGCACAGATTGCCAGTGCGGCAAAGGGAAATAGTTATGGAGGCCATTGGAGGGGTGATGGGGCGGAAGAGGTGAAGCCAGCCGGAGGGGCGGCTGGCTGCTTGATTGGTGGACCAACAGAGACGACGATGGATGAACGTCCTGTCGTTGATTTTACTGTTCTATGGCCGGCCGGGCTTGCTACGTTGTCATCGGATGACCAGCCTCTGGTTTGATCTATGGACCTGCACCTTGTTGGTCTGATTGATCCAACGGCTACCGTGTTTGATTGCGGGTGATCTTTTCGTCTGTCTGATCTTGCTGGGGTCAGATGGCGGGTTCTTTTGGACTACCGGTAGTAAGTTTTGGGTGGGTCTCCATCTTGACATCGAGTGAAGCGGTTGCCTGGTCTCATCGGTGGAGTACTGTTTTTAAAGATGATCCGCTAGTGGTCCTCCAACTGTACCAGGTTTTTGTTTCATGGCCGGACCAGGAGCAGACCGTCCTGCAAGGCCATCCGCAAGGAATTTGAAGGAACGAGAAGGGAAGAAAAGCTGTCGGACCATCACCAGATTGACGGCGGACCTATCCATATCCAAGCGGCTGGAAGTTGCCCCGCGCGTGCGCGCGCGTGTGTGTGTGTGTGTGTGTGTGTGTGTGTTGGCGGCTTCTTTTGTCCGAGTGTCTGCGGTGTGTGTCTGCGGGGTGTGTGTGTGTGTGTGTGTGTGTGTGTGCAGCTTCTTTGTTCCGGTGTCTGCGTTGTTTCATCGTTATGGAGTTTCGACGACTATCGAGTACTTGGAATCCGGCAAGGATTGGAAGCAGAAGAGAGGCGTGAGAGAAAAGGAATTTGGAGCAAAACCTGTGTGTGTGTGTGTGTGTGTGTGTGAGAGAGAGAGAGAGAGAGAGAGAGAGAGAGAGAGAGAGAGAGAGAGAGAGAGAGAGAGAGAGAGAGAGAGAGAGAGAGGAGGAGGAGGAGGAAGGACAGGCAGTGAGTGTTGAGGGGATGACAAGGAGAGTTCCTTGACGTTTTCTTGGCGAATATAACACCCGCAGGCGGTCAGACGATATCGATATTGATATTGATATTTCTAAAATCTTGTTCCGATTGCAAAAAACAAGAAAAAGGAAAAATCTCGTTCCGATTGTTAGGTGCAGGGAGAGAGAGGATTTATTTGTTGTCGTTTCTGCTTTTTTTTTTCTCGTTTTTTGTAAGGATAACTTCAGTAGAGTCACGAAAACGAGTTATAACTGCACTATGGGGCAAGATACAGTTTGCAATTGCACTTCAGGCACTCTACCTGGCCAGTAAGATGGGTTGTATACATTGCCCAAACTGTAATTCGAAACTGTATCTTGGCCCATAGTGCAATTACAACTCATTTGTGTGACTCCCGGGTAGTTTCCCCTTTTTTTTTCTTTTTTTTTCACCATTTTTATGATTTTTTCTCCTTCTTGGGCCTGGAGAAAATTCCAAAAAGCCGTAGGAGAAAATTCCAAAAAGCCGTAGCTAAACGGAGTGGAGGATGCGGAGAAGTCGAATCACGGATGATGAAGGGCGTTGCTGCACGGCACACGAAACGAAAAACGAAACGGATGTATCTTTCCGCAGAAAATGGCCAGGTTCATCGGTTTGCTATACTTAGTAACGAGTGTATTTTGCCACCTTTGGTGGGCAGATGCACTCGTTTCGTTTTCGTTTCGTGTGCCGTGCGGCGAGACCCGAAGTGATGTTCCCGATGATGATGAAGTTCTTTTTTTTTTTTTTTTAAAGCTTCTCGGATCTCCCCTCCCTTCTTGGTTTCCTTTTTCTTTTCTTTTTTTTTTTGTGCGGGCTTGCCTCTCTGCCTTTTTTTTTTGTTGTTGTTTGCGAGGAACTCGTCTGTTTTTTTTTTTTTTTTTTGGAAAGTGTAAATCTTTATTGCATCAAAATGGGGCGAAGCCGGGGACCTCACAATTCGACCCCCGGAATTATTCTGGCAGCCGCAGCCAGTTTAGCTTATGAGCCAAGCTCTGTTCCCTGTCCAGCTCCAAAAGGCTACCTGGAAACCGGGGGCTAGGTCCCACTTGCACGAATTAAGAGATACTGACCGTAGATAGCAAAGATCAACGGCCGAAATCTCCTAATTTGCGCAAGTGGGACCTTGCCCCGGGTCCAGTATCCCATTCCGAACCCAAAATACTTTCCAAAAAAACTCGTCTGTTTTTTTTTTTTTTTTTTTAATCTGTGGGGAGTCGACTGTGATCTGCTTCAGCGCGTTTTTTTTTTTTCCAGCGCTTTTCGCTGCGTTGGATGTGAAGTAGAAAGGACAGGAAAAAAATTTCGGAAAAGTGAAAAGGAAAAGGATAGTTGAGGTTGTTGAAACGCGAAGAAATAGGGGTGGCTAAGGATCTGAGGTAGGGTCCCACTAACAGAGAGGGTTGGATTAAGTGCCTGAATCTGGTTGTGGTTTGTGCGAGAGATTCAGGAAAGCAGATCAATGACAAGTCTGTGCACTGATCCACAAACACGTCCGCATTCAGGCGTCAAATCCAATCCTCTTTGCTAGTGGGACCTCGCCCCTTAAGGTGACGTTTAACGGGTGGCTGAGAATTTGTTAAAAAGATCTTAGGGTCGAAGGAGAAGGAGGACCTATTGTGCTGTCCTTCGGGAGATCCGTTAAATTTAGAACGTCGTGCTAAATTTAGAACGTTGTGCGAAATTTAGAACGTTGTGCTGTCCTTCCTGAGATCCGTTAAGTTAAATTTAGAAGATACACAGAAGATTAGCATGGCTCCTGCGCAAGGAGGGAAAAAAAAGGTAAGGAAAAAAATATATATATATGCTTCGTCCACCCGAAAAAAAAAAAAAAAAGCAGAAAAGAACAAAAGTGAAAACAAAAGGTAGATGAGAATTTGGAAAAGCTGATGGGGTTTCCAAAAAAAAAAAAAAAAAAAAAAAGCTGACGGGGGGAGGAGGAATGTTCATTCCGCAAGGAAAGAAGGAAAATAAAGGAGTCATAGGGCCTCGCTCGACTACTCTCGACGTGCACAAAAGACACAAATCATGGCGGTCGTGTATAATAAAGGAGTCATAGGGCGTCGCTCGACTACTCTCGACGTGCACAAAAGACACAAATAATGGCGGTCGTGTATCTTTCCACGTTCTAGCGGAAGATTCGCTCTCTTTTTGCACATTTGGAGAGTAGTGAAGCGAGGCCCATAGATCCGTATTTTGCACATTTCGAGAGTAGTGGAGCGAGGCCCATAGATCCGTGCATCTGGGCCCAAGGCCCTTCCTCTGTGCAAGGACGGATTCGAACAGGCGAACAGAAATGGAACCAAGAAACAAAATCAAATCTTCTCTTCTGCTGTGCCTGTTCTTGTCGGAGTGTTTTCCCGTTTATACTGTATGTCCATGTCTAAGGGGGCATACCCACACTAGCACGCATTTTCATAAAGTTATAAATTGTAGGTGATTTTTTGGGTCACAAGGGCTACGGATTTTGCGTTTTCACGCAAATGGGCACGTAAATGTCAGCGTCTTGGACAGCCGCGGGAACCACTGGAGGTCCCTGCAATTGCGTATTTCTTTCAGACCTGTTTCTTTCTGGGAATAAAAAGAAAAATTCGACCTTTGGTGGGCACCTCGCGGAGGAAAAGAAAAGGAAAAAAACAGGAAAAAGGGATGGATTTTTATGCAATGGTGCTGCATGACCCCTCCGCGCATATAATCGCATTCCTGGAGCAGGTCGAGACTGTGTCCTTTCTGCTTTGTGACGTATACGGGTGTGCTGTGTGACTGGGAAGTGCCGTATAATTGCAATTGGCTCACATATAATTAGTGATTGCACGTGCTAGTGTGAGTATGCCCTTAGTTAAGTAATATAACACAGCCATTTCCCCAAATTCGAGATAATATATGCATTGAGCTCCATGAATCTGAATTAAATGTGTACGTAACAGCCATTTCAATGATTTCACGAAATGTGAGATTAGTTTTTAACGGCTATAAAATTTTCACGGAGTTTGGGATCGTTTTTTGTCTGCTAGAAAGTTGTCGTGGAATTTGGAATCGTTTTCTTACTGCCTGGGACTCGGTAAATTGCTTTGATACATACCTGGTCCATACCTGGTGCACCGATGTTGCGTAATTGAAAACTTACGGAATATCATAGTCAACAAAATGTCTTTGAAATATGACAATGGCGACAGAGCTGCCACAAGGACACCCACACACACCCACACACACCCACAAACACCCACACACACCCACACACACCCACACACACCCACACACACCCACAAACACACAGGTTTCGACCTCTTGATGAGTCGTTGAAAGGCCGACGAAACAGACTGGCACGGTCATGCTCTTTTTCTGGAGCTGCGCATAGCGAACATGACAACTCACAGACACACACAGGCACACGCACACACACACAATGTCATACGTGAGATAGTAAAAGTCCGACAACAGTCTGGTACAGATGCCGTTTTTGTGGAGTAGTGTATAGCCAACAAGACAACACACACAGACAGTGGCTTTGGCATACTGAGCCACACGGGCCCCAGTTAGGGCCCGGTTCCGGACAGGCAGGGTTAGCCTAAGGGACGACGGTTCAGATGAGGCTCAGAGGGGCCTGGACCACGGCGGTTCAGGCAGGCCCAGGCCGAACGGCCACAAGGCCGGTACCGGTCCAGCCTAGGACCCACCGGCGGCGCTTCAGAGGCTGCCACGATTTATGCGCCAACCAGTTTCAAAACTGGACCGTTGATCTGGATCAACGGTCCAGTCCGGTAGGTACCAGTAGGCAAGAGGCCGGCCCAGCACTACAAAAGGCTGGGTACCAGCCTCAGTCCGGTAGATTAGTACGAGGTTAAGTCTGGGCGAAGTTAGTCTTCAGGATTAGCGCAGCTTGGCAGTGTTAAGCAGATTAGCGCAGCACAGCAGCGAGAGCCAGAGCAGCGAGGAGACAGCGAGCTCAGCAGCGAAGGCAACAGCGCAGCGGCCTTGCTGCGCCATAGCCAGGTACCGGGAGGAAGGCTCTGCCTTCTCTCCCTCTGTTCCTCCGCCCTCCAGCTCTCTCTCTCTCTCTCTTCTCCCTCTCTCTCTCTTCCTACCTTCTCAGTCTAGTCTGGGTTCTCCTACGGGACTACTGCAGATGAGAGATGGTTACGAGTTTTGGTGACATCTGAGACAGCGACATGGGGACTACGAGTTGAGGACTATTTTGGGGATCTGATTTCATCTTCCTTCTGAAGGTGTACTTGACATTGTGAGATTGACATCTGGGATATTGTGAGACTTGGCATTCGCGACATTTC
>BFEA01000223.1:2178165-2192401 GCA_003427395.1 Chara braunii
GGAATTAGCCATTTTTTTTTGAACAACTTCCCCCACTAGTGTTAGTGGTGCTGATAAGAGCAGACACCACTAGCGCCTGAGGAGAGGCTCCATCTATTGGTGGGGAGCGTCACCTGCTGGAAACCGGGTCCAGCGTCCCATATACAGAAATAATTTAGAGTGTCCTAGGAAGAAAATACGGGGCTCCTGCCAGCATTGATTACCCTGGAGTCTAGGGGATTGACTGAGCAGGTTATTGGGGAAGGGGAGTAAACCTCTTCGCCCTGAAACGGGCGCCAGATATCTGCTATTCCAATACTAGTCCCCCCCCTTCCCCTCCCACCCGTTAAGTACCAAAAATTGCTCTTTTGAACTAGTGTTACGTGGAATCCATTCCGTACCACTTCATTTCCACTAGGCAATTAGAGGGGGGGGGGGAAGAAGTCCGGAAATGCCTCAGGAGGTTTCAATGGGATCGCTGCATCCACTTTGGTCCATTCGTGGAACCTCAAATGATAGTCTCTTACTAACTCCATTCCCTGTTGGTCCTCCCCTGGTGTTATGTATTCTCCATTCCATTCCACCATTCCTATCCTTCCCCCGTTTACACCCCCGAGCCAGCTTGAGCAAAATTCCTGGATTTTTTATTTGATCTCTTTACGTATAGAGAGGAGTTGGATTTGTGCTCTGACCCCATTCCATTTTGCAGTTATGGCTGTCTGAATCTGTTGCTGGACACTTTCTATGAATTCGGGACCTTCCAATCTCGCCCCCTTTCATCTCAAAGGTGCAGCGTTGTCTCCAAAGTGCCCAGAGAATCGCCCGTCATCCCAACCTGAACATATTTCCGGTAAATTCGTCTATCTGATCCAGCTGGTTCTTGGGCCATGTCTCACACAATAAGGCTTTCCAGTCCCAGGGCCATTGGGCCTTCGTTCCTAGTTGTTCCCACACCCTGTCCCACCATCTCCATAGCCAGAGTGCACCCGGGCATTGGAGGAATATATGTTCAATTGTTTCAGGTCGCCTTCGGGAAGGGAACGCGTTTATGCACAACCTGCACCATGGGAGAGCTCGCCCTTTTTGTCCCAGCGATGTTCTGTCTATCAACCAGTTGTTTGTTGGAAGGCAGCGGTGCTCTAGCTGCCTTTGCAGTGAGGCCAGTTTGGCAGGTTTTGCCTTGGCCATCCTGAACCATCTGATTGATCTCAACTCGTCTTTGCTGATGTCCAGGTGGTCTTTCCACCGCGCCTCCACCTGGTCCCGCAGAGCAGCTTTTGGTCTTAGGAGCCTGTAGGCCGATTTGACTGTTAGAGCGTATATGGACTTGGTGAATTTCTTGCCCTGCCTTCCTTGTGCTGACCATGACCACTCCAACGGATCCAGGGCTAGATGGTGAATGGGGGTACTGGGGTAGTAGGCTATCCTTTGCTCACGTTCATGGAGTACTCCCCCTAACATACCGAACACTCCAGTCTTATCGGGGGTGTCAGGGACCCGTTAATCTGAACCCGGGTAGTGGCATTGGAGTGTAGGATGTGCCCCCACCATCGATTTGTCGGCCTGAAATTCATTTTGTGCAGGCAACTATAGAGGAACACYATTTAACGTGATCGCATGCCTTTTCCAAATCAAGGAATAGCARCGGTGCATTCTGACATGAGTGCCTAGTAAGTTGGAGAAATTCATGCACTAACAGAATATTTTCTTGTAAATTACGATTTTGCACGAAGCCTGTTTGTGCGGAGCGGATGATGTCTTCCATTACCGGGATCATCCTATTGGCCAACATCTTGTATGTCACGGTGAGAAGTGTGATGGGCCTATAGTTTCTAATGTTCATTTTGTCGCCTTTCTAAAGTAGGAATAGCACCCCCGGCCCTACCATCTCCCCCATCCCCCCCATGTTTCACACCTCCGTTTCGAATTTTATTAGGTCGTTGTCCAGGAGGTCCCACGGACCCACGCTGATCCCCATAATTCCTTGGGAAGACCATCGCTCCCGGGTGTTTTACCCTCCTCCATTTGCACGAGGGTTGTCCAAATCTCCCCCTTGGTTAAGGGGACCTCAACTTCCCTCAAGGCTCTCTCCCTGGGTCATTGAGAGAGCTCTGTCTAATGAGACTATAAATTCCTTTATCACCCTTGGTCGTCCGCCATTTGGAAATGTTGTGGTGTCTAATGCAAAAAGGTTTTTGAAAAACTCACGTGCTATCCTCATGCATCTGGTTGTCGTCACAGTTGTTGACATCTCGCCTGCCTCGAGTTGTATAGAGCCTCAATGGTGGTGCATTTGACTCTCATCCGAGCCATGCTGGAAAAATATTTATCCATAGCCCCTTCCGTTTGATGCTTGGTGAGTTTTCCTCGGATGCGTGTGCCTTGCCACCTATACTGGACATGCTTTAGAGTTGTTCCTTCAGGTTTTGGGTTCGGTTGTCCCCCTGCCCCATTGTTCTGTGGGGTCCAGCTCGTACGAACGTTCCTGCTTCTCAAGATCCGTTAGTTGGTTCATGCTTTGATTTTTTGTTGGTGTCTTTGTGCTGCCAACTGTTTCGAGAATTCATTGCATTTCTTAGATAATAGAAAAATACGTTATTAAACCATGTGATGGAGGAATCTACGATCGACTGCCTTTCCTTCCAAGCCAATTACATATACTGTTTGAAGGAATGCAACTAGAGCACAACTGTCTTGAGTTTGTAATAGCCCGGTCCCTGATCCGGACGCTTGCGGAAAGTAAAATGTTGCCACACACGTCTTGTGATCTAGCCCAGGAAAGGGGCTAGCGGGCAAAATTTCTACAAGAGTAAGGCCCCCTTCCAAGGCTTCCGATATGAAAATCAAGTCGATTCGAGACCATGACGGCCTCACCGAGTCCTTGTCGTTTTTAACACAAACGCTCGGTAGGGAACATACGTCTAAAGGAATTGAAGAGGGAGAGAGACGAGCAAAGGTCCTCGAGCATTCGTTCATCTTCCTCCACTGTGCCAACAATGGAGGGAGAGACCCTCCACCTGTCCAACCATCTGTTTAGGGCGGCGTTAAAATCTCCAGCAAGGATCAATAGGATGTTAGACAATTTTTTGTTCTTGATTATGTCCAGGAATAATTGTGGTTCCTGTGTGGTGTTGGGGGCATACAAACACACTATATTTGTCACCTCTAATTCCAACATCCCCAGCACTGACGCCCACCTTCCGTCTATCTCGTCCCTCTCCCACCGAAGGACCTCCATCCGCGAATCAGGCGTGATCCATATTGCTTCCCCTACCCTGCCGAGACTTAGGGAGTAGGATTGAAAGGCCTGGTGAGGCCAGACGAGCCCGTGTGCTCTGTGGTGGGCTGGAGTGACCATCACATGTGTCTCTTCGACGATCTGGCTATACCCTGCCTCCCACTCCCTGTAGTAGGTCCCATCAGGCCTGCATCTTCTCTTGGTTATGAGAAGCTAGCCCATTAACATTGATAGATCGCAGATCAAGATCCGTCGTTTGCAGCATCCGTTTCCACGCCTGATTTCTGCAGTGCGGTGCATCTACCCAGTCCATTTTTTTTATTATTTTTTTTTAAAGCTATGTTCTTCACATAATTTCACCTAACACTACCTACCTACCACTACTCCTAATTGTAGGCATACGGGGAACCCCGTAGTAGCCAGAACCGTGTTCACGAAAAAACATGTGGGGCCTGCTCCAGACCTGCAGGTGGGCGATACCGGCTAGGGGACAACCGTCAGCATCAGGGACCATGCGAACAGGACCAATCCCTGTGTGTGGGGTGGAGTTTGCGGAAATCCTTGTGTATTTTTTTTATATCTAATTATTATTGTGTTGTGACTGTTGTCTTTTTTTTTTGGGGGACAAATGATCCAATCTATTCGCGGGGAGCAGCACGTGCTGTAAACCGGGTCCAACGTCCCATATGGACTTTTACAAAACATGTTGTCTTATTATTATGGTCATTTCCATTTGTTTATTTGTCGTTATTCTAGGCTGGTCCCCGCGCCGCTCGGCGACCTGGTCGTCGTTCGGAGGGGGGGGGTGTAGCGCGCCTGGCCGGTTGTCCTGCCCGGTTGGCCATCGGGCGACCCCAACGCATTGAAGAAGAGGGGGCTGCTGGTTTCCAAAAGAGGAACTAGATCTATGTAAGTATCATCCCATGATTCCTCAGAAAGACCTGGGAATTTCAACTTGAGATTCCCAAGTAACCACTCCTCTACATTTTGTAGGTCTGAGCACCTATTTTCGGAACGCTCTTGGGGGGAAGTGTTGTCGGGCATCTGTGGCGACGGGGGGCCTCGGGGGATGGGGTCTACTTCCATGGGCTTTGCCCCGAAGACCTCTCTCAAGGGGTCCACATCCATAGGAATTGGGCATGAATCACTACTAGCATTTTTCAGAGGATCGCCTCTTTCTTTTTCTGCATTTTTTTCAACTATGACATATTTCTTTGTTGTGGAGTGATTTTTTTATTGCTTCGTGCCAGCGATTCCCTTGCCATTTGTAGTTGACTCCACTTGTCCTTGTGGTTCTGCCTCCTTTTCTGGTGGACTTACTCGTGCGAAGGTAGGAACCAGCTTAAGGTTCTCTATGGCCTTCATTTTATAGATTTATTTGCCTTTTGTTCTTTGCCTTCATCATTGTTGTCCCCTACTCCTTCTCCTCCTCCTCCTCCTCCTCCTTGACCCCCTGTGGGGGTTGTAGATTTATTATTTGGAGGTTGTGATCCTATTACTACGTCCAGGAGGCTGACCTAGAGGTTTTCATTCCACTGGCAGTCTTTCTGGGCATCGAGGGTCATCCCTTCCTTCTCAGCACTAACCACATTGTTGACCTCCCGATAACAGCTCATCCACATATACCCATCCCTCATATCCTGGTAATATCTGCAGCCATCTGTTTGAGTGAAGGGCATCTTTTTTCATAAATCCATCAGATCCTGCAGCATGTTTTGGATGTTGTGGGCAAACAATTGTACTGAGGTGTCCATAAGCCCTGCACTTATAGCATCATGGTCTGAACTTGTGTGCTGTATGAATCTGGTACAGACGACCTCCCATTTTGAATGGAACAATGTCGCCTAGCAGAAAAGGCTGGCCTTTGGCTAGGTCCAGGGCGAGGACTAGGTAATCATCTCTCTTGGCCACATATGTCAAGAGTGGATCAATGAAGTCCACTATCTTGTACTGCTGGTCAAAGTCATGGATAAAAGTTGCCTGAACTTCGATGGGAATGTGTCTGATCTCCACCCAATAATAGTCTCTTATCAACTGAACTTTTCTCTCTTCTGGTCCTATCTTCTTTGGCTGCCACGGGTAGATTCGTACGTCTTTTTTTTTTTTTTTTTTTAAACCGGGCCCGGTGCCCAAGGCTGATATTACGAATATGAAAATTTGAGGCCGGGGTCCTCACAGTCTACCCGGGATGGCCGAACCAAAACACTCTTGCTGAGAACCGGGCTCAGCGTCCCTTATGAGGAGACCCTCAAATCTGGTATTGAAAACAATAGTCCGCCCTACTCCCATTCACACCCTTTTCCATCCCGCAGAAAAAGTAACACTACCTCTTCATCCATTTACCAGACGCCAGATAAATTTGTTAAAACTAGTAGTGTTAAATCTATAATCCATACCAAGAGCTTGGAACCAGGGCTGTTGCAGGGGAAGGAAAGGGAGCCGGGAAATCAGACAAAGGGCGCATAGGGACCGAAGCATCAATGGAAGTCCAGTCCTCAAAAACCAGTTTATAATCTCTTTTCAATCCAGCATCATCTTCATTCTTAGCCCCATTCCAAGTAGATTCGTACGTCTGATCCTTCCCATCTTTGTTTCTCCCATCTATCCATCTTGACTTTATCCTGTTCAAAGAGACTAAGCACTGTGAAGACAGGCATGGTAGGGGTTGGATAAAAACAAATTGATGTACCGCCCCCGGCCCATCTTTCATTGTTTCCAGCGTTTTACATATCCACCTTATTTTATCGTGTACTGATCTATGTGTACCACCCTCGTAAAAAATCCAGTTACTTGCATGCTTTGTGTAAACTGTGTCTTGATGTGCCAGCTTCTCTGTAGGATACAATTTCATCAACATTTTCCTCCCCCCATGGTCAACCACTTTTTGTTCTGAGGGTAAGAGAAACAACGTGAGGAAATTGGCTCGTGCAAATAATAGATTCCTATCATTCCTTAGAGGGGTTTTTACCTCTTCAACTGGTAAACCTGAGTCACTAACTGAAGGCCGCATTATTGTTAACGTTTTTTTCTAAAGAGTGTCTCTGACCTTCTTTGCCCATGAGGGTTGTCCAGCTGGTTGTGTCACTTGGGCAGGATGTTGCCCATTCTTGTTTGTTCTTTTATTCTTTGTGGCTTTCTCATCTTCTGTCAGGATCTCATCTTCTCTTTCCTCCATGATCAGATCCTGAAGAGGTTGTGCGACCCCCTGCTCTTGAGTCGAACTGTGTGTTTGCGTGTGTTGTTGAATCACTGGGCAAGGGAATTTTGTCTCAATTTTTACCCCCTTGTGCAACCTATTACCCACCCCTTATGCCTGAGGTGTGTCATGCTTTGCTACTCTTTTTGCGTTGTTGTTTGCAGGTTCAGCCTGCATTGCCACCATCGTTGATATTACCCCAGCAGTTGCTGGAAGCAGGGGTTTGAAAGGAGCGTGTCCAGGTTGTGTCGCATAGGGACTGGAACCCAGTTGCTTGAACAACATGTGACGCATAGCCCCTTGATAGAACAGGAGGGGTTCTCACCCTCTTACTTTCCTCTACCCCAGTCTCATCATGAATGCTCAATTCTTTAAGGTTACGGTATCAGTTAGCAGAGGGAGAGTTGAAAGGATAGATAGGTTAGTTGAAATGCAGCAAGTTCACTGAAATAATTTTAAAAATCAAATTTAGACTAAGAGATGGGTAAACACTTTTCCTCTTAAGTATCGTTTCCTGAATATTGTTATTATTCTTTTTTTTTTTTCTTTTTTTTTATGGAACTGACTCTTTTATCACAGTGTGACATTGGATAAGTTCCTCCTTTTTCTTGCTCTCCTCTCTCCTTCCCCTTGTGAGCAAGGGTTGCGCCCTGAAAAGTGAGCCGAAGGATGACTTACGAAAAGGTCAAATCCTGGGACTGATCGTCACGTCAGCAGTGAAGAGCAGTGAGCTCTACACTCATCACTCCTATGATGCATGAGGCGAGGAAGAAGAGTGTGAAGTCAACCGCTGGTTGCAAACTCTACCCGTACTCTGTTTCCATAACCTAAAGTCACTTCATTCAATACTTCCCTCACTGCTGACAGCTTGACGACTGGTTGCATGCTTTATCCATTCTCTGCTTCGACCACTTTGAGCCTCATCATTCGACACCCCAATCCATCTCCTTCTATCGACCTCGCCTTTCTTCCTCCCACTGACAGTGTGATTATCATTTTCCTTGGCTCTGCTCTGATTTCGAATGAGATACAGAAACACCAGATCCTGCGTCTGATTGCCACATCAGCAGCGCCATATGTTCCTTACTCCTGTAGTGAAGGAAGCATGGAAGAAAAATGTTTGAAGTTCACGTCTGGTTGCGTGCACTACCCCTCCTGTGCTTCCACATTTTTCGACCCCATTGTTCTAAAACTGACTCCCTCTCCTTGCCCTGCCTTCCTCTCTCACTGCTGACAACTTGAAAACTTGTCTCTCTGGTCCCGCTCTAATTCCAGATAAATACGAACACGACTAAACAAGTCAAAATTTGTGACCGAATGCCACGTCAGCGGCGGGAAAAAAAAGGAAAGCTCTGCTTCCTCAACCTAGAGTCGCATTGTCTGAGAATGCAATCCCTACCTATAATTGTCCTCGCCTTGTCTGATTGCCACGTCAGTTCGGAAGGAAACGGATTCGTGTCCCATCACAATGCAACTGGTATTCCATATTCGTTCAACTTGAAAACCTATTTTCCTGGTTCCGTTCTGGTTTCAGGTAATACAAAAAAGTCAAAACCTCTGACCGAATGCCACGTCAGCCGCGAAAGAAGGCAAGCTCTGCTTCCTGGACCCACATCATTCGAGAATGCAATCCTTACCTTCAATTGTCATCGCCTTGTCTGATTGCCACATCAGTTTGGAAGGCCACGGACTCTTGTGTCATCACAGTATGGCCATTCCTACTCCTCCATTTCTCCCACCTTCCCAACGTGCAGGACCCACCTACCTGACACCCCATCCTTCCTATTTGCAATGTTCAGCTATCCTCTACCATCCTGCATCCTTTCTTTCGTGGCACTGATCTTAAATTATTATTCGCCCATCGACGGTTCCTCCTTACAATTGGTCAACTGTTTGTTGACTTACTTGACGTACCAGCCAAAAATCGACCCCCTGATAGTTAGAGCAATCATCCGAGAGATGACGAGATTTAAACTTATGAACAGGTAGCACTGTACCCTAACTCCCTATATTCTACTCATGTAGGCGAAATGTCTACTTTCCAAATGAGTGAATATGGATATTACTAACCGAGTTTTGACATGACTGAGAGTATCCTGATTGCCTATGTCTAATATCTCAAATGTATGTTGAAGAACATGGGCTGGCAGATACCTGTAAGGTAGAGGTGACTGCCCCGATGTCAACCGACTTGCGTTGATACCTGGAATGCAAAGGAGACAACCCCGATGTTGACCAACTTGCCTCCTCTTATGACTGCATTGATGAACTCCCCTCCTCTTCCGTCTGCTATGATAAGCCTTGCCACGGTGTAATTGCTGATTGGACAGTTTGTCGCCGAGAGATCCGCCGCAATGAGGGGAGGACAATGCTCAAACTGAACTCCTTTAATTCTTCCGATGTCAAGGCGTACCGAGAGAGAAAATGCTGATGTTCTTGCACCTCCACTGCAGCAGCTTCGATTGCTCTATGCCTCCAGCTCTTGAGTTGCGATAATTTCAGAAAGTACACCCACTTCGACTCTATCCGACCCTGATTTCACTACAATAGCGAGGAATACACGAACTTCGACTGTATCCCAGGGCTTTCGCCACCAAAATTCACTGCCTATGGCAGTAACGAGTAGCTACCCCTTAGTCACTAAAGCCTTGTGCTGACCAGATACCGGGACATCGACTATGGAAATGTCATGCGGGACATACGACGCGCCAGTAAAAATTCCACCGTTTTGTCTCATATCGGGCGTGCAGTCCACGTCAGCCTGTGACATGGTGACACCCAGTGCCTCGAGTAGCCGTGTGTGCGCTAAGCGCTATCCCTCGTGGACTTTCTCCTAATGGCTGCCAGTGGGCGGCTGCTGGTAACCACTCGGTCACAGTGCTTCATCTCTTGCTCTCTGCTATTGGATTTGTTTGTAGAGTTCACCTCCTTATGCTCCTGTTGCTTTCCATGCAATTCTGGAGATCCCGCTGTGGAAGCAGTCGAGTTTTGGGGGGCGGCCGAGGAGGCCCGGGGGCCTCGACCTACTTGCTGCCGCACCGCTCCAACGGTACATGATTGCTGGGCGACTTAACTTCTTTTTCTTTTTTCTCGCTTCTTCTTTGATAAGGTCCATGCTGCCTGTTCTGTTCGCCCCCCTTCCTTCTAACCCCTCTCCCCCTCTCTCTGGACAGGTTATGTAAAACCACCAGTACTTCCTAAAGTCGTGCCCGTTAACAAACCACAATTTTAGGAAACGTACGGGCCACTACAGGAGCGCCCAATCTTAGATTTCTGGCATTATATTATAGTGGACTCCTTCCTGAGCCTTTGAGAACATTTACCTACGGACAAGCTATCGGTACCTTCATTTTATTTTATTTAACCATCAGACTAGAAACGTTTCTACTCTATTTTTTCCCACGCCTGATAGAATGGCCAAGTACTGGTGGTTAAAGTGTCAAATTACTCAATGTGCTCAATGCGCTCAGCAAGAGGGTGTGGTGATGTGGTCAGGGAGGTGCAACGATTTGTGCAAGTGGGGGCGAACCCTACTACGTATGTCCCAGGTCAGGAGTACCTGGCCTGTCCCCTCACGGTCTTTCCTGTTGCTGCTATTCCTACACGGTTGCCCTACCCCTCCCCTCCACCCAGTCACTGCAAACTACCCAAAAATCTTGTCCAAAGCAATCAGCGGAGGTGGTGGAACAGCCGAATAGTAAAAAAGGAAAAGACAAAAACACAAGAGGCGGACGAAGAACGAGGGAGGGAGGAAAAGACTCATCCGGGGATAGGAGGGTTTCAATTGGAAGGGATTGCCCAACAGCTGTTTCAGCATGTGCCCTCTTCCGTCCACCTCCCCCAAGGGGATTGCTTACGCCTTGGAGCCCCTGAGGATGGACGGTCTTGCTGTCCTTGGGTCGACACTCCTTTGCCCCGGAGCTCTCCATTGTGCTCCTCGTTATCTTATCTCTATTTGTCTGTCGGCCTGCCTGCCTCTCTGACCTGCTTGCTTTCCCTTATCTCTCCCTCCCCTTCTTTCTTCCTCTTTCTGATTCGGTATTCGGGATGCGAACCTCCTAGCTGTGGCCTTCCTTCTTCCCCAGGGTCGGGATCAAAAGTTCTTCCTCTCACTCCGCTTGCTTCGCTCTCCTAGACCCCGCTGTTTTATTGCCATCCCTGACCAGATCTCATGGTAGGAGGAAGCTTCGCTCGTCTTCCAAAATGGCCAGGCTCATGCGTTGTTATCAGGCAGATAGCACCAGCAGGGCCTGAGCCAGCGGTGGGTCTATCTCAGCTGTAATTGAGATAGCACCAGTAGGGCCTGGGCCAACAGAGGGTCTATCCCACCTGTAATCAATGTGCATTGTGGTCTGAGGTTGTGGGTTCAAAACTCTGCGCCTCTGTGCAGAGACACCGGTGGGCGTTTACATAACGCAAGGTCACTTGCATACCCCCTTGGGCTGAAGCAGGTAAGCTATTACAGACACTGCCTGCGCAACACCCAGGGGATCGACCATGGTGTTGTATGTTGGGTCCAGGCCTATGAGGGGTTTGCCTGATACAGTTAGTGGTCTAATGGGGATGCAGGTACGGGTTTGTGGTTAGACTTAGGCTCTGCTTTGAGGGGGGCAAGACCTTAGATGGGATGGGGTCCCGTTTGGGGGTAGGGTTGGCTTGGGACAAGCTCTGCTGGAAGATATCGATGGGGAACCTACAGTAGGGGATTGTCTTGAACCACTAGTACACGGCCCCAGCCTTGCAGAAAGTTTTTGTCGCCACAAGCAAAACTCGGAGGCGCCACGCAGCCAGGCCTGCCGTTGAAAAAAAAATCGGCGGCCTCCGAAGTGGTGCGGGTTTCATGCTGACACCCGCGGGCCGATATGTGGTGTACTGGTGCTTTAAGGGATCCCGGTAGGAGGGGTGCTAGTAGACATACTCTGGTAGGGGCTGTCTGAGGGGGGTTCTCCAAGATAAGATGGTCTGCGTCCCATAAATTAGTTCCTGACTGTAGATAGGAACCCGTTGTGGGTCCAGAAGCCGACCTCTACAACACCCTAGACTTAGAAGTAAAAAAAAAAAAAGAGAGAATACTGCAGAGGAAACGCATTCCTTGCAGCATGAAAGGTGGACACCTAGGACAGTTACTCCCTAGGTGAGGACAGTTGACATCAAATCGTGAGTGAATCCACATTGTCAGGGACCACCCTCTTGCAGTCAGATGTCTGGAGTAAATCCAGGGCTGGAAAAGTTGTCTTATCCAGTGGTTGGTGGAGACTAAAAGCCATTCTCACTGTTTCCAAAGCTCAGATGGTAAGGCACAGAAGTTGCATTCAGGAGGTCGTGGGTTCAATCCCCATGGGCCTCATGTACGTGCCTGGGCAAACTTAACCTGTTGGCCCTCCAAGTCAGCATTGGCAGAACCTTGGCCAATAATGTTGGTTGTTATGCAGCAATGATATTGGCCATTAGACACTGCTAATGTGGGGTTGGAGGGGGGTAGGAAGAGGTGCGAGGGACTGGCCAAAGATGCTTGGCACTAGCATCGCCGTTTTCCCCTGTCGGCAATGCCTGATCACCCTGCATCATCGTGATGAGGGGCTGATGCAGGCCTTGCTCTCGCACCACTGCTGTGGTGCCAACCTACCCGGTGGGCTGGGGAGAGTTCCAGGTTTGGTTCGTGTTCCCTCGCATCATGCATAGAGTAGCGAGAGGATGAGGCAGGTGAGGAAAAATATATACAAAGAAGATTGAGAGAACAATATAGATTAGTTTGAAAAAAAGAACAAAAAAAAAAAACTCAACCAGCTCTCTACAGGGATTTGGAAGCAGTGGAGATTGTCGAGGTGGAGGCTCCCTGAAACCGTTTTCAATGGTTCAACTGAATCGGCCAGAACATGGAAATATACACTGGCAACACTGCCACACTTTATTTTATTTTTTTGGTGTGTGTGTGTGTGTGTGTAAACAATGCGAATGCAACCATAGCAACCCGAGATCACGGGAACCTCCATACCGTTCCACTCACCATCACTTTGCATTGTCAAAGGCACACGCTGACTAGTAACCACATCCATCTATCCTTGCATCAGAAAACAGACAGCACAAGGCTCGAGGGGGTATGAGAGTACTGAGAGGGTTTAGATTAGAGGGGGAGCATAGATGGCAGAGCTGTCCGATGTTGGCAAG
Organism: Chara braunii; assembly: GCA_003427395.1. Taxonomy (NCBI): domain Eukaryota; kingdom Viridiplantae; phylum Streptophyta; class Charophyceae; order Charales; family Characeae; genus Chara; species Chara braunii. The sequence goes on from BFEA01000223.1 coordinate 2,190,747, forward strand.
TCGTCCAACAGAGGAGGGGTAGCGCATCCCCTAAAGCGCTTTTCGCCGCTTGTGCCGGTCACGGCTCATCAGAGGGTGGTAGGCCTCTGGCTCCCAGGTGTGTGGTGAGGTGGTTAGCTGACTGGATGCATGTGGGAGATAAGCGCAGGGGCTTGGACTCACCATGTGCTCTTCAATGTCTGCGTCAGGGAGGTGGTCTCCAATCCGCTCCATCGCTCAGCAGCATCAAAGATCATAGCTGCTCGCCCCTCTTGATACGGGACCTGTTGCTATCGATCTTGGTTCTCACCTGCTGTTGAAGCGCAGTGCAGTATGCACGTGCGTTACAGCAAAAAGAAGAGTGTCTTCCGTCTGTGTGCGGAAATGGTGGGAACTAGTGTTCTCCGGGCCTGCAAGACAGAAGCAAGGGCGTAGATATGGAGGAGGTGGAAGAAGAGAGTTTGGAGGCTGGAGTAGAGCGGCAGGTGATCCAACATGTGGGATCGAGTTATGAGCATTAGTGCTCTGAGGATCCCCGTTGGGTTGGTACATGGTTATGTAGAGTATGAGAGGCGGCGTTGGGAGGTAGATGGTGGGGAGGGAAGCAATATGGGGTTGTGTGTTTCGAGGGGGGGAGAAGGGGTTGGGCGATGTGGGGGAAGAAGGGGAAGTGTGGGTTGTGTGTGCGGTGAACATGGTGATGGGCTGCTCGTCCGGTGGGTTGTTGATGGTGTGGGCGATTAAGGGGGCTGTGTCTGTCATGGCAGGTAGTGTGCACAGAGGTGAGCGGGAGAGTTCTGTGCCAGTCGGTGTAGCGTGTGTTTTGATGAGTGTATTGTGAGGTGAATTTTTGGCGTGTGTCTGCTTTTGTTTTTTTTGCTGTGGCAGGAGTTGGGGTCCCGGTAGGATGAATCCGTGTGTGTCGGGGTTGCTAATGTCGTTTCGCATTTTGTTTTATGTGGGGGGGGGTTTGATTTTATTGTTGACTGTGTGGATTAATTTGTCTAACGCGTTCTCGGCCTCCGCATTTCTAGGCAAGGAGCAGGGTCTTATGTCGCCGTGTGTGGGTCACGTTTTTTTTGCCATGTGCGGTATGGCCAATGTTTGTTGTTTTTTTGGGGGGAATCTGTGAGTCTGTTTTTTTCTTGGGGGGGGGTGGGTTTTGTAGCCGTGGGCGGGGCTGGGGTAGGGTGAGATGTGCAGGTTGTATATTGTTGTGTGCGTGTTGTGGGGTGTTTTTTTTTTTTTTGTGTGGGGTTTTTTTAGGGGCCTAATGGTGCAGAGAGAAATGTGCAGGTGGGATCGTTGCTGTGTGAAAGTATTGTAGCTGGTACTTTTCTTGGGGGGGTGCAATTGGGGCTGGTGGGTTGGGAGCTAGGTAGCGTGGTGATTTCCTGATTCCTAGCGGGTGTGTCGGGGCGCATTGTTGGTGTGGTTAGTACGGCCGTGGACTTTAAGTCTGTTAGTATGATTAGTTGCGGGTGTGTGTAGTGTGTTGGTGCGTATGTGTGTGTGTGTGTACGTGTGTGTGTGCGTGTGTGTGTGTGTGTGTGTGTGTGTGTGTGTGTGTGTTGTATATGTGTAGGGTGGTGGAGGTCTGTATGTTTGAGTTGTTTGTGTGTGTGTGTGTGTGTGTGTGTGTCTCCCTCATTCCCTCGTGATGGAGGTAGTGAGTG
>BFEA01000223.1:2201426-2215136 GCA_003427395.1 Chara braunii
CGGCACTAAGTACCCCCCGAAATATCAGTTAGCATTTCAGTCAATGCAAATAGATTCGACAATGAACACACAAAAAAAAAGAAAACAACCACCCAACTCTCAAAGCAAAAAATAAATCAAAAGAAACAAACGCAAGAAATGAAATTCAAAATGCGAACAACAAATAAAGATAAAAAATCACAGACTTGAGAAAAATGGCCACGAAACGTCGCGCACACGACGTGCATCACTTGTAACTGAAAATGTAAATGGAAAATGTAATGTACATGAGAAGTCGTGAACAGCGCGAAGTACCTGTCACTGAAATCACACATGAAAAATGTAACATAATACAATGTACCCTCGTATAATCCTACTGCTAACAAAACTCGTACCAGATGTCGAAAAAAATACAAGAAACAGTACTCTACAAGTCGTGTCGTAGCTGCCGAGATACTGTACTATACTCAGTCTGCTATAACCAACGCTAATCTACGAACACCCTACTGGTACCAAAATCATACACACCAAAAACGAAAGAAACAACAACTACAGCACGCATACTACCACTGAGTGTCTAACAATACGAAGACAAGACGACATGACCAGAAAAACATAGGATCTCACAACATGATGAAGTATGGTGCGAGTAGGGGAAAAACGGAGTGCTGGCCTCACGATCAACGACCCTTCTTCCCCTTCCCGCTCCGTCTCCTCGCACCCCCTCGAGTGCCAGATGCCGACCTCCTCGTCGCTCGTGCGGACGAAGAAGTCTGCGCAGCGGAGCGTCTAGATCCATGTGTCGGCGGGGGAGGTGGGGGCCCATCGTCGCCGTAGTCGTCGTCACCGCCGGAACCGCTCTCGCTCTCCTCCTCACCCTCCTCCTCACCATCGTAGTCCTTGTCCTCGTCCCGCACTGCCGCATCCGTCTCAGGATCATCCTCCTCGATGGTGACAAGGCCTCCTCCCTTCCTCAACAAAACAACCCTCGCACTAGCCTCTGCAACCGTCTGCTCACGGCGGGATCCATGAGGCATCCCCAACCCCTCCGCCCCCGAACTCTCTCCAAACGCAGCGCCTCCCTCTGCAGACACAGGGCGTGGACGAGGAGGCACTCCACGCTTGCGTGGAGTCTGCTCCTGCACAGCACGCGCCGCTGCTCTCAGAGCGTGCTCCAAGGTGTCGGTGGACGCTCCTCTACCACGGGCACTCCTCTACCACGACCTCGCTGAGGCTCACAACCTGACGCTGGTACCTCCCTCGCTGCGGTCGTCCTGGCGCCAACTCCTCCGAACCCCGGTTGAAGGCGTGCAGTGTGCTCCGTGGCACGGCGGGTAGAATCCAAATCTATGTCTGTCCTCCCGAATAATGTCGTGTCACACACGTCCTGCAGAACTGTTGTCATGTCACGAATCCTCGATCTGTCGGGCGTCTGTGGGGATCGAGAGCCTCTACCTGTGGGCGACGATGATGGATCACCTACAGGTGGTCTAGGAGGAGGGGGTGGCATGTCTCCTGTATGTGGCGCTGTCTCCTGCACGCCACCCGAAACCCCTGGAACATCTCCTGCAGTACGTCCTCCGGTGGAGGTAGACCCAGACCACATGGGCGACGCAAGACCCCATGGAACCGAAGGGATCGCCTGCCATGCTGGATGCTCGAGCCTCCGGTCGAAGATCCGTCGGTCCAATCGAGTGACATCGCGTACAGCATCTCTCGCCAACTCATCTGCATCCAAAGGACGACGGACCTCCTGCGGAGCAAAGTGAAGTTGATCGTAACCTCAGCTGTCGAACCACCGTCGATCTCTGCAAAAACCCGTGCGGAGGCAAGGAGGATGCCAACTCCTCCGTCTCCGCCTGTGTAGTGGCCGTCTGTAGAGGCGAGAAGGGGGTGGGCGGTGCCGGACTCGGCGCAGGAGGTGGCTGAACGGCCGACTCTTGGGCGACAGGAGCAGGAGTCAGTCTCCCCGCCTCTGCACGGCTCGTGTCGGCATGAGAGGCCCCGCCTCTGTTAGCACACGCATCACCCGTGGAAGCCACCTCCCCGAAAGGGCCCCATAAATCCTCGTCCCCCCCCTGCATCTCCTCCTCTGCCCGGTCCGCTGCCCGCCGAGCCGTGTATGTCCTCACCTCTGCATCATTGGCCTCCTCATGCGTCTCGTCGATCTCGCTCGGGATGGGCAGGGCAGGGTCATCTGATCCCTCGGGTGCGGGCTCCTCATCCGAGTCATCGTCCCTGGGGTACGGACGGAAAATGCAAGCACGTCTCTCAAAAACGGCATCAGCGGATGGCGGTGCGGAAGACCCGATGGGATCGCGCGTAATAAGCGCAACCTGCTCTGCAATCTCCGCCGCCGTCATCCCCTGGCGCGTGCCCGTGCGCACCGGCTCAACCTCCAGTCTTGCTTGGCAGTCCAACATCCCCTCGTCACGCTGCCATGGCAGCACGTAACCGCATCCTGCCCGCCGATACTCTGTCAATCGCACATTTGCGGTGATCTCAACGAGCTGCACGACCTTCTCAAAGGCCAACCTGTTGCGCTTCTTCGTGTGGATGCCCTCGTGGACTGCCCAGTTCCTCTCCGCTGGAGAGGCGCAAGACCACATGTGCATCACACGAAGAGCGCACCGCTGCAACTCTGGGGCGCGAGCCCCGTACTGGGACCACCAAGACGCGCATTCGATCGTTTCGGTGTCACCGCTACATGCACGTCACGAGCACGCCCCTCCGCCCCGCCCCAATCACCAAACCTGCCCTGCTGCATGTGGAAGTCCTCGAACTGCCGGCAGGCAAGGAGGTACTCTGCACCCTCCAAATCGAAACCCGTCAACGTCAGAATGTACCTCTTGGCTTGTCTCACAAGCCAAGCATGGTACTCCTGCACCTCGCGGAAAAATATCGAACATGTCGCCTGCGGGGGTTCAGTAAAAACCCAGCACAGTGGGTCGGCTCTAGCATGTGCTGGGAGCGTGCCTGCACACGCCTGATGATCCGATCTGCGATCGAGGACCCCAAAGGAGCGCATGCCTCCTTCACCCGCTGCACAAGATCATGTGCCCACTGAGCACGAGCGACATGAACTGCCCTCCACGATCCATCCGTCGGAGCAACTGCATCACGGGCTCCATGATATGGACGATGGTGGCCACCCTCTGCCACCAAGGATCCCATCTGATCTGTCGGCGCACCCAACGCACCATGTAGCAAACATCGGCAGACCACGGGATGGAGGCAAAAACCCGCGCGTCATCCCCTCGCATCATGCTAGAGCAATGCTTTGAAGATGCTTATGATAAAGACGAGTACTTCATCATTCGTGGGACGGAAAGAGTCATTATTGCCAAGGAGGACAAGGCAACCAACAAAATTTAAGACCGGATCCCCATTTTCAGCAGGGTAACCAGTGTATCGGTTATCCAAATCAGCCGCTAATTTGCATAGTGGTCGCCGGATTACTTGCAGATGTCATTCACACCAAAGTCAGGAAAGTAGTGAAGTCATCATTAAATCAATGGTATCCTAGCTTTACTTGAGAATTGGGAGTTGTCTGCGTTTCTTTTCTAGCAGTCAGTATGGAGCGGAATGAAAGAACTTGGCAACGCATCTCATCAAGTTGAAAAGTTGTGTCAGCCCAGCTATTTGGCAGAGAGAGTGGAGATATTTTGGTCAGACGTCATTTGAGCGTCGCTATGCATGTTAATTATGCTTTTATCCTTTTATTGATAAGTGTTATTTGAAGTCAAGTCAACTCATGTTGGCTCGTCGTTGGATGACAAGTCAAGTCGACCTATGTCGACTCGTTCTGAATGGGTCGTATGCGTGTTGAATTGTATTATGGATGAATCGATTTCAGAAGATAAGTCAACTTACGTTGACATGAGTCTTCTTCATTTGAAATTGTTTTGTCTGAGTAACTCTTGATTGTTTTGGAAAGAAGGGACTAGGATTGATTGAGATTTCCTTATGCTTAGGTAATCACGTCCTAGCCGACCGATGTTGGTCCGATTCCTGGGAGATCAACGCCCTAGGACGAACGACGTTCGGGTCCACTTTGGCGTTTAATCATGCGTACCTGTGCTACAGCGAACGATCAAACCCCCTCGGGCGGCCTACCTCTGCAATTGCATTATAAAAACCTTCGCACGTGGGCTGGTAGGTCGGCGGGGATACGCCCCTAAGGGTGGTGACAACCCCTTAGGGATGGTGAGTTGTGCCCCGCGGGAACCTACCCTGTCGTAGGGAACCGCGGGATGTACGGCTGGCGCACTCGGCCGGAGCGGCGAAGGGTCGACGTGGGTCACCATGTCGTCCTTGAGTTGTCTTTGAAAAGTTAGAAGTCTAAGCTTCTCCTGCTTGACGCAGTCGGGAGGGCCCTCGCTCGCGTGGAGGCCGATGCGCTCGACACCACATTTGTTTTAGCTTGACGCGAGATTTTGACCATCTCATTAATTAAGAAAATGTTATCCTGGATATCTCTTCCAGTGAGAAAGTCTGTCTGTGAGGGGTGAATGATACTTGTCATTAGTGGTATCATCCTGTTGGTCAAAACTTTAACCAACAGTTTATAAACTACAGTAAGCAAGGTGATAGGTCCTTTGGCCAATGAAATTCCTTGGCTTACAAACTCTCCCATGACCCCACTTTCCTGGATAACCTCAATATATTCCATCAAGTCCTTCGAAAAGAGAGGCCATATGATTTCTCAAAATTCCAAAATTCTTTTGGGAAGCCATCAATGTCTGGGGTCTTGTCTTCCTCCATTTGGAGTAGGGCTGTCCATATTTCCTCTTCGGTTGAAGGTTGCTCTAAACATTTTTTTTGCTCTATTGTAAGAGCCCTGTGTAGGGGTGTTAGAAACTGTTGTATAGCATCATCATCTTCCTGGCTTCTAGAGGGGTTTTTGAACGAGGTAATTTTTTTTTTGAAGAAATTGCGTGTTATTTTCAAACTACCAGCTGAAAAAATGTGAAGCGCCGATTCATTAGAGGAATCAAGAGGGTCTAGGAATCCTTCGATCCTTGTTCTTTTGACCCTTGTATTGGCGAATGAGAAAAAAATTGAATCCATTTGTCCTTCAGTTGAATATTTAGTTAGTCTGCCTCTAATCAAGCATCCTTGCCACCGATGTTGGGCGAAGGCCAAAAGTTGATTTCTCATATTTTGAAGGTGAGCTTGTTGGTGAGGATCAGTTGGTTGGTTCTGAAGTTCGCAATCGAGAATTTGTTTTTTAATTTGGATTTCCTGGTGATATCTATTTTTGGCAAGGAGTTTATAATAGTTGTTACATTTCCCCCCCAGAAAAGCAAGACCATTATTAAACCATTTGATAAAGGATTTTTGTTTATCTTTAATGGTATACCAATATGTCCACACATCCTCTATATATTTTCTGAATTGTGTACTTTTCAGGTGGGAGGCATTTAATTTATAAAATTTTTTCGCCTGGTCGGGCTTTTTCCGGAATGAAAGTAGGACCGCACACATTTTATGATCTGCTCCTGACGATGGACTCTGTGGGAAAATGGATGCCCAAACTAGTGAGTGACCCAAATCTTCTGACATTAATATTAAATCAATTCTTGATCTATAAAATTGCGATGTGCCGGTGTTACGAATGCAGGTGAACAAGCGTTCCCGTAGGAATATCTGTCTATATGTATCTATGATAAATTGGGTATCTGGCCGGATAATCTGGTCGGATTATCTGGCCGGATGATGGGGGGGTAGGATCATCCGGAATTAATCCGGAAAATTCATTCGGATTGAAAATTCCGGATAAAATTGGTCTGTCGGATATCCGGAATTTTATCATAGATATGTATCATATAATTTTTTTTCCTCACATAGTCTCTGGATAATAAGCTCATCTTCTTCAATATAAGATGGACAAGGAGAGGGCATTTTCCATATATCCATCCACCTATCTGGTGCTGCATTAAAATCCCCCGCCATAATGAGAGAGATACCCTCTGAGATTTGGATCCTGATGTCTTGAAAGAATGAATTCCTTTCTTGTATATCATTAGGGCCATATCAATCAATCACACAGATAATTTTCAATTCCAGCATGACCAATGCTTTGACCCAGCGACCTTGATCCTTGTCTACTTCTCAATATACTAATTCTGCTATAGATTTTGGGGGTACCCAAATTGCTACTCCTCCAAATTCACTCCTAGGTGCATGCGCACTCACTTTCTGGAATGACCATATAATGTTATGAGCTCTTGTGTGTGTTGGAAAGTTTGTGAGGTGGGTTTCTTGTATGCATACCAGATTCAGCCATGTACGGCCACCTATACCTCTTAGTTGTTCCATTATAGTCTTTATTTTTTTTGCATCAGCTGTGACCAATCCATTTACATTAATCCATCTACATTAATCCATTTACATTAATCCATTTACATTAATCGATTGTAGATTCAGATCTGCAGCTCTAGTTGCCTGCACCCATGCTGGATTTTTTCCATATAATGCTTGTAAAACCTCCATTATCGCTTAATTATCAGACACAACCCCCTCCCTTCCTCTTATAACCTGGTCCAGTTGCCTTTTTCGAGCTCCGAGGAAGCTAACAGAACACCTTGCCTTAGAATAGAGCACAAAAATGTCACCTCATCAGTTATTGATCAAATAGAGTTTGCTTTGATTTTAAGGTTCTGCATTTCTAGCAAAGCATTATGGGAAAACCATTTAAACCCTGCTTCTTTGTGCTCTTCAAATCTAACAGAGGTGTCTCGTTTGGCCATCTGAGCTTGTTCTCCTATATGGGTAAGTGTTGCTTGGGGCCCAGGGTCAACATGTTTGGAAAGGAAATCGAGGAGACCACATCTGAATGTCCTTTCATTACTGCTTTGGTACTCTATGTATGTAGTCCATCCTCTAAGCATTATACCTCGATATTGATCTTGACCACTAGGGGAAAGCCCAACCTCCCATCTACCCCCATTTTTTTTTAACCGGAATAATGAGATTTCCCTTTGGGGGCTGTGGTCTAGAGATCCGACCCTTTTCAAGTAAATTCCTTAACGTTTGACATTTTTCTGTTTCCTGAGGTAGAGGTATTGTTTTCTATAGAAGCAGTTATTGATCCTGCGCCTCTATTTGATGTTGTAATTCTTTCATTACCTCCTGCTGTTGGTCCTCTTCCTCATTTTTATTCATTGTTGATGGACCATCATTCGCACAGTCTTGCATCATGGTTGTGCTTCCTTCTCTCGATATTCCGATGTTTTTCCCTTGTTCTGATGGTATCTTGACCAGATTCTCCCCCTTCATCTCCCTTCCTGGACACACTATCATATCCTGTTGGGAGGGAGGGTGAATATTTTCATAATTGAAACCAACATTCTCTGGCTCACTATTGACCATTGAGAACCTTGAGGCAACCCTCCCTGCAAAACCTCTCGCAGGCTGGGACTGCTATTCAGAATCTCAAGTAGCTGAATGTAAGATGTGTCCCATAACTCCTCCTTCGCCCCCTTGTATCTTCCTTTTAATTGTTGAATCATCCATTTTGCTAGCTGGACGATTTTCTGCTCTAATGGAAGTTCAACCCCTTCTTGGTTCACATCTAGCATTGGCTCATCTTCATGAGTTGATTAAGAGTCTATATCCATGGGTGCAGGCCCAAATGTATTTCTAAAAGGGTCAGGAGAAGATTCTTAACCCAGAGTATTCACCTGATTCTCATCATTGCCATTTGTAACCCCCCGAGATGAGGATTCCTCTACTGGGTAGGATTGTTCTTTGTTCTTTTGAGATGCTTTTATGACCCCATCCCTTCCTCTGATCACAACTCCTTTCTTTTTTTTAATATTTTTTCTCCTTGCTTTCCTAATTAGCGGTTGTTCATGCTCGGAGTCAGATTCCTCTTCCTCCGATTCCTCTTCCTTTGCATGGTCCAACATATTCAATACTGCAAAAGATCCTCCTGAAATCTCAATGGGAAATATAATCTGTGTTTCTCTAGGGGTCAAAGGATGTGGGATATAATTGTTTGGGTCTGGACCCAAAGTTGTTTTTCCCCTCACTTTCCCCTGACCTTGCTTCTGTTGAGCAAGTTGTCGCCCACCATCCCCTTAATCAACATCTCCTTTATTTTGCAGTTGGTAGTCAGTTTGTTTCCCTTGTTGAATTTGTGTTGCATCCGGTGTTTTGGTGGGTACGACTATTTTGACTGCCTCCTCCGGAGGAGTCCAACAGTTAGGTGGTTTAGTATCCCAGTTGGGTTCCCTTTGACGTTCCCACGTTCATCCCTTACTTCCTCCTCCTTTTTTAGATGCCTCAATGTAGACCCATCCCTCATGTCGTGGATCCACCATCCTCCACAGATTAGCTTTAAATGGATCTCGAATGAACCTTCCCGTTGACCGTGATTTTTTGGATGGATTCAGAGCACATGAGGAGTCCGAATTGAGATGACCATAGGCCCTACACCGAAAACACCATGGACGCAATTTGTGTGCTGTGTGGATGTGAAACTCCTTATCTCCTATTCTGTATGGAATTACGTCATCAATTTTGAAGGGGACATTTGAAGGATGATTCGGTGCTAACATTAGGTAGTCATTTCTTCGGGCGACAAATGTTGGTAGGGGGGCAATGAAACCCATAATATCATAGGTTTCCCCCAGATCATGAATAAACGCCGCCTGCATCTCGACCGGAATGTGACGAAATTCAACCCAATAATGCTCGTCTATCATTTGTCTGCGACGTTCGTCTGGGCCTTGTTTGATAGGTACCCATAGATAAATTCTTACTTCCGAACGATTGGAGCACAATTTTTTCTAGTTGTCTATTTTTTTTTTTCCAGCCATATGTAAACAGAAAACAATGAAAATTGTGGCTGAGAGAGGTTGAATTAAAAAATCCTCATTTGTTTCTTCTCGATTTCCTTTCATCCACACTAGCCGTTTACTAATCCATTTTATTTTATCATTCGAGGATTTGTGAATCACATCGTCATGAAATACCCAATTATTTGCATGCATCTGATAAATTATATCTCTCTCTACTACTTTCAGGGCGGGATAAGATTTTACAAGAGATTTTTTCCTTGCATTGTTCACCACCTTACTTTTCGATGGACTAATAAATTTTGAGAGAAAAAATGCATGCGCCGTGGGCAAATTTGCAAGCGGAATGAGGAGAGGATCTTTGGTCGACCCAGAACACTTGATCTCCATATTTTTATTTTGAAAGGGACCCCTCACCGCTTGCAAGTTGCAACCAAGATGTTACTGGATGCTAAGATCCTTCCCCACTTGCTCCCGATATATTTATCCCCTCCTAAACAGAATCATCTTTAGCATTTCTCTCTTTCTGCTCTTCCTAGCCTTGCCCCTCCTGTTGTTTACCCAGGTTTTCCCCATTCCCATTGTCACCTCCTCTCTTATCTTTAATTTCCCATCTTTCTCGGTAACCTCTCCCTCCCCCCCTTCCTCCCCCTATCCTTTCCCCTCCTCCTCCTCTTCCTCCTCTTTCTCCTCTGCCTCCACCTTTTGTTCTTCATAATGGTGCCATGACCCCATTTCTTATCTTTTTCTCAATGCTTCCTTGTCGAACCTTCACCTGTTTTCAGTGGGACTGTTTCCACAACTAAATGAAGCGGTTGACGAAAGGCGGCTGAATAGTGAATGTCTTGCATGTTTTCCTTATCTTTCAGAAACAGTGGGTTAATTGTCGTTGTTCTTCCTAGTGACATGAGATTGCAATTTCCTTGCCTTACTCTTGAGGATAGATGGGACGCCATAGGAGACAACCTGAAGCCCTGTCCCCTCAGCATTGTAGCATTTTGTTGTGTCATTGTGAGAGACATCAAGTGCTCATTTGCACTACCTGCATATTACCTAACCCTGTGGATTCCTTGATGAGTTGGTTCCTTTCTTGATGCCTCTCTTCTTGTGTGAGTACCTCATCATCTGATCTCCCATCAGAGTGAACCAATGAGGCATGTTGTTTAATCTTGGATCGCATAATTGTTTTGATTGGCGTATGCAGCTGTTTTGAGGCAACATGCCTCATTCCTCCTTTGAACATGAACAGGGAGTCTACTTGCCTCTTACTCCTTTGATTTTTCATTAAATGAGGCATCTTCATGTCTGAAAGTACTCCTTTCACCTTTTTTTCTTGTCTTTTTTTTTTTTTTTTTTTTTTTTTTTTTTGTTTTTTTTTTTTTTTTTAAGAAATTTTTTTTTTTTTTTTTTTTTTTTTTTTTTTTTTTTTTTTTTTTTTTTTTTTTTTTTTTTTTTTTTTTTTTTTTGATGGGGAGAGCAGACAAGACGGATGGTAATGGATAAGGGAAATGACCAATTAAGAGGAGTAGGGATAGAAGCCCTTCACTTCAACAATGCCGCTCTTCAAATGTTGAGTGCGTTCGTCTAATGATGAGATCTATTATAGCCATGCTTCATAAATGACGTTGTCTATCTGCTGTATCGCTGTAGTTTTTCTCTCCTTTCCCCAAACCTGTCTCCTTGTTCTTGCCTTCTTCACCACCTCCAGCCCGCTTCTTCAGGTGCTAAGAAGTTATCACCGGCCAACCTCCTCCCTCTTACAATTCTCCGTATACTACACATTATCCTGACATGCTACGTTTCCATGTATCAATCTTGAGTACTTCTTAACCTCGTCCCCCTCACACTTCTGTCCTTTGGGTGAGCGAGTTTGAAGATTCAGAATATCTCTTACATTCCTCCCCCTCACCCTTCTCTCTTCTGGGTGAGAAGTATTGAAGAATCAAAGTGTGATTGCCTTCACGATATCTCTTACATTCCTCCCCCTCCCCCTTCTCTCTTTTGGATGAGCAGTATTGAAGAATCAAAGTGTGATTGCCTCCAGTCACACTTGGCGAACAACCACTCCCTTATACCCAATCAGCCCTCGACGGGCTTCCTCGTATTGATCCCTTATTTTCTCCCCCACCCTTCGTTCCTTCAGGGTGAGTGTCTGACTGCCTGATGCCCTTTCACATGCACTGTTTTAAAAGGCTGAAATATATATGTGGCAAAAAAAAACAAATAAAATAAATAAATAAAGGTTCGACGTGTCAATCCCTAGTATCCACCTATATTCTCCCTCCGCTCCTCTGTTATAGCAACGTTCAGAACATTCTGTATTCCACAATCTTGATATGGATACCATTCATTTCCAGTCTCGTGGCTATGGACAGCATATGAAACACCAATCATATGCACACATCCACTCATAGCATCGTAGCTGTGACAAATATTCGCACCTTCGATCTCACCCAGACAAAACGTCGCCCAGCCTTGTGGCTATGGCATACAGCGCATTCCCTTTCTTCAGCGATGTCCGCTTGGTGCAATCACGAGGCCCAACACGTCCTCCCCTCGGCAGCGACCGCTCTTGTAGTAGACAACGAGCCAATCTTCCACAAGACTGGGACTGTGTACCCAACTCCGTCCATCTCAATGCTATAGAAGGTAGCCGCACTGTCGAAGACAAAACGTCGCCCAGCCACGTGGCCTGTTTTGACGACCATGCGTGATCAGCGCATTTTCTCCTTGAAGTTCACAGTGATGCCTGCCCAGTGCAATCGTGAGAGTCGATTAGCGCAAGCGGCACATTCCCCCTCCGAAACAATGTCCGACCAGTGCAATCACGAGGCCAACGATTGCTCTTGTCAGGTAGACCCGATACACAATATTTTGGCAATACATGACGAGCAAATCTTCCACAAGGTTGGGGCTGTGTACCCAACTCCATCTGTGTCGAGGCTATGGCAGGCAGCCCTGTTGTCGAAGACAAAACGTCGTGCAGCTTCGTGGTTTGTTATGACGATCATGCGTGCCGAGTGCAATCGTGAGAGTGATGATGTTTTGATGATTGGGCTCGATCGCCCACCCCTTGTTCCCTTCTTCTCGGCTTCCGAATTATCGAGAGTATGTACACAGGGCCACCATGTAAAGATTCCACGTGTCAATCTATCCTTCCAACCCTATGCTCCCCCTGGTGCATCATATTGAAAGACGCCAATCATAAGCGCCCATACACCAAAGACTCCTAGACCAACCTCGCTCAGCCTCGTGGCTATGGCGGGCCTGTTATGACGATCATGCGCGATCAACAAATTTTCTCCTCCATAGTGATGTCTGCCGAGTGCAATCGTGAGAGTGATGATTGTTTTCACGACTAGGCTCGATCGCCCACGCCCCCCTCGTTCCCTTCTTCTCGGCTTCCAAACTATTAAGAGTACATACACAGGGTCACCATGTAAAACTTCCGCGTGTCATTCTATCCTTCCAACCCTACGCTCTCCCGGGTGAGTCATATTGGAAGGCGCCAATCATAAGCGCCCATACACCAAAGACTCCCAGACCAACCTCGCCCAACCTTGTGGCTATGGCGGGCAGCCACGCCCTCGGTATGACCGGGAGTGAGCAACGCATTCCACCCTCCGCCTCACTCCCTCGTTTTTGTGACTCTACTGAAGTTACCCCCCCCAAGAAAAGATTTCCTTTTTCTTTTTCTTGGTCATTTTCATTACGGCGTCTTCACATTGCAGAAGGCATCTGTTTGTGCGGACCTGGAACACTGCCTACTGGAGTGCCCTATGGCACAACAGATATGGAGATGGTGGGATGCTGCCTGGAGGTCCCTAACTGGAAAAGACCTCCCATGGCACCCTAGCGCACTCCTGCTTGGATCTCCATCGCTCACAACTATGGACTGGGCAACATTTGAATATAAACTGTACCACACCACAAGACTACCTGTCCTGATGACTATATGGAGAGCAAGATGCGCCTTTGAGCGCCACGAACACACATTTGGTCTACCTGAAGCCAAAATAGAAATCACACAGACCATTCGGGCCAATATCACAAAAGCATGGAAGGCACTCTGGGAGTCACTGACCTCTATCACAGACCAACAACAAAGGGACAATGAGATCAAGACATTCAAGGACACACGACTTGACCCGCAGCGAAACATAGCGGACATGGACATGCAGCACAACCTCAAATGGGGCCTATGGCCTCCCAGAGATCGCCCGTGGCCCCTAAGGCCAGCCAGGGACTTCACAATCCCCCAAAAAACTCCCCAGCTAGTACTGCTGAGCCAGGGTGAGGGGCAGGACACAGACATCGTTGACGACACTCTGCAACTGGATTTTATCTAGTGTATTATCCACAATCCACTGCGGCCCTCACGCCCCTCCCCTTCACCAGTCGCTGCCATCGCAACCCCCACCCGAGACCCCCCTCGCCCCCCCCATCCACCTGTGTGTCCGAAACTGGATTTAACGTGGGCTCCGCGTTAAATAATTTAACGCGCATTAAATTCATGTTAAACTCCCGTTAAAATGCGTGTTGGACGCGAATTAACGGGGTCCGCGAACCGGGTTTTCGCGCGTTTGGGCGAGGGGTTCGGGGTTTCTGAAGGTGTGGGGTGGTGGGGACCCTTGTCGGGTATCGCCTCATGCATTCAATTTTTTTTATTTTTTTTAAATGAAAAACCCGCGTGATATTGGCCCGACGTCAAGCAGGGCTTCCACGGGGTACCGGGGCTGGACAACCTGCTGGGGGAACGGGGGAACGGCTACATAAAAATGCCGTTCAGTTCGGCCGCACCTCATTTGCCGCGCGAGCCCGAACGCGTCAACGCGACAAACGCGTTCCCCCTGCGTCCAACGCAAGGGTGCGAGCAAGAGAGAGAGAGAGAGAGAGAAAGAGAGAGAGAGAGAGAGAGAGAGAGAGA
>BFEA01000223.1:2215816-2238600 GCA_003427395.1 Chara braunii
GAGAGAGAGAGAGAGAGAGAGAGAGAGAGAGAGAGAGAGAGAGAGAGAGAGAGAGAGAGAGAGAGAGAGAAAAAAAGAAGCAGCGGGAGCGGCTGGTGCAGCGGAGATGAAGAGTGCAGCGTGGCGGGAGCGACTAGTGCAGCGGCGGGGACAACGATGGCGGTTCTGCACGTCGGCGCACGGTGCGAACACATGGCGTTGAATTTTTAGTTCAACAGCGTTAAACGCGCGCAATCGCATTTTAATGGAATTTAACGCGATTTAACGGGGCCGTTCGGGGGCCTCTTCGCGTCGGGCGGCGGGGTCGGGCGGGCGTTTGGGGGGAGTTGCGGTGGCAGCAAGGAGGGTTTCTAGTGTCGGAGGATTTCTTGAGAAGCGGCTGCCCCACCTCTCGCGATGGGGAGGGCACAGCGGCGCGAGCATGAGCCCGCTTCTCAAGATGTGCAGGACACGTTCAGGGTAAGGTCCCTGTGTATCGATACCTTGTCGCCGGCCAGAAGGTCGACAACAAGGGGGTGATGATGATGCGTTGCACATTTTGCAACAAAGTATTCCAGGGGACTTTATTCCAGGCAACCAGGCACTTCGTGCAGACCAATTACTGCAAGGTCGTCACTGATGAGGCCTTGTACGATATCGGAAAACGGACTCAACTGAAGTTCGAGGCCGACCAGACGGAGAGGATTTCCAGGTTTGCAGCGGGGCGTGGACTTGATGTGCCCCGGGCCGGTGCAGTGACGGGAGGAGAGGCGGTGCAGCGGCCGCGAGAGCTGGGGGGGGGCGGAGAGATTGGGCATGCTGAGCCCGACCAGCCATTGGGGGGTAGAGGCGGTGGCATCGAGGGGGACGTGATCATCGACGATCGCGAGGCACGTGGCACGACTCGGGAGGGATTCCCGACACACGAGGATCATCCCGAGTTCGATCCCTTGACAGGGGAGAGGATCGTGGACTGGCAGCGGCGAGGGGTCAAGTGGCAACAGCCTTCTGTGCAGGAACCGGCGGGGGAGGGTTCTTCCAAGAGGAAGGAAGGAGGGGCTGTTCCGGCTACCACTCAAGCTGGAAAGAGGCTTAGACAGCAGAAGGTGGATGAGGTGTACGGTGGCGAGTGGGTTGCTCGCCACAAGAAGGCCTTCCTTCGCTGGCTTTGTTCCAGCGGGGTTTCCTTCAATGCCTTTCGCAATGAGGCATGGAGGGCATATCAGCAGGTGCTTCTTCAGCAACCTGGCAGTTCGCCGCGGGCTGTGCTCCCTAGCCACAGCGAGATTGCGAGCATGCAGGCAGTGGAGATGCACCGTGCGGAGTTGGCCGAGGAGTTGGAGGAGGTGAGGCAGCCATTTTGGGTGACTGGCGCCACCATCCTCTCAGACGGGAGGAAATCACAAGACGGGAGACCGATCGTTAATTTCCTCGCCGCAGGGTCTCGAGGGGTCGTCATGTACACGACGATCAATCGAGAGGCCCGAAGAGGGGGAGTCGGACGATGCTGTGCACGTCCTTCGGAGATGGGTGACCATTTTCCACGAGTTCAGGTTCGGCGGGCCGCAGCGGGTCAATGCGATATGCATTGACTCCGCGTCAGCGTACGTTGGGGCTGCCAGGGCTCTGACCTCGGAGACCATGCCTGCAGCATTGAGGAGGATCACTTGGCTCCCATGCTCGGTCCATGTCTGCAACAAATTGTTGTCAGACATGGGGGCGTGTTGCGACGCGTTTGTTGATACTATCACAAGCGCTCGTGTGCTGGTGGTGTTTTTCAAAACCCACCAGGCGGTCCTTCATTTTTTTAGGAAGCGCAGCCTCAACCTCGGTCTTGTTCTTTCATGCGAGACGTGGTTTGCGTCTGTGTACTCCATGTTGGAGAGGCTCATGGCCCTGCAGGACTACTTCCTATCAACCGATCTAAACTTCCCCAGGTTTGCAGTTCTTATGGTGCAAACCTATCCGCGAAGGTAGTGCGTACTCGGACTCCATCCAAGACTAGTAATTACACGAACTGGGCTTCTTCTGGCGCTAGTTCCCCATACGTCAGTGACTCCTAAAATGGCCACTAGAGGGGTATGTTATGGCAGCTCCCCTTAACACGAGGCGTCAAGAAACTTAAGGTCCTTTCGTGAATCGACGCATGTCCTTTCCCTAGGAAATGGTCTGGGATACCCCTCGTCCTCGTCCGAGCGAACCTCGGATCTCAGAAGTCAGGCTGACTCCACACAACAACATGGTATCCCCCCGCATAAGCGGTCCACTCTGAGTTGATAGCAAAGTCGGCCCCTAAGGCAACGAACCCCCGCCTCAGATGCCTCCTAGGGAAGGGAAAAACGTCTATCGAGGCGGGCAAAACGATCCCTCGTCGCCTGACATCAAGGGTAACTTAGACGAAAAAGGAGATCACAAAAGAGAAAATAATTCAGACAGATGGGCATAGACAGGGAGAGTCATTCGAGAAAGAACGGGTAACCTCAAAAAAAAAATTTATGTCCAATTGATTTCTTCTTCTTTGTGTGATCAAATTCTTTTTCATCGTCTACTGGTGGTCCTTCCCTTCAACATGCATGCAAGCGAGAAATAGAAAAGGACCATCCTTCTGTTCACTTTCATTAAGATGGATAGGTTCCTCTTTTTCAGGTATCCTTCTACCTACCTCGAATGAAGTTGATGTACGGCTCACTCAAGAAAACCGTATAAACTCTTGTCTTTATATGAGAAAACTATCACAACGAGCCGTCAGCAAAGTGTTCCACACCACTCTCTACAATGATCGCCTGCCGCAATACCCTCTCAACACACAATCACCTCTCAATAATCTGACGGTGTCTCAGCGTCGCCGTCACACCAACCGCACCACCACGTCGTTGCTGTCAATACCAGAACACACTGCCACAAAAATGTCCCTCACAGTCAAGATAACCCGGGCAGTCTCACGCACCACTGTTGTTAATGTCGCCACCAATCACCACTAGCATTACCGCAACACGATCACAAGGGTCAACGTGTTGCCGCCGCGTTATACGGACAACATAACGCCAACACTAACTCAAAAAGACATGCCGCCACTTCGACGACACTTCCCATATGCCAATGCCTCGCCGCCGCAAAAAACGCGCAGCGCCACCACCCAAAATACACTGCTGCCGCCGTGCAAAACGGGCAGAGTCTCTCCTGCACCGCTTGCCAAAGACATGCCGCCGCCGTGCAAAACGGGCAGAGTCTCCCCTGCACCGCTTGCCGAAGACCTTCCACGAACAACAGCACGTCCCACTGGCACCATGCAACACGGTGGCTATGGCAGCCTCTCCCTTCCTCTCTCACTGCAGACCTCTATTCCACTCCACCTCTCACTCACTACCCCTCAGCACTCCGGCAGCATAATGTTGCTCTCCACTCCACACTCAGTCAAAATGTGGGCACCTCAACTGAGTGAGGATGCTGCTTGTCAGCCCTGCTTTTATAGCTGGGCTGGAGTGGTGGTCAGCCACTTGGGGCTCAGTTAAAAAAGGGGCTGAGCCTGACCCTCGATCTGAACTTCGATCGAGGGCTGGAAATCTCGATGTTCCACTAGGAACATCAAGTTTCAGGCTTTGGCAATGCATCCGGCTGCCACCCCCGGCCAGGTGCAACCTCGAAGTGGCTGTATAAAGCCAATTTCAGCAGACTGTTGAAATCAATAGTCTGTTGTCACTTCAAGGTCCAGATGCTTCTTTGCTCTGCATCTGGGCTGAGGTCGCGAACGAATTCGTGACCGTTTTTTTTTTTCCAACTTTTTTTCTCCCATTTTTTCTTCTTTTCTTTTCTTCTCCTTGCATCTACCCTGAAACCGCGGCCACGTACGTGGCCGTCACTTATTATTATTATTATTTTTTTTTTCTACCTACCCCCTCGTTTTTCTGTGTAAAGGCAGCTCGTTTTCAAAACGAGCAGCCACCCTCAATCATTTCACAGAGTTAACTAGAGTCAAGCTCATTTGGGGCTTATTTCCCTTGCAAAACGGGGTCACTCAAACGTATGCAGAGAGCCCCTCGTAACTCCAGTACAAGGCCCCAAAACCCCACGCCCGAACGTAGCCGCACTAATGCGGCAGATTCATTCGATTTTGTCCATCCTAAGATGGGTTGTCGAGGCTCAGCCTCCTGATGAGTCACTGGAAGCCCGACAAAACAGTTTGGCACAGTCATGCTTTCGTTTTTTATTTTTTAGTGCTATGACCCATTCGTCCGAAACGAATGGGTGTTCGGTACTCCTAAAAGAAAAAAGAAAAGGAAAGAAAAGAAAAAGGAAAAAATCTATTAGAAATCTAAAAAGAAGAAGACAAAAATCTAAATTGAAATCTAAAAAAACAAAAAGAAAAGAAAAAAAACGAAACGAACTTACCTCGTTGTTGAACAGTCGCCTGTTTTTCTTGGGCACTGTCACGCTCACTTGGGTTGAAGTGCCCGAAGCACTTCACTTTGCGCCACATGACGCTTCATTCTTAATTTTAGTTTAGGTTTTTTTTTTTTCCCCCGTTGGCTTAAAGCCAACGGTCACATCAACATCGTGGCTTTTCATCCAGACTTCAACACACAGACCGGAGTTCAAGTCCATATGGACTCAAAAAAAAATATTATTTTTTATTTTTATTATATATATATATATATATATATTTTAATTTATATTTATTATGATTTATGCGTGTCATCCTTGCGCAGGGACCATGCCTAATCTCCGCGCGGCTGTTTTCAACCGTGTGGTCTCATCGATCGCACGACTGAAAACAGCCGCGCCAAAAGGTCGGGCTGCTCCAAATGGAGCTAGCCCAATGGCAATGTCATCAAGGCTCGATCCCCGTAGCTGTTGGGCAAGAATCTAGTACGATATCCTATTGGGTTAGCTCCTATTCACATTAAAATAGGGGCAACTCTTCCTTATGAATTGCTTGGCCCAGTGCGATATCGTCTCTGGCCTCACGCAGGCTATGCCTACGTACCCCAGCAGCCCCGGCCACTTGGCCAGCCGCGTTGCCGCCAATACGACGACCGTCTCGCAGCACGGCACGCATGTCGTGGCTACGTGCATGGCACCACCACCTGTTTGGCCTACTAAGGCCCTAAATTGCGCGGTTGTACAGCCACGCGTCGGTCTTTCAAGTATAATAGTCTAGCTTTAAATTTTCCAAGACCGCGTAGCCCTGCGGCCCCTGTCGGGAACCGCGGACGACAGGTCGTACAACCGACTCCCGTTGTTTCGATCGGACGTCAACGACGTCAGGTTCTAAAAAAGTTTAAGTCTCTCAGTCATAGGGTTGATCTGAATAAACTTTGGCAACTTCAACCTCATCAAGTCTCCCAATCCAACAAAAAGGTCGGACAGTGTCCAACACAAATCTCTCAATTCAACAAAAAGGTCGGACAACGTCTGATCTTGAAAAACTCGGGCAGAAACCCTCACAGGGGTTTCTGTCCCGACAACGGCCTTTGTATTTTTAAATTTTGAAAAGGTGTATGACCATATCGACTGACGCTTCCTTGATGCTTGTCGAAGTAAGATGAATTTTTGACCAGTCCTAAGAAATTGGGTAAGGATTCTACATGCAAATGCTACCACAAGAGTTCAGATTAATAGCCTCCTCTCACCAAAAATTTAGGTTCAGAAGTCAGTAAGACAATATATCCTCTAAGTTATTTTCTTCTTGTCATCATAATGGAGGCCTTAGGGGCTAACCTAAGGACTAACCAGAAGATTCAGAAGCTTCGGATCTGCGGTATACCAGATGAAGCAATCCTAATATGTTTCATGTTTGCAGATGATTTGACCATTATGATGGAGGCCTCCTCTTCTAATATGGAGGAAATCAAGTTTCTCATGGACAGGTTTTCATTAGTATCAGATATGGTTATTAATTGGGGAAGTAAGACTCAAGGATGGTGGTTTCATTCAAATGGGGTGCGTCCTCCAGAAAGTCCTAGGGTAAGTTGGCTACCTTTGGATGCACCTATAAGATTATTGAGTGTCTCACTAACTGCTCATGGAAAACCAATCACAAATGATGAATAGATTGCTACTCCGACAATAAGAAAAATGAATCCCTTTTTGGAAGAGCCTTGATCATTAACAATGTGGTGCTGGCCTCTACCGGTACAAATCTTGTATCTGACCTATGTGTAAATCACATACCAGAGTTTTTCAAAATCAAGTAGTGACCTTCCTCTGGAGAGAAAACCATGAACAGAGCAGGGTGATTTCGCGGGGGGCATGACTTTCTCTAATCCAACCAAAAACAAGATAAGGATTGGGGATGTTAGACCCCACAACTCATAATAGGACCCTGTTCATGCAATGGATTAAAAAAATCATTTTCTTTGTGGATATTCCATGACAAGCCCGAGCATTGGAGCAAATTTGCAGATTGGCACCATCTACCACAGAAGACACCCACCCACTTACTTGGATAGAAGACAATTTTTTTGTCATTCCAAGAGCACGAAATATTTGTAAGGAAAAGGGGGTTAAGAAGAAGTGAGAAGAGATCTTAGTCAGGACAATCTATGGGTGTCACTTTTGAAAATATGGAGAACACTCCCCCTACCTGATAAACCCTTCCCCTCAAGATATGAGGAAGTTTCAAGACAACCTCTCTTTGGGAATAGATGGATAACAGATTGTCATGGCTTCATTTTAAATAGTTCGAGGAATTATGAGTCAGAAGAGGAATTATGAGGGTAAAAAACATGTGGGACACAAATTCGAGAGATTGGAAATCAGCTGAGCGGTTGAGAACAACCTTAAAATATGCTCACCAATTATCAACAAACTTAGAACAAATTATCTTCGCTATTCAGTTGGCTTGGGTAAGGACCCTAAGAAAAGGACCCAATTTTAAGGACGCAGACTGAGTGGAAGGGGTTCAACAAGATAATCAACAAAAAATGAGCAGATGGTTCATCTTAATAACGAAGGGGCTTTTGTTAGTATGATGATGGATACCAACGACCATGTCCTGCCACTCCTAGTCAAATCTGCAGATGATAAAGTCTTTTTCTTCCCTTTCTCTACAATGTATCGGATCAGGGTTCTGGTATATGTTCCTTCGATTAAAGGATGGAGGGCCTTCCACCCAGAACTCCCCATCCCAGCCCTCCTTTTCGATCCAGAGGAATGAATCTGGCAAACCTACGAGAAAGGAAAACCATGATTACTTATTTCACTCTCGGTCAAAACCACCTATAGGATGTTAAGACCTAAAATGGATATTTTTGCAATAATACAGGAAAGATTGCGCGTCATTTGAATATTGGCATCAACATGCTTAAGAAGATTAAAATTTTTAAATATTGTAAACAAGGCCTGACAAAGTTCGCCTCCTTATTTTGGCAAATAACTCACCGTTGTCTGCCCACAAATGATTGCCTCATTGATCATTCATCATTAGAACAAAAGGACCTCGCTGTCCCATGGTGTAAATTTTGTTTGTTGTCATTTCCCATTCGAAAAATTTGTGAGACAATAAAGCACATCTTTATGCAATGCCCTAGTGTTGTTCTCATGTGGAGACGTTGGGATTGCTTATGGAGTAAACTCACAGGAAGGGTGTGACTCTGGGGCTGGAGAAGCATACTCTTGGGGCATTGAGAACTTACAAATGGTCCACTTTCCTCATATCAACACAACTTATACTCGACTGGACGTAAAGTGATGCTATGGACATAATGGTATAAACGGTGTGTTTATCAAAGAGAGGAAGTTAAACTTGAAATTAAGGAAACAAGTGAAATTATGGTTCAACTATTACAAACAGAGATTCGTTCTCAATGGGCAAACCTCAAAATTAAGTTGAAAATGTTTCAAAAAAAAAAAGACATTGAAAACTTTACTCGGAAATTCAGAAAGGATTGGCTAGGGAGAGATGAGGGTGGAGAACTGGGTGAGGTGAAATGGCCAGGAGAAACGGGAACGAAAGTCCCGTTCAAGAGAGATTTTCATTTGGAATTCAGGGACTGGTTCTCATTTCATTTAGATGATTCCCTCATATCTCCGGATCATTTCCCTGACAATTTCTCTCCTTCGAAATTATCCTTGGTGGACATGTCTTGGCTGGGTAAATATGAGATTTAATCAGAATGAATCACTATATAGGCGCAAGGAAAAATTTAGCTAGTTGCGACATGTTTCATATGGCGGTCCATAGAGGGCTGAAGAGGCTGCTATTATCAGTATGTAACATTGATAATTTGTATTGTAAGGGACGCTGGACCCGTTTTCCAGCACGTGAAGCTCCCCGCCAATGGACTTGAGCCACTAGTAAAGCAATTAGGGGTGTATGCTTTTATCATCACTGCTAGCTGTGAATACTAGTGTTACGCGCAACCTCACGCCCTGTGCTGTCTTTCGTTCGGAGTGTTAGGCGTGCGGAAAGAGGCCCGGAAAAACAGCAAGATGGGGTGTGCCAAGGATTTTTGGAAATTGAGTGCGGGGACACAAATGGAACTTAAATCCCCCGTGTTGGTCCAATGAAGCAAGTCGATTGCTTTCGCGCGTCGCGGAATGCGCGCGCGGGCACGGCGAGAAAAGAGAAAAATCCAAATTCAATCCAAAAAGTATTGTCGGGCTTCCCACCGGACCACAGCCCGTCGTTTAGAACGGAAAGGCTTTGGCACGCTCCGCGTGTCTCGTTTTCGTATCAAATCTCGTCGTCGTTCGATGGTAAGTTCCGAGTCCGACGTGGATGGTCTCAACCGCATGGCTCTTTCTTTATGCTCGTCTTCACTCCGCACACGGTAGTGGAAACCCTTGGATTCGTAGCGCTCAAAATGCTGGCATTCAGTGCATAGAGTGCGTGGCCAGTGGGGTTCTACTGCCGTCCACGGGATGACGATCAACTCGTTGAATGGCAACAATATCGAGTAGGGTGGGAAGTGCGTGTCGATAATGACAAACCCAGCCTCTACGAACCCTGAACAACGATTGGCCGGAGGAAAAGTAGTATTGTCCGCCGATTTGTGCAACGGCTTCTCGTACGTCCCACTCACATACACGTGTCCTTCCCTCGTTATAGGGAAAAGGTCGTGTTGGGACGGGAGGTACGGGAGGCTGGTGCCCGATCGGAGGGTACAAGTCAGTCCACATATCCATCAATTGTAGAGACCTTGCGACGTCATAAAAAAAAAAAGACAACACTCGCGCAACTCAGAAACAATCTTCTTCAACACAAGAGAGAGAGAGAGCGAAAAAAGACACTTCAACAGTTTAATCACGCATAGAACTAAGGGACCGATCCGCGGCTCAGGTTTAGTTAGCCAGCGCGATGTTGATCTCCGACGCCTTGTTTCTCGAGGCTGCCTCGTGGTTCGGCTGCTGATGTCGGACAGCATAAGGCAGATGGCATTCGCAGTGCACTCAGAGCCATAGATCTAAACACTCTTGCATTCTCGGACAAAATCCCGACGACAATCGTCTAATCAACGCCAAAAAGACGCTCATTTCCATACATTCATTCACTGTGGAAGATGCGAAAAATGAACCATGCACAGGAAAAGATGGATCGCTTGCACAGTACACACGCATTCACCGTTCACAAGACACAAAGACGGTGTCCTTGCGCAGGAGGATTACCCAGGAAACTAATGGAAGACTTCCGGAAGAAGTTCTTTCACGCAAGGAAAGCATACAGATTCATGCTCATCCAGAAGAGGGGAAGAGAGAGAGAGAAGCATCGAGACACATCATCCTTCAAAGATAGAGGTAAAGGGGGGAGGAGATGAAGGGGGGAGAGAGAGAGTCTAGATAGGAGATGACGCAACTCAAAAGAAGGAAGTTCAGAGAAAAAGATCCGCAACAACAAAGGCGCATTCGTCGTTGATTCCAATATGGCCTCGGGCCAATAACTGACTCAACTCCACTCATCGATCCTCATACCCGCACCGACGATCCCGGCCGCCGCGTGCGAACTCCCACCACTGCGATCGTCACCCCGCTGTCGTAGACTCGACACGATTCGCCCAGATCTTACAATCCGTCGTGGCGATCCAGCGAGCAACCGGCCAGCCTATCGTCAGCCCGACAGGACTTTCCGACTCGCATCAAACACTCTGCCTAGCCACTGCTTCCCGGAAGCTGGCTTGAGAGTCAAGAACGTAAGAGAGATTGCGGACGCGATTGCGGGTTTCATAGTTGCGACAGGAGAGATAGAAGGGGGAGAGAGCGACGGGAAAGCTGAGGTGTAAGAGGAGAAGCAGGAGGAGAAGACTTTGAGAAGAATGTTCTACGAACGCCATGTTGATCCCTCGAAACTCAAGGTTCAACCAATCAAATTCGCCGTGCAATAGGAAGGTCCTATTGCTCCATGCACCTGATTGGCAAGCGGGAGTTATCGATGGATCGACCGGGCGTCGGGCGCCAGACTCAGAGGGTGAGGGGAGAAAAAGGCGCGAGAAGTGGCGCAAGACGGGTCCAAGATTCAGATGATCAAGAAGGGAAAAGGGGCGCGCAGAGAGCAAGGTGGGAGAGGGAGTGTGAGAAAGAAAACAGTTACGGGGCGAGAGAAAGCGGAGGGAGAAGGGGAAAGGAGCGCGAGAGGGAGCAATGCAGGGGACAGAGAGGAGAAAGCTTGGCACGCGCGGTGCCGTCAACAAAAAGAGAGAAAAAGGCACCGAAACAGTTACAGCCGAATTCAAAATTGAAATCACCATATCCGCGCGCGAAAGAGCGACACGGGAAAATAAAATCCTATGCCTATTCGTATTCGCACAAAATTCCGAGAGTTTTCCCCGACGCGACCAAGAACATTCACACACACGAAAAGGACACGTCGATGTTCCGCTTATC
Source organism: Chara braunii (assembly GCA_003427395.1). Lineage (NCBI taxonomy): Eukaryota > Viridiplantae > Streptophyta > Charophyceae > Charales > Characeae > Chara > Chara braunii. The sequence continues at coordinate 2,226,614 of BFEA01000223.1, forward strand.
CCGGAATTCCCAACTGCCGAGCCCAATTCCCAGTGTGTTCGCTAAGGCGCACGTAATTTCCTATGTATTTCCCGAATTGCAGAAAGGGAAAGCAGAACCCGGGAGTCGAAAAAGCTTCCGAAAGATGGGGGCGAAAAAAAAGCAGTACCCAAAATCAAGAAAACGAAACGGGGTTTTTATGGGGTTGGTATGATACAAGCAAAAAGGGGTACGAAAGATAGCACGGGTTTGGGAAGTGGTTCGTCACACGCTGGACTAGTTTTCCAGCAGGTGAAGCTCCCCACCAATGGACTGGAGCCACTAGTAAAGCAGTTAGGGGTGTAAAGCAGTTAGGGGTGTATGCTCTTATCATCACTGCTAGCTGTGAATACTAGTGTTATTTAAAAAAAAAAAAAAAAAGTCACAAAAACGAGTTATAATTGCACTGTGGGGCACAATTTGCAATTGCACTTTGGGCACCCTCTATGGCCAGAAAGTTGGGTTCAAGTGGTTTGTATACATTGCCCGAACTGCAACCCAGAACTGTATCTTGGCCCATAGAGCAATTATAACTTTTTTTTGTGACTCCCCCGTAGTTTCCCCTTTTTTTCCTTTTTTTTTTGAGTGGGACAATGCTCCAATCTATTCGTGGGGAGCAACGCGTGATGGGAACCGGGCCCACTTCCCATTTGAGAACATATCAGAAAGGGGTAACTTTAGTGCAGTCACAAAAACAGTTTGAAATTACACTTCAGGCATTCACCCGAACATACCCCACCCTCTAACGCAACCCTACCTAACCGGAAAGCCAGCTTGTATACATTGCCCGAGGTGCAATTTCAGCTGTTTTTGCCCAAAGTGTTTTTCCAACTCTTTTTATGACTCCCACAAAGTTTCCCACATCAGAAAATATATAAGGAACAAATTGAGAGATCGGGGCCATTACTTGGCTTCAACTGAGAATAGCAATGGACCAATGGTGCTCATGGATCAAATGCAAAGTTTCAGAGAGTTGCGATAACTTGGAGGACCTAAGCTCAGTCTATAGAAGCTAGCAGGAGTTCAGAGCAGCGGAACCTCTACCCTATTGTCATTTCAGCAGCCCAACCGTGAACCTGCCTCAACCCTCGTGTCCTCGATACCTAGCCTCTACCAGGCCTCACAGCCCCAACTGCTAGGTTGCGAGGAATCATGACCCACCGCAGAGTACTCCCCCCAACTGCTAGGGTACATGGCAGTGTGATCCGCTCCAGGTCAGGCCAGTGTCTTCAAAGTAGCAGATCACCGACGGCCACTGGAATGCCTTCCACCATGGCCATCCCCTAGATCTCTCTACCAAGCCTCATACCCCCACTTACCTCGGGTAACAGGGCAGCGCAAACAAGCCCCTACACCAGCCAGCGTCATTCTAGCCTTGACCATCCACAAGCCTATGAATCTGACGGTGTCAGCAAGGCGTCAGACGCACTGCCATGGTCAACCCACCAGAACCACTCATCCATCACGCTTGGCACTACTCCGGCAAGCCTTACTATGATAAAGCCACCATCTCGGCCGCTCCTATGCCCTTTTTCCATCCTACTACCCAGCCCTCCTCACCAGCAGGGCGCTTTGTATCCATCCGTACAAAACACCCCCCACCATCAAACCGGTGGTAGGCACCATCAAACCGGTATTGCCTACCACACAACTAGCGCAATCCAGGAGATGAAATAGGACTAGATATAAAATTTTATTCAGAAAAAGAAAAAAAAACACAGAGCCTTCAAATCAACGCCCTCTTCCTCCACAAGCATAGGGAAAGTGAGGGAAAACCAACCTCTCTCCCAAATTCCAGAGTACGACGGGGACTCAACTTGCACATGACAGAGCTCACAGAATATCCCTCAGGATTACTTCCCCCCCTCAAAAGATGACAACCCCCTGGCCCTACACTGGCCCGCCAGGAGAAGCCTTCTCTCCTCATCGGCCCCAGTTCAGGACAGCCCCCTAAACAGTCACCCCTACTCCCTCAAGGGCATACAGGTCCCCGTAAAGTATGCCCCCGCAAAGCTGAAGTTCCCCCATCCCTCTTGTCCCACCCTCTCCAAGTGAGACAGCCCACCCGGCTTCTCGCCCTGCTGAAAACAGCACCCCTTCACCATGATTGATCCAACCCAGAAGACTAGCCCAGCTCCAGAGGAAAGACAAACCCTCATTATCCCCCCTATCCTCTCCAGGACAATGCACTCCCCACACCATGTGTAACCTCCACAGGAAAGAGTTCCAACCCTGAAGGAGATGGTCCCAATCGGCAGGTGTGACACCTGAAGTGCCCGTGAAAACCATTCATGCTCAGAGAAAACAAATAGGAATTTGTTCAGAACCATCAATCAACCCATTGCCCGACTCCCCTTTGACCTGGACGACTGGGAATGGACAGGCCAACAAACCATGCACATCTGGGACTACACTGTCAAAGGGGGGTACAGAGCAGCTTGTCCACAGCAGCAGATTGGACAGACGATCTCATGGAGATGGGAGCGAGATTTACCAGTGAATCCACAGCTGCTGCACAGCCTCTCTTGGATCAAGTATGCCAAACTAATGCCCACTAGCTCAGGTCCCTACAATGGCAAACCTGACACTGTTGTCTCCCTACCCCAGACTGGCTCGTTTCGAGAACAGACCTCGAGCAGAAAGGGCTACTGTCCCCCATCTGCTCCTATTGTGGCAGGGCGACACAGCCGGCCAGGGCAACCCTCGAGCACTGCCTACTGGCATGCCTGATGGTTGCCCAAATATGGAGGTGGTGGGACGCGGCGTTCCATTCGCTCACTAACATCCATATCTCGTGGGACCTTGGCCTCATCCTGCTGGGCTGAAATCAAAACTAACTGGTGCACTGGACTCTGTTTGCCACTAACCTCTTCTCATATATGAGGCTACACGTTCTCATGCAAGCCTAGAGAGCGAGGTGCTCCTTTGAGAGAAAAGACCACCAATTTGATATGCAGCAATCACAACAGGCGACAGAAGAAGAGATCAGATCCCGCACACAACATGTCTGGAAGACCATGAACCAGAGCTATCATGACGAAAGAGACCCCACTCTCAGAGAAGCTTTGCAGGAGTCTTACTGCCAGATCTGGCAGGATCCGCACCAAGCCTTCTCAGAACTGCTAGATGACCTCAACATATGATGGAAAAATTGGAGGGCAGATGAACACTCCTGGCAAAGAAGACCCCTGAAAGACTTTGCAGTCCCATACCTCCCGACCAACTGGTTGTTGATCCCTCAGAACCCCCATCGCACAATGACCCCTGCCCTCACCCTGTAGTAACCCATCCCACTTCCCACCCGCTCCCCTCACCACCATCTCCTTTTGGACCACCCCCCGCCCCTGATCCTCTATCATCTCGCCGTCCCTACAGCCGCTGCAGACAATGGGGACCATTGGACATCTTCAGGCCACTATGGCGAGCAACCGGTATGGGGACAAGAGCAACAACAAGCATGGGAAATTGGACAGACGGTATGCAAAGAGTACAATATGTGCAAAAGCAGCATCCTTGACTCACTTATGAAATCAGTGACTTCCTACCGGTGGCTCTCTCCAGGGAACAGTGCTCGGACCGATCACTTGAGATACATGGGAACAGGGGACCCTCTTCATCAAGGAGTCCACCTAACGTGAATGCAGACATGGGTAGAACCTGTAAAATTTATAACTTCGGCTCATTTATAATGTTGTGAAGGGACGTTGGATCCGGTTTCCAGCAGGTGCAGCTCCCCACCAATGGAACGGAGCCATCCAATAGTGTGGCTTGTAGAATGGGTGTCTGCTCTTATCAGCACCCCTTCTACACCCATCGTCGATGTTTCCTAAAAAAAAAAAAAAAAAAAACATTTACGAAAATCAGAATCAGAAAAGATTCAGTCCCGGTATAATACTAACACAAAATTCCAAAACCATTGGACTATCCAATTTAGGATAGGATTTACAACACGAATTTAGGCAAGCATGCTTGGGAATCAGAATTATATTCCGATGTACTAACATCTTCACGAAAAGATCGATCACGAAAGTGATTTGGATTGGAATATCAACTTCAGGATAGGATTTCCCGGTCCCCTGTAAAATTGTGGCGAAAGTATGGGCCAACAGACTCCACCCTTATCTCTCATACCTCATCCATCATGACCAGTCTGGCTTCATGTCATACCGGAACATTCAAGATGACATATTGTTAGTCAATGAAACCATCAAATATGTGACACAGTGGAGAGTGGGCGCGATCATCCTCTTTATTGACTTCGAAAAAACATACAATCATGTGGATTGGGATTTCCTGGAATTATGTCTTACCAAGATGAATTTTGGCCCCAGATTTATGAAATGGGTAAACATATTCCACAGAACTGCAGCCAGAAATGTCATGATGATGGCCACCTCACGCTGCCATTCAGACTGCAGAGATCTGTAAGACAAGGAGACCCCATAGCCCCGATGTTATTTGTCCTCATAATGGAAGCATTGGCGACAATGATAAGGGTCAACCTGGATATATAAAGAATAGCAGCACAGGAGATACCCGCCCACCTTGTCCCAGTCACATCCATCTTTGCGGACTACCTCACAGTCCTCTTACGAGATGACTCTGCCAGTTTTCAGGCACTGGCACGGACGATCTATCTATTTGAGGTCGCAGCAGACATGAAAGTAAACTAGGGTACAGAGACAAAAGGATGGTGGATCAGCAGAGATGCCAGCCCACCGCCTGATGCCCCAAGGGTTGATTGGAAGCCTGAGGATGTTGTTATCAGAGTGTTGGGGGTAAACCTCACCGCCCTTGCCCCCCTCCTGACCATGGCAATAGATTGGTAGACATAGCAATTCAACGCATGAATACCTAGAAAAAAATTCATACTTCGCTGGTGGGCAGAGCACTGGCAATCAACAATGCCATATTTGCGGCAATATGGTACAAGGTGGTCTTTTGGCAGCTAAATCAGAGGCAATTCCCGACATTAAAATGGGCAGCGTCCGTCTATCTCTGACGAGGGAACCATGAACACACCATGTGTATCAAAAAGGTGGCATGGGATGTCATCACACAACCACAAACCAAAGGGGGTTTAGGCATACTCGACCCAGAGAATGAAACAAAAGCTTTGATTTTTAAATTTCTGATAAGATGGTTGTTAGGCAATGATATCCCTTGGGTACCATATACAACCATCCAGATCTCTGCCCTAGCCCCACAATGCACAGATAGCAATAAAATCCACTCATTGCAGTGGCTAACTAACAAACATTGGTCGCTCCCGACACCCCCCCAAATACGTCAGCCTCCTCCGCTAAATGGGACCTCAAAGATGACCCCCTATGGATAAATATGTTGCGTCTGTGGAGAGAACGAGGACCGTCCCAAAACTTGCCCCACTTAGATGGGACGGAATATGGAGACAACCCCTGTTTGGAAACCCAAGCATATTTGATCACACAGGTAAACCATTCTCACTTCAAACGGGCTCGAGATGACTCCCCTGGGTGAGAAGAGGGATTTACACAGTTGCTAATTTGTGGAATGTCCACGCAAGCATATGGCTGTCGGTTCAGGACCTTCGACAAAAGCTGCAACACGTCAAGAAATTGGAAGAGGGTCTACAAGAGATCCAAGACGTTGTCCCCCTGGCATGGGTCTTGGAACTCAAGAGAGGCCCGACAATACAGCAGGGGGACTGGGTGGTGCGGCCAGAGGACTGGCCAATTCCGATGGTACTATACAATGTAGAGGTGGTTACCCCCCAAGAGGCGAGACTTCTGGCCTGCACACCTCGCCTCCCAGGGGAAAGATGGTCCAAACTAGACCGTCACGATGAACTCGACCGTCAGACACCTGCAGCAAGACTCATTAGAATTTGTGCGGTCACAGATAGCAACAAAGAACTCTTCGTGTATGAGTCAGCCACCCCCCTTTGCCAGCTCACATTCAATCCACAGGAATGGGAATGGGATATGGGAGCTCTCGAAAACTGCAGATATGGCAATACATAACTAAGAATGGGTACAGAACGACAAGGAAACCGACATATATCTCCGAACAGATCAGACTGCAGTGGCTTAGAGACTCGGCCCTCAACGCATAGAACTTTAACAGAATTAGATGGACCGCCTACTCGGCTATCCGACCTACTAATCTGTGAGCACTACAGTGGCAGATCATACAGAGATGTCTTCCCACCCTGTACCTATTGCGGTTGTGTCTAGAACGAACTTGGAAGCCCGGGGTGAGCTATCTCCACTCTGTACCTATTGCGGTTGGTCCCCCCCCAAGAAACGAGCTACACTAGAACACTGTTTGCTGGACTGCTCTATGGTAGCTCAATTATGGCAACGGTGGGATGCAGTGTGGCATCATCTAACGGGCTACCACCTCCCATGGGACCTTAACACCATCTTGTTGGGGGAAACGCCCTCGCAACGTGTCAGGTGGACACCCTTCAGCCTTAACATGTTGGCAATAACACGACTACCAATGTTAATGGTTGTGTGGCGAATGAGGTGTGCGCATGAGCACAGGCAGCACACATATGGCTATATGGAGGCGTGGGCCTCGATCTTAGAAACAATCACCGCTAATACACATGCGGCCTGGCAAGAGCTCACAAGAATGCTTTGGAAGGAATCAAAGACAACCAAACGAAATGAACTCTCTGATAATTTTCGTTCTATCTGGATGGACAATGCAAGAAAATTTTGCGAACTGGATCAAGACAACCTGCTGCGATGAAAGCAGTGGATGTTGACAAAACCACAATGGGAACGCTTACCAAGAAGTCACTTTCAGTTCCCATTCCAACCGACCAATTTCATCCTCCTCACGGACTGACAATAACCTTTATACATCGGAATTCACTCCACCTCCCAAATGCCCCCCTCATGACCCTATCCAAAGCCGACCCAAACCCTCCCCCCAAACCCTCCCTCAATCCTAACCCACAATCCTCCATCTCCATTCATATACACCCCCCATTCGCTTCGCAGAAGGCCGGTCAAGAAGGGACATCCCACTACAGGAGAAACATAAGGGATTACGCCCTGGAGACAAAAGACGAAGTCACCACCCACGCCCGGACAACGGACCAAGATCAACTGGGAGGGGCTTTAGACGACAATGGATGGAAGGCTAACACAGGGGAATATAGTTGGGCACAACAATGGTGATACAATGCGTGGACAACGGACTGTGCCCCACATTTGGAAGCCTAACACAGGTGGACTCAACAATGGAGATAAAGCTTAGACAGACTGATAATACAATGACAACAAAGGTGGACACAATAACCGAGATAGGGCTTTGACAAACAAATACTACAATGACAACTCAATGACACAATGATATGGGTATTTGGGAGGGAGGGAACATGAGGACGGTCAAGAGCACGTTAGGACGGGTCTAAAAGGCAATAGTTGCAAGGTTAACACAGGGAAACACAGGTGGTCACAACAATGATAGTACGATGATACCTCAATGACATAATGAAATGTGTAATGAAAGGTGGGAAAATACACTAGGATGAACCTTAGATGGTAATATACATCATGGGTTTTGGGAGGGAGGGTACGTGGGGTGGCGCCCCACATCAGCTCCACACTTACACAATACACGTCACACTGTCACAACACTCCACAAGATTGCACCTCAGGCAATATGAAGAAGGACAGCCACTAGGGTTTAAGGGTTTATCTTATCAGATACTACTACAATCACATGTCCATTCATACAAATAACCACAATGTTCAAGGACGTTGCACCCGCTTTCCAGCAGGTGCTGCTCTCCACCAATAGATGGAGACTCCCCGATAGTGTTGGTGGTGCCTTCTCTTACGAGCATCCCTAACATCAGTTCGGGTTGTTTCTCCCCCCCCCCCAAAAAAAAAAAAGAAAAAAAAGAATAGGAATTTTCAACACAAATTTTAGGCAAGCATCCTTGCGAATCAGAATTATATTTTGTTTTATGAACATCAAGATCAGAAAATTGATCAAGGAAATAATTGCGATTGAAAGTTTAGCTTCCATTGTTGGGGATTGAAAATTCCAGAATCGAGCATCAAGGATATACTATTACAAATCAGGAATATATTATTCAGAAACAACATCAGACTATAGATTAGAGCACCAGGATTGACAGATCACAACAGAAAGGACTTGGACATAGGAGAAAGACTCTGAAAGGCTGGAAGAAAGGCTTAAGCATCAATAAAGGTTCTACAAGGGTAACATGAGATTCAAGTTGTCTCAACGGATGATCATTCCATGCACTACTATCATTACTAATCTGATAATTGTATCATATTCATCCCCCCTTCAAACCTTAACGTCCTCCTTCATCGGCTTGGAAATAATTTAGTGGTCTTGTGCCAGCTACGTCGACCATCTAAGCATAAGGTTGAGCAATGAAGACCGACGGGCCGTGGCCTTACACTCGCCACCTATCCTTTTTCATTGTCTCGAATGCAATTCAGTCGTCTTGTGGCCAGCTACGTCGACCATCTAAGACTAAGGCTGAGCAATGAAGACCGACAGGCAGTGGCCTAACACTCACCACCTATCCAGCCATGTAGCAAGACAAAACCGCAAAGCTCATCGACGACCCCTCGCTGGTAGTCCGGAGGGAAGAAAAACGTCCCACACTATCGAGGCGCTCAAATAGATTATGTTTTCTGTCATCTCGGCCCCGGATTCGTCGAAGGAGAAGCACGACCAAGATTCTCCATCCCCGTCAACTGTGCGCTTCGGGCTACCCCTCACTAACCTTCATGCGCCATAGTTCCACGCCAGTAATACCATCTGCTCCAATTTCGCACACCTCCTTCTTCGTGCCTGGCGGCTATGCCAACGCCGCCAAACCGCCACACGCAAACCCTCGTGTCTACGTGTCGCTCCGACCGACGAAGCACGGCAAGACCCTCCTTGAGAACGTGCTGTTTGGGGGGGGTGCAGTGCTCCTACGGAAGAGTTACCATGATTCCTTTGCGGTCCAGCGAGGGCTTGGAGGTGTGCCTAACGGGGAAGGAGCGCACGTTAGCGCTCGCGTAATGGCAGAGCATGCTAACGTCAACGCGCGTGGTTGAGGTGTGGCATTGGCAGTGTGCGTTTGGCAGGGCGTTGGTCAACCATCGGTGGTGAGGCGCTGGTTGTGCGCAGGTAACGGGGCGCTGGTGGTTCAAAGGCGGCGAGGCGCTGGCTCCCTGAGAGGAGCGAGGCGCTGGTCGTTCACGGATGGCGAGGCGCTAGCTACGGGCAAGCAGCGAGGCGCTGACGATTGACAGATGGCATTGTGCTGGCTTCGTACACGTGGCATGTTGCTGACAGCTAATGCGTGGTGACGCGTTGGCATGAAGATGTTGTGAGGAGATAAAATGATACGGCGATAGCGCTTAACACATGCGTGGCATCCGAAGGCGCTTGGCCAATCCACGTCACAGGCTGACGTGGCGGCTGGTCTGAAGCATTGTGGAAAAAGGAAAATGGTGGTGGAAGCTGTTTTTTGTCCATTGTCCCTGTGTTTTCCACGTCTGGTACTCCATAACCAATGCCCTTATAGAGGCTGAAGCGCTCGAGCGAGTTGGCGAAAGTCGATGTCGGTGGAAGAAAGTGGAGTCGGCCCTGTGGAACCAAAGTGTGGAGAACGCTAGTTGTCTTCACACATCAAAGTTGCTTGTCATTTGTGTCACCCGCGTATTTTTATTTTTTTTTGCTGCTGGTCGCCATCTGTATTTCACTGTCGACGGTTGTCATCCTCACCATTTCCCTTTCTTATCTTCTACATGATCATCATTCGGACTTCTCTATCAAAATCGTAATCATTGTCATCTTCTATATTCATTACAGCAATAGTGAGTTGCCAATCTTCCACACCGATGCCATTAGGGCATCTCAAGTCAAATGTTCCTTAGTTATTTTCGCCAATTTTATTTCATCATCATCATTATCTACTAATGTGAACCTTTATTATCATCATCATCATCATCATCATCATCATTACAGTTCCTTTATTCATTTTTTCATCAATCAGTAGTTATCTCTGTTTTTGTGGTTATATTCTCTTCGCCAAGATAGGTTATGGTCTAGTTGGTAGGTAGGTTGGTCAGGAAGGGAGCGCTACTCCGCAGGGGTAACACAAGGTGAGAGGTGATTGCCCTCTAGGGAGTATATGCAGATGATGGGAGCTGACCTGGGCTGGGGCTGGGAGATATGTATGGCGGCGCATTATCTCCTGGCGGAGGCAGACTAGGTCAGAGTGTTAGTTTTGAGGTACACCTTTTGGGGGAACTGGTTACCTCAAGGTAGATGGGAATTGGGAGGTTCTCTCTCTTGTTGGGGCTGATAGGAACTTCATGCTGATAGCGGGGTTCAGCTCAACGGAAGCAGCGAGAGGAGATGAGGAAATGGGGGGAGAGGAGGAGAGTACATGGAAGAAGGGGAGGGATGGAGAGGAATAATCATCAGCATCGTCATCATTATCCATCATCTTTGTGATCATCTCAGGGTACTTGTCAAATTACATCATCAGAAAATTTTGCTGACCAGGACTTTGATATTACCAGATCCTAGATTTCTAGTTGGCATTATAGATTAGTTAATTTCCTAATTGAGTTTTTTTATGTAATGGCCAGGTTGAGTTGGCGCCAGAACGACGCTCGTTGGCGCTGGGGCAGTGCCCTGTAACCTGCTTGAGTAGGAGCTTGAGGCTTTGTACAGAGGTCTTGGATTGACTAATGGCTACAATCTGGCCGACGATGGTCGAAGTTGGGGTGGGTAGCGTTGCCTTGTAATTGAGCCAGATTGGGGTGTGAGACCGGGCAGAGGCCTGATTGGTGCACAACACAGGCTCAATTGTGATTGGTTGGTTGGAATGGATACAGGAAACTAGGGATAGGATAGTATTTGAGTGTTGAGTAGACAATCATTCTAATTAGTCATCATCTAGCTCTATTTCATGACCTCAATCATCCACTCTGACATCCTAAATCATCCTAAATGATCCTCAATCATCCCAAATTATCATAAATTATCATCAATTGTCAATCATCAATGTATTCTCATTATAAGGGACGCTGGGCCCGGTTCCCAGCATGTGATGCTCCCCACGAACAGATTGGAGCAATTTTCTAAATTAAAAAAAAAAAACATTGCGCCCCTCCAAGGTACTCGCTACCCTAGGTTGTTTGTTGAGTGGCACTAAACGAGGAAAACAATCACGAGTAAGCGACCAAGCTCAGTTGGTTAGGCATGCAAGTGACATTCATGAGGTCATGGGCTCACAAACGCACGAGCAAGAAGCCTAGCTCAATTGGTTAGGCATGCAAGTGACATTTGGGAGGTAATGGGTTAAGTCCCCACTAACAGTCTCGGCACACGTAGTGTCAACCAACTAAGATTGCTGGCTTGCTCCCTCCGGTCCGTATTGGTAGGGTCTTTGACCATCACGGGTGTCAATGTCGACCATCATACGGGGATGGGTCGTACTGAAATCCGTACGGCCGTACATACGGCGCCCTCGGCCCCCGTACGGCCCGTACGTACAGACTTCCGGGCCATGTACAGGGCCTTTCGGAAGGATCCTCGGAGAAGTGAAGGCTGAGGAGGGGGGCAGGTGTCAGGAGGTACCCCCCCATGGGAAAAAAAGAAGATTGTTTTCTTTGGGGGGGCTGGAAAAAAGGGGGGGGGGGGGAATTGATTGATCGTAAAAAAGAAAAAAAAAATGCAAAAAAAAGATTGAATGATTTAATATTTATCGATTGATTGATTGATTGATTGGTTGCGGGGGGCTCATCCCCCCGCTCGTGCACACATACGCACACACGATAGAAGCGCTTTTTTTTTATTGATTGAATGGTTGGGGGGGTTCGCCTCCCCATCGCGCACACACATACACGCGCACACACACACACACACACACACACACACACACACACACACACACACACACACACACACACACACACACACACACA
>BFEA01000223.1:2239161-2254748 GCA_003427395.1 Chara braunii
TTTTTCCCTTCTTTTTTTTTCCTTTTTTTTTTCTTTTTTTTTTCTTCTTCCTTTTTCGTCACTAACGGGAGAAGTAAAAGACGTTTGCCCTGCACAAACATACACACTACCCCCCGGAGAAATACAGCATGAATACTACAATGAGGGGTCAGCCAAGGAAGCGGACGCATGCACACGCCAAAAAAAGGGGACTGGCGGATCCTTTGAACGAAAGACGTGGGCCCCCGGAAGCAACTCATGTCTTTTATCCTTTTTTTTTTCTTCGTTTGTCCCCTTTTTCCCGCCTAACATCTCGTTAGGGGAGGCGCGTTGAGTAATCGTCCCCCGTCGTAGGGAATGATGATGAAAATAAGTCTCACTTCCCGAATAAAAAGAAGGAAATCGTGTACATAGAACTAGAAGGAGCAATCGATCCATCTCTACAAGCGAATGAGTGCTCTTCGTGAATTTGCAACGGCGGCGTGCGATCTTCAGTTAAGCTGAACCAATGGGCGGCAGGAATTCTTCGGGCGATGGACGTCGAGGTTGATCTCGACCTTCTCAGGACGCAAAACAGCGAGGAGAAAGTGGTATAGTCTCTATCCACAGCGAATTCGTACGCAGGCAGCACACTCACACGCAGGCAACGCACTCGCAACTCGTTCATTAAGCTCACCACAGAAGCAACAAGCATTACTACTCACGCTATGAATACCTGCGCCGCAGCAGCAAACGCACCAGAACCGCTCTCTCTCCTCTTGTGCTTCTATCTCGTTGCGCTCTTCTTCCTAGCCCTCATTCCAAATATTATAATCGCAGCAGTCGCCATTTGGCTTAGTATGGAGGAGTGGATCTGGCCAAAGCCGGCGAAAGTATCATGTGTCGTCTCCACCTTTGTCATACTCTTCTCCGCATTAATGCTTGCTCTTGTGCTTTGCTGTATCGCAATTGGAGTAGGTATCATCTCGCAATAACGGAAACCACGCTAAGGCAATGAAGGAGGAAGAAGGACACAGGGCGTTGGAATGGGCGGCATGCAGTCTCATCGCCTTCTTAGCCTTTCTTGCATATCTAGCCTTCCTGCTCTTTGTCCTGGCAATCCCCCCCACCCACCTCGCCCCTCCCCCCTCTTCCCCAACCCTCTCTCCCCCCCACCTGTCTTTTTCGTTCAAAGACCATGGAATAATTCCCCTCTGATGAAGCTCCATGTGGCTGGAGCAGAAAAGCGCTTCAGGGATGGGTCACTCCCTTCTCGCGGATCGGTCAGTTGTGCTCACGGTAGGGATTGGACCAGGAAAGGGCGGCTGGAGGTGTATGACCTGATATGGGAATATCTTATTTTATCTCTCTATCTCTCCTTCTCTCTGCTCTCTAAGCCTTGCTCTCCCATTTGGCCAGGTGGTGATGGTTGGAGGTGACTTCTTTTGTAAATTTCGATGAGATATTCATGTGGATTTTTTTCGGTGCATACGGTGAATAATACCTTTGAGTGTGCAACTCTTCTGAATTACCCTGTGTTGTAATGGTTGATGCCCCAAGCAGTTAGCTCGCTCCTCTTCTTGTTACCTGCCAACAAAAAAAAGGATTGTTGGTAGCACGTATTTTTTCAGATGATTAGAGAACCAACAGGCCAGATTTAGTTAACATGATTATGTGTTGTCATTCGAACCCTTGCAGCATCTACACGGATGCAATCTGTCTCGAACCACCCTAACAAAAGGAAGATCTAGTAGGGAAGTTCGCTTGCTTGGATAAAGGTCGTCTTTCTACGGTCACTCCTCCTTTTTTGCGCAATCCTCTTTGTTAAATTAAGAAAAGTTGAAAGAGTTATAATTTTGAGAAAAAAACAACCGGAAAGGTTGATGACCCACGTACTTTTTGATGCATCTTTCTCTCCTCTCGTCTTGAAATTTAAGTATATAAGGAAATTATCGATAAGCGACAAAGGGAATTAACGAACCAGAGCTGGTTAAAGTAAATAATTGCGATCGACTTTACGAAGTCGCCTATATTTACGACGACCAAGGACGGATCTCGGTGAATTACCCATACCCCTGCAACAGCGACCCGGATGTGATCTCGACGAAATCACCCTAGCAGCAGAGATATCTGCCAGGACAATTTGTATGAGATATCTTTCTACGATCTATATTTTCCGAGTTCACACGGTCTTTTTCGTCCTTTGAGAAATTAGTTGAACTGGTCATGTCATGTCATGCGTAATCCCAATCAATGACCAAACCCTCGCAGCATCTACCAGAACGCAACCTGTGTCAAACCACCCTAGCAAAAGGACAATCTAGTAGGAAAGTTTGCCTGCTTTGATAAAGGACGTCCTTGTACGGTCACTTCCTTCTTTTTTACACAGTCATCTGCGTCAATTTAGGAAAAGACTAAAGGAGTTACAATACCGGAGAAACTCCCCGTGAGATTGGTGACCCACGTACTTTTCGATGTATCTTTCTCTCTTCTCATCCCGAAATCAATGTATATGGAAAACTATCGGTAAACGACAAAGGGAATTGACAAACCAGAGCTGATAAATGTAAATAATTGCGATCGACTTTACGAGTCGCCCGTATTTATGATGACCAAGGATGGATCTCAATCAATTCCCCCAACCCGTGCTATGTGATCTATACGAAATCATCCTGGCAGCAAAGGGATCTAGCAAGTCAATTCATATGGAATATATTTTTACGATCTATTTTTTCTGAGTTCACGGGATTTTTCCGTCTTTTGCGAAATCAGTTGAGCGAAGTCATACTATTTTTTGATGCCTCCTCCTTCACATTCTAGAATCAATGTGCATAGTTAAGTTGACATTTATACTTATCGATAGAAAACAACACGAGGAATCGAAGAAACCCAACTCGTGAACGTAAAGAATTGCGATCGGTCGTCCATATTTACGATGACCAAACACGGGTTGCAGTCAACTATCTGAGTCTACCCGTTTGCGGTCTACATGGTAAAACAACAAGTAAAGTTTGTATGAATAATTGGTTTATTTATGATGCATCGCTTTTTCTTGTTATCCTAATATCGATGTATGCAGGAAAGTTGTTAGTCACACTTACCGATGCGCTTTAAGCAATGAACAACAATGGGGATTCCAAGACCGAGATAACATAAATTATTGCGATCAACGATGACGGGGGATGATCGTAGTCAATTACCCAAACCTTGATAACATGTGAAGCCACCCTGACGACGAGGAACTAGCGGGGAAACTCATATGTTTTGATCAGTAGTATCTCTGTATGATTTAATCGTCTCTTTCCTGCACGATCCTCCTTGTAACCTTACACTAAAATTAGTGAACATCTCGGCTACCAGAGTGGCCCGGGGTCATTTGCTCGACGGGCCAAAAAAAATAAAATAATAATAATAAACTTTATTTTTTCTTCTAAATTTGGTGAAGAATTTGGATGTGACCCTGAGGCAAAAGTTGTTCAGTTTATTTTTTTTCATAACATAGTTTTGTTTCGAAATTTTTTGGATTTTATTTTTTTTTACCTTCCTTAGTCCTTGCGCGGGATGGTCACCCGGGACCCGGGCGGCCAGGCTGGTAGCCTAGGTGAACATGTATAATTTAGAAGAAAAAAAAAATATAGTTACCTTCCATTAACCACCCCTATACTGATATGGCCCATCCGAAACGAGTTCAAATCCCGACTTTGACAATTTTTAATTAAAAACTCGTCCAATAAAAACATCTGAAAAAAAAATCATACGCATGGCATAGATGCCCACCTACTCATAGGAAACTTCTCAGGGCAGACAAAAATAATTTACGCCACCAAAAAAATACTGGCGTAAACTGAAAAATACAAGTTTTCTCAAAATCTTGATCCCATTTTTTTGTTTTCTTTCCCCCCTCTCCCTTTTTCTTTTTCCTTTTTGCCTATTGGCCTAACGACGCCCTTTGGAATGTTGTGCCTCCACCCACGTTCAGTTTATAAATAACCACAACAACTCTCTCTAATAAGGAGAGATGGCTTATCCTTATGTTCCACCTGTTGTGGTTATTTATTTACAAGTATGCTTATATGTGCAACCACACATTTTCAGATAAATTGGAATATATCCCATTATTAGCTAGATGGAAAAATAACTTAGTTTGTTAGAGTGTTTGTCTGTCATGCCAAAAGTTGTAGGTTCAAATCTCATTTTTCCCGATAGATGTGGCCGAGTACCTGAAGGCATTAGTTCACTAAATCAACATACAACAAATGTTTTTATCATGGGTTCAAATCCCATTTCTTGCATTCTGTCGGAGTAGTAGTTCAAGTGGAAGAACGCATGTTTTGCAAGTATGAAGTTATCAGTTTAAGTCCGATCGTTTCTGATTTTCCCCTGGGCCCTTGTAGCTAAGGTGGTAGAGCATTCCCTTGGCAAAGGAAAAACCTCCAGTATATATATATATATATATACATAAAATAAAAAAATTAAAAAAAATAGTATTTAAATATTTCTAATAACAAAACTCAATTTCAACTTACCATGTAAGGAAGTGTGTGGACATGTGGCTCACGGAGGGCCGAAAACCCATCGTTTTCGCCCGAAAAAGCATAATAAAACCCTAACATAAACTAGGCTCTATGCCTTGACACGAGTCGTTTCAAATTTGAGTTTGGAGTACTTAGGGCCCACACACAATTTCATAATTTTGCAGGATGATAGTCGCGTAACGGTTCTTCGTGTCCAACCCCTAAATGCCCTGCCTACAACTTGTACACGCTTTCAACGATCATGTCGGACCTTTCTCAATGACCGGTATAATGAATTGACTTACCGTTAGGGCACGCGTGCGCAACCCGTAGTTTGTATATGCTTGATTGATAAAGGAGCCGTTATTGGTGAGGTTTAGAAGTAGGGTGATTGTTGCATGAAAAAAAAAGGAGTATTTGTGTGTATGTGTCAAGATTAGTATGTATGTGTCAAGACTAGTCTGTGTGTGTGGGTGATACTTAGGGTGTTTGTGTTTATCACGTTTGTTAGTGTTGGAATGTGTGGGATTTAGATAGTTTGTATGGTATTAATGTATTAGATATTTGACATACCTTGACTCATAGTTGGTGTTGAGGCTGGTGGTCCTTGAATCTTGGTCCAGATGTCGTATATGTGTGTGCTTGAGTGTTTGCTGTTGTAAGTTTTTTCTTTATTAAATCAAAGTTGTTTTGTCACATGTGACTCACTCAATCGGGCACTGAACGTGTGGGGCGTTGAATACGTCCACGTTCAGACACATCTGTTTGCAGTTGCAAATGCAATGCAAGTGTGTCATTTCAACCTATGTCCAAGGCCGCGCCCTTTCCGATTCAGAAATTTCTACTTTTCCCCCCTCCCGCTGCTTTGCCACTATTTCGACCAAAACCCAGTGCGTGGTCCCACGGGCAGCTGTCGGTCCTGCATGTTTCAAAGAAACTGCCATTCCCCCCCAAAGATCCACCCTGCCACTGCTTTGTCACTGTTCCGACCAAAAACTAGTGCGCGGTCCCACGGGCAGCTACCGGTCTCGCATTTTTCAAAGAAACTGCCACCACCCTCCAAAGTGTCCTGCCTACACCTGCTTGCATTTTTCGAACCTTCCAACGACCATACAAGCATTAATCAAGGACCAGTATAACAAAGGATGACGAAAATGTCTCGGGGGGAAATGTCTCAGAGGGGGGGGAACGCACCCCTGACGGGTTGCGAACTTTTCCACTTTTCCACCCTGTCGCTGCTCTGTCACTGTTTCGACCAAAACCCAGCGCGAGGTGTCGAGCATATCGGCCCTACGCAGGGCGGGACCCTCCCAGCCGCGTCACGCAGGAGTTGGTCTACTCTCAATATACACGGAGCTTCCGTAAGCCGGTCCGGCCGAGTGTGCCAGCCATACCTCTCGCGAGCCCCTAAGCCGGATAGGGCCAACACGAGGTACAACTTACTTCCACATGCGGGAGCTGTCACCTCTCATCGGTGAGCATATCCCCGCCAAGCTACCAGTCCACAATACAAGAGTTAATCAATTGCAATCGCAGAGGTGGACCAACCGAGGGTGTTTCTCGTACGTTGTAGCATAGGGGGTACGAGCGGTTTTACGCCTCTATCGGACCCGTACGTGAACCGATGAATTGGGGGGCTGAAGTCCCAAGCGCGACTCGTCGTCGGTCGACTAAGACGTATCCTACTAACCATGCGTCTCACCGCACTTAAAATATAAAAATAAAACACACACACATACACGTAGAACGACACAAAACAAACAACACAATAACACTCCTAGTCCCTTTTGTAGCCAACCCATAACCGTCCGACGTGGAAATCAGGTAGGCAACATACGCGAGACTTAGTATAAAACTGTGCAGACACATAGCCTTTTCATATCGAGTAGCAATGCATGTTTATGCAAGCGGCCGCAATGATGGTGTACTACGTAGTACCCACAATCAAGCGTCATCGTTACTCTCGAGGGTCGCATTTGACACTCAAGTGTCGGCTGACACATGCCTTAAGGGGTTAATATATCGACACTAGACAATCACCAAGTATAGTTGAGAACCACACCCTCTTCTGTACCCTGCGGAGAGTGGGTGGTATACAAGTTCAGACTTGTGATGGTGATCGTCTCTTATCGCCCTAGAGACCAACTCCATCATCGAGGGGCTTGAGAGAAATCAAAAGGTTTGACTCTGATTGTTGTCACATACTATAACGTCCAACTACTCTAAAAAAAAACAAAAAAATAAAAGAATTTTTTCTTTTCTCTCAAACATATAACATGTTTAACCCTTGCGCACTGTCATAATAGACTATGAAAACACTCAATACGTATGCATGTACATATATATATATATATAAAGGTTTATAAATACGTGACGATTACTTCTCACAAGCACAGTGAGACTCCTCTTAGCCATATATATGTATA
Source organism: Chara braunii (assembly GCA_003427395.1). Taxonomy (NCBI): domain Eukaryota; kingdom Viridiplantae; phylum Streptophyta; class Charophyceae; order Charales; family Characeae; genus Chara; species Chara braunii. The sequence continues at coordinate 2,246,060 of BFEA01000223.1, forward strand.
TGATTGCAAACAGTCAAATCCAAAGTCTGAACCACAAACATACCTGCAATCATATCAAAGATTCAACCAAAGGTTCACACACTACACGCGGTCAACTTCAACTAGCTTTAGTCATGCAAGCCTCAACCTTTATCCAACCTCCAAAATAAATACTCAGCACTTCTGTTAAATGACCATTTAATAAAAGTCCGGGTGAAAACCTTAATAAAACAATGAAAACCACCAAGGTTAAAGCCTTCAGGTTGGGTAACGAGAGTGGATTGGAGTTGAGTCGTAAAAATCGACGAATCGGCAACCGAGCTGTTATCAGTGATAACAAAAGATGATCCTCGTGGGATCAAGTTGAATCTAGTCCAAATCTTGAATCAAAACGATAAAAAAAAAATGTAGTACAAGACAGGTCAATGCCCAAGGTTAATTATCAGTGTATGGGGAGTGGATCTCCATAACACATTCTTACTGAAAACTATCTGTCAACTTAGTATAAGTCTACCTATAAGTCAGTGTCCAAGGAAAAAGGTAGACCTTTGACAGAGTCTCCCCTATTGAGGGAGGGTTGCCAAAATCGCCATCTGTCAAAATATAATCTAACTCCTCTAAAATAAGAAGAATTCAACAGCGTTTTCCGTAGAAAAAGTGTATTTTCAGAATTTATATTAAGATCAAATATGAAAATTGAAACAATTTTTAACTCTAGAAAGTGAAAATTTGTCTTACTCCCTGAATTAGTAAAAATTTGGGCAGCATCTTCCTTAGAAAAGCAGACTTCCCAGATTTGCACTGACTCAAATATGAACTCAAACATAAGACTCGAGTTCTATCAAGACAAAATTTAACTAACTCCTTAGATTTGTAGAAATTCCGGCAACGTTTCCTGTAGAGAAAGTAGTTTTTCAAAATTTATACAAAGCTAAGTGCAGAATCTAAAAATAACTTTGACTTCTCAAAGTTTAATTTTGTCTAACTCTCTAAATTAGCAAAAATTTAGGCAGCACTCCCTTTAGAAAAAAAAACTTTCCATATTTTTACTAAGTCATTTATAAAATTTAGACAAATTAAACTTTGAAAAGTCAAAATTTAACTAACTCCTTGGTTTTGTAAAAATTTCGGCAGCGCTTGCCGTAGAGAAAGTAGCTTACCAAGATTTATACAAAACCAAGTATAACAAATTATCCCAGAAAATGCGACAATTGACCTAAGTGGAAAAAATTAGCTCAGAAAATGTAGAAATTGAAACTAACTCCTACAGCTCTAGCACGTGGCAAACGTCTAAAGCAACTACCTATCAAACTGAAACTTGAACCAAATAGCGATCTCAATCAGCCACATGCAAGGCCAAACCACAAAAGTAAGTACTCTCACCAGCCCCATGTCAACCCGGTTAAACAATAGTTCATATTCTTTCAATGATTTATCTTTTATACCCAGCTTACATAAGGTGTAAAGCTAGACTATCCAATCTTGCGGAAACTTGTCTAGCTCAACGATTGGATATACACAAACACAAGGCACTACAATTTTTCTCTTCCTTAGGCATATGACTAGGTTGTCTAACCTAATCGTCCTGAACTGATTGCCTTGTTTTATATGAGGTTCTTTTTTTTTGTTATTGGTTTCTGAAAGAGAGTTGGGCATGTTCCATAAGAGTGGATAACTCTGACTTTCTTTGTTTTGTTCTGAGGGAAATTCATATGAAGGAGTGGACATGTTTCCATAAGATTGGGAGGTCCCGTCTGGAGTCACGCACGGGTTGGCACGAAATGGATAAACTTGTTTATATATTTATACTATTTTATTAATGAACAGGTTAGTCATATATTTTTCCATAAGATTTGATGGTCTGACTATAACTTATCACCAAATGAAAGGAGTATGAATTAAGAACAAACTTGTGGTAAGAAGGGGCACGTTGAACCTTAATCTAAGATGACCGGTTCAGTCATATGCTACTTAAAAAATTGTACTTAGTCTTTTAAGGTAGCATATGACTGAACCGATCATCTTACATTAAGGTTCAACATGCCCCTCTTACCACAAGTTTATTCTTCATTCATACTCTTTTCAGTTGGTGATAAGTTGTAGTGAGACCATCCAATCTTATAAAAAAATGTCTGACTAGCCTGTTTATTAATAAAATAATATAAAAATATAAACAAGTTTATCTCTTTGGTTCCAACACGTGCGTGATTCCAGACCAGACCTCCCAATCTTTTGGGAACTTGTCCAGTCCTTGAATTCCCCTCAGAACAAAACAAAGAAAGTCATAGTTATCCACTCTTATGAAACATGCTCAACTCTCTTTCATAAACCATTAAACACAAGAAAAACTCAAATGAAACAAGACAAACAAGCCATCCTCCAGGCAATTGAAAATAAACATAGCACTAGGCCCTCCAATCTTATGGAGACTCTCCCAGCTTTTGGTTGACCCAGTCAGACACAAGCAATACAACCTTCCTCCCACCTTTCCCCCAGATGCAATCCATTTTCACAATTCTGCTTTCAGTCAACACAACAAAGTTGAAACTGAACTTGCACAATCATTCCCTTAGTTAAGTCTGATTTATGTCCTAAAAGTCAAACTTAAGTAAAAGTAGGGATACGGGCAATATATTGAGTCAACCATAGCAAAAAATACAGATAGAGGTTATAACTGGGTTTATAGAGGGAAAGCAAGTGATTACCTCTCAGTTCATTGCCTCAAGAATTCCTCTCGAGTTCTGGCAGAGCTCCCACAATCGGTGGGCAAACTCCCCACAGAGTCTCGATACGGCCCTACGGGTTGCAATCCCGTCTGCCACCTTCCTCTCTGAACAAGATTAGACTTCAAGTTAGATTAAGAAGGATAAAAGATAAGGGGTTTCAAACGCTCAAGATACAAGAACAGGGAGAGACTCAACTCTCATGAGAGGGCCTTGATGCCTTCAATCACTTGACGGCCCCACAATGGTGATCAAGATACACTTGTAGCTTGATCAACTGACGTCAACCATTCGTGGTAGATTCTCTGACATCCTTTCAGTTTCGCAGCAATACTCCTCTGCAGGAGCTTCATCACTCCCCGAGTTCACAATGTTTCACCCCCACCATATTGTGCAGTGAGTGCATAATCATACCACCACCAGATTATCTATGCAACGGTTCATTGTTGAATACCACAACAATAGTGTGCGGCAACGAGGCTCGTTAGGAATACCCCTTCTCGCTGCAATGAAGCAACAACGCGGTCCTAGCTGGCCGTTATCGAGCGCATCGGCTCCCGCCTTTGCGAGCCCTTCCAGCTATGTCACGCAAGAGTTAAAACAAAAACAAAACCAGAAACAACTTAGGACGATGCATAAGTAATCCCGTGAACCGCTGAGACGAACGTGGTTGCATTGCCCCTTCATCGTTCTAGCCGGGTGTGCCAGTTGTACATCCTGCGGTCCCCTACGACAGGATAGGTTCTCGCGGGGCACAACTTACCTTTCCTAAGGGGCCGTCACCACCCGTAGGGGCGTATCCCTACCGAGCTACTGACCCACGTGCGAAAACTTTTACATGCAATTGCAGAGGTAGGTCAGCCGAGGGCGTTTGCTCGCTCGCTGGAGTATAGGTACGCTTGGTTAACGCCAAGTGGACCCGAACGTTGTCCGTCCCCTAGGGTGCTGATCTCCTAGGTACTAAGCGAACGTCGGTCGACTAGAACGGTCTCAACCAAACGTGAAACCCACAATATAATCCTGGTCCTTTTATAATCCTCTGATCACATAATAAATCAATACACTTTTATCAATTCGCACAAGATAGAATTTTGACTTGATGAGATGATCTGCCAAAGTTATTCTTCCCGGCCTATATGACTGAAGATACTATTATTACGCCGCTTCCAAGGCGGAGACTCAATATTGACGAAAGATTTAGAAGGACAACCTATCCTTTAACTTACGGTTGGGTCTGTCGACACCTATTAAGCCAGGAATGACTTCTGCCAGGATCAACAAGTGATTTGGTTCCTGGCCGAAGTTTGAACTCTCGGCTCGACCCCACCTCCGTATCATATGTAACTTGCTTGGAGGAAAGTATTAAACTGTATTATCTAGCGAATAAAAATTTTGTTGATCGCTTTGTCCTCCTGGACAATAATTACTCTTTCTGTTCCACAAATGATGGAGTACCCATCTACATCATTAGGTCATTCAACACAAAACCGCAGTCGTTATCACCGCGCAAAGAGAACCATCACATTCATGTCCTACTCCTTCTTGTGGGCTGGAGTTTTTTCTGTCTCCAACACGCACCTATCCCTCTAGGAAGTGGTCTTGTGGATACTCCTCCCCCTCGCCCGAGCTCGAAGACTCGGATCTCACCACCGAATCGGCGGAGTACCACCCCCGACGAATTGGGTTCACTCCAAGTCGATAACAGGGCCGGCTCCAAAAGCATACGAACCCCCGCCTTGGGTGCTTCCTAGAGAGAAAGATTGTGTTCGCCATGAGCAGGTTTCTTTTATTCTCATTGCTCGTAAGTTTTGGGTAACTTAGATGAAAAAGAAACTGAAGAAGATAGACAACGAGAATCATTTGGATAGGTATAGGTAGATAAGGTCATTCGGGATATAAAAAGTCAATCATGGAGAGAAAGCTAAATTCGTTTGACCTTATTTGCTCGAAGTTTATTTCAATTGAAATCATTTTATGATGTATACAGAGCCAAAGTTTTTCAAAATAATGAATCTTTTCTGTCATGCAGGCGGGTGAGAAGTAAAGAAAAGACAATCCTCTTCTCTTTTTTCCAACAGGCATAATCAATCGGGTGAGAAGTAAAGAAAAGACAATCCTCTTCTCTTTTCTCCAACAAGCATAATCAATCTCCTTTGCAAGCACCCTTATACCTACCTGCACAACATGCATAGAAAACAAGTTCAAGAGAAAACAGTACAATCCCAGGCTTTCGTCAGACCTTCCCCTTCACATGGATGACTCACACAACTTTCTCTACCTTTTTTTTCGAACGTTCAAAACAATAGGGTTAAGCAGAGTGTGGGTTCACACAGGTGTGAAGGAGAGTCTGAGTCATTCAACCGACTGACCTTAGAGAAGAGTTGGATCCGGCCCACTCAAGAAAGTCGAGTAGTAGGCTAATCAAAAGAAAATGACCGTCGTAGAACATGTGCTCACAACTCCACAAGTTATAGTCATTTCACAGAACGACGGTCCGCCGCCTTCTCCAGGTGCCTGATCATACCAAGGTTGGGTCCACTGAGATAACCCTCAAAGAGGGTGCTCCCATGATCCAACCCACGTCGCCCCAACATCCTGAACAATCTCCACGCAGTCCCTATTACACCTCGTCCTCCAAGGACACTACCAACCGTAAGTCCATGCCGCCTCTCATCACGTCCGCTCGCAATAACCACGCCAACATGGCGGCCCCGATCACAACAACTAGTCCCACCTAGTCCCGAAATGGTCCGAGATGGTCCTAAGTCAGTCCCACACCATTGTCACAATACCAAATGGTCCAGAACTCAAAACCGCTTGCACTGCGTGCCGCAAAAAAAAAAATACAACAGAAAAATTCCCACGAGAAATGAAAGTTGAAAAAACATTCCATAAAAAAAAATCCGTCATATTTAAAAATTATCATTCAAATGTTCGTCCAATTCTAAAATTTTCAGTTTTATTTGATAAGTTCCCGTCCAAATATGAGTTTTCCCTTCCAACTACATCTGTTTGTTCAATATGGAATGAAAGTGTGGACAATTTTATGAAATGTTTTAATTAAATTTTCATTCTACTACAACAAATATCTTCTAATTTAGATTGGATTAACCTATTTATGACTGAAAATCCTTACTTAGAATGATAGTCCAATTAAAATATTTCATGAACTCATCCAGACTTCCATTCCATCTCTAGCATGCAGTCCAAATAAGAAGGGATACCCTATTCTTGGAATGAAAGTTTGCAAGTTAGATGAAAATTTTTAAAATTGGAATGACATTTTTTAAGATGGAATGAAAATTTAAAATTTAGATTGTAATTTTACTATAGAATGATTATTTAATTCTGGGAATCTTTTCCGTTGTAAAGGTGGTCCCCGGTGAAACTCGAAGGCGCTGCGAGCCCCATAATTACTTAGCCGCGTGCAACCGCTCTGCACTTTGTGCATGCCGTCGCCCCATGCACCACTGCCGCACAGTCCCGACCACGCACCAGCGCTAGCCCAACCTCTAGGCCACAATGAAATCCACCATAACCGCCGCGCACCACAAAATTTGACGAGGACCACTGCTTGATGCGCCGTTAACATGGCTACCCCGCAACAGCACCGCCTGATCACACACAAAAACTGCCTCCACTGCGACGCAAAAAACCACAGCAATCTTCTCTCACAATAATGTTGCCGACGTGTTGCCAGCATAACCTCAAGAAAATAACGTCGATACCACTGCCAATTTCGACAGCACGATCCTACCGAAAAATGTTGCTGTCACCGTGCCAAAAAAATGGCAGCACTTCCCCACTGACAACGTCGCTGCCGCCGTGCCAAAAACAAACGGCAACACTTCCTCACCACTGTCGTTAAAACCAATACTGCTGCCGCAAAAACCCGGCAGCGCTTCCGCGTCACTGTCGAAACAATCGAGTTGCCGCTGAAAAAATTTGGGAGCGCTCCCGCAGCACTGTCAAAAATACATTGCGGCCGCCGTGCAAAACGTGCAGGGTTTCCCCTGCATCGCTTGCCAAAAACCACTGTCGCCACGCTGTGCAGGCAACACCTTACCTGCACTTCACCAAATGAAGTGGTGGTTATGGCAGCCTCCACTCCCGCGCTCACGACAGCCCTCCACTCTACTCCACCTCTCTGCAGACCTCCACTCCATCAGCAGCACGTCCACCGGCAGCACCGCCCCACAGTAGCAGCCAGCCAGGATTCACTCAAGTGAATGCCCCAACAGCACTGCCACAAGTGTGAGGCTGCTGGGTGGAGTGCTGGCTTTTATAGCCAGCCGAAGGCATGTGGGCAGTTGCCTTGCCCCCAGCCAGGCAAAAATTCGTCAGAGCTCCTGGCCCTTGATCTAAATCGATGGCCAGGAGCTCTGAGCTTTGGTTTTCCCCTACGGGAACCAAGGTCATCCATTCTCGGAAGCATCTGGCCTCTCCCGCAGGCCACATGTTCCATGAAATGGCTGTACCAAGCCATATTTTGCAGCCTGTTCAACTGAACAGGCGCAGTCCCATCAGCCCCTAGAAGCTTCTGGGTTTGCACTTGTTCTACCGTTGCGGCCACATTCGCGGCCGTTACATTTTTCTCTCCTTACCTTTCCCTCACTTTCTTCTCTCCTGTACCTGACACGTCCTCCAGTGCACGTACGTCGAAGGAGCGGCTGAACTCAGCCACTTCCCAGATGACCCTTCAGATACAGGCCTAGCCTAAGTGGTCATACTCAGACCAACTGGCCTGAATCTGAGGCTTGACCACGGCCACATTAGTGGTTGTTGCGCCCTTTTTTTTTCTTTCACTTCCCCTCCAAAAACGGGTTGCTCGTCGTTCAAAAACGGACGAGCTCTCTCCCCCTTCCTACGTTCATTTCACAAAGTCGAACTAAAGTCACGCTCGACAGACTCTCCTCCCCCCCTGCCCCGCACGCCCGTTCCCGGACGCAAATCGTGCTAGGTTCAGACATGCCATTGAGTGTCCGTAACCCGTTTCCTGAAACGAACGGACGCAATAAACTGCAATACAGCAAAGGGGGAGGGGATCTAACAAAATCGAAGAAAATAAAAAAATAATAATAAGAAAAAAAACTTACCTCATGCTGCAACTGCTGCTCGTATGTAACCGCTGTCGGAGCAAATACCCTGACAAGGGTATTTGTCGAGGATTTTAAACGTCGGACGCTGTCCGACTTTTCGTTAGATTAAAGGACTTGATGAGACTGACATTTGCCAAACGTTAATTTAGAACTGACCCATGATTGAGAGACAAAAAATTTTCAGGCTTTAGTCCGGACGCGTGTGGCGTCCGGGAGTAACGGATGTGAAAGGTAAGGCTTCGCCTTGTCGCGCGCCGCAGAGACATGCGGAGATGGGAATGTTAAAATTAAACCTATTCTACCCATACTAATGTCGCGTAGCTGTTAAGCCGCGCGATTCAGGGCCTAGGTAAGTGCAAAAGGGGTCGCCGCAACGGAGGATGAAACCGCGGCGCAAGAAGGGTAGAAAGGTTTTATTTATTTATTTATTTATTTATTTATTCGGGGGCCGCGGGGTTAACATCAAGCCAAGGGGCCGACAGGGGAAGTGTCGAGGCCTAGCCGTGGATGGTCTGCGGTCTACGGGAAAGCGGCAGACAGGGCCTGCAAGACCTCAGGCAATTGGAGCCTGCTGAGCCACGGGCTGGAGGCAAACTACTGGGCGCAACCCTTCAAATAGAAGGGTTGTTGCTTTAGTTTCAGTGATAAAAGCTAGCCCAGTAGGTATTGCCTTAAACTTTTACCCAGCAGGTTCCGGGATCGAGGTCGACACGGCACTATCTGGGCTAGCTCTTTTGAGCTGGCCAGGGACGGAAAAACAATCTGGCGCAGCCGATTTCGACCGTGCGCACGACCTGGAAACAGCCGCGCGGATGCTGCATGGCCCCTGCGCAAGGATAACACGCGTAAATCGAGAAAAGATCCAAAGTTTTTTTTTTTTTTTTTTTT
>BFEA01000223.1:2254798-2265879 GCA_003427395.1 Chara braunii
AAAAAAAAAAAAAAAAAAAAAAATCAAAAGCCGACGGCGCTAGATGGCGCCTACAGAAGTGGCAAGGGACTTCGTGTCCCCAGAAGAATCTGACAGGCGCCCGTTGAAAACGAGTAGCCGTTGTATTGAGAGGTAAGTTATGATTTTTTTTTTTTCTTTTTTTTTATCGATTTTGTTTTTTTTTTCTTCATTCTAGATTTTGTTTTATTATTCTTTTTAGGTTCTTTTCTCCCTTTCGTTTTGGAAACCATCAAAGTACCCGTTCGTCGGAGCGAACGAGTTGAGTTTCCTACCTGGATGTCGGCCTATGGTACTTTCATCGATAGGCCAAGCAAAACAAACGAATCTGTTCTAAAAATGGGACATATACACTGCCAAGTATGAGTAAAAGAAGAAGTAAGGTGGAAGGGACTTACCTGGCTGTTTCAACGTCGACTGCAACAAGTGAGTGTCCAACCGTGGCTGGCCTTGGTTACTCCTATTGATAGGATGAGCAAGGGACAAGGGGAGATTCACGCTACAGGTAAAGAAAGGTAAGTCTTTGTTTTTTTTTTTTTTGTTTGTTTGGCTTCTTCGTTTCTCCCCACCTCCCCGTTCGTGAGCTGTGGTAGCTTGACAAAACAGGGAAAACGAGGGCGGTTGAAACAAATAATACTAAAAAGTTAAAAACTAAAAAAAAATAAAATAAAGTAGAATGAAATAAAATCAAGAAGAAAAAACAAAGAAAAAAAAAAAAAAAAAAAAAAAAAAAAAAAAAGGAAAGGCCTAGGGGCAGTTGGTCGTGGGAAAACGAGAAACTGTTCCCTCAGCAACAGCTGAGGGAACCACCCAAGCCTGTGTCTGAATCTGGCTGAGGTCGTAGGTTGTATGCAGGCACAAGCAGGAAGGGGGGGGTTTGAAAAGCAAGAGAGGGTTGGAGGAGTTGAGTGGAGAGTGAGAGAGAGAGAAATGGGAGGATGGGAGAGAGGAGGACCTGCTCCTCCCGACCTGCCAACTGCCTCCCCGTTGTCAGAGGGGAGAAGAAAAAAAAAAGAAAAAAAAAAAAAAACGGAATTTGAGTTTTTTTTTTTTAAAGTTATATTTTTCAGTTTGCGCCACTATTTTTTTGGAGGCGTAAAACAATTTTTTTGACCTTGCAATTTTTTTTTGTAGATAGTCAGGCACTTAGGCCATGCGCAGGAATGTTTTTCAAGTTTTTTATTGAGCGAATATTTTTTTAAAAATGCTTAAAGTCGGGGTACTTTTTGCACCCCGCCGTGAGCCTGTCGGGATTTGAACTCGTGCATTTTCACGAGTTCTTTCCCTACTTCTCTCAATCTGACAATTGCCATCCCCGTTTTCAGGGGAGGGCAGGGGAGAAAAAAGGAAAAGTAGAGAGGGGAGAGAAAGGAACAGTCACGGCCGCGAACGTTGTCGGCGCGAATACCCTTACAAGGGTATCCACCCTGAGTTTCGCAAGTGACGAAAAATAAATTTTGCTTGAAATTTAAGTACACTGCGCGAGTCACAGTTGCGTTTTTGATTGACGAGGAGTAGAGAGTGTGTGGGCGCGCGGTTTCGCGGCACGCGTGATGATTCCTATTTTTGATGTTATAGAGTCGACGTTTCCGCCGGCAAGATTTTGACTTTTGATTAAAACTAGGAGGGGTTTTCTTTATTTTGAAGTAACTACGGTGCGTGTACGCTCGTATGGAAGAGCGTCACTAGGTGGTAATGTTACCTTTGGGCGCTGGTTGGAGCATGCGAAAGGAGGTAGAACGCGAGCGGTGGCCTCCGCGCGGCATTATGGGGGCTACAAGCGTGACGTACCGAGCAAGGTCCGGTCCGTGACGGCGTGTGCGCTCGTACGGGGCCTTGGGATTGGAGGGGAAGTCAAGCGGCAGCCTTAACGCTGCTGCCGCAGGCCCAGGCTGGCCACGGTTACCATTCACGTATCGGGCTGCGCACAGCCTAGCCAGGCTTGGGCTTAGCCCTATTGGTTATAGTGCTAGATTTTCACCAGGCGGATCTCGGGATTGAGGCCAGCAGCGAGCAGCAAAGGAGCGAAGGAGCGCTATGGAGTAAACTAAGGGGTCGAGGGTCTTGCGGGACTATCTCCTTAGTTTTGCTGGGGGATCCGACCGCGGGCCCACGAGGTAAGACCGAGGACCAAGCACCAACAGTCCTCCTCCCCTTTTCTCTAAGTCTTAAATTTTTTGTTTTTTTATTTTCTTTTTTTATTATTTGTTCCGTTTTTGGGACACGGCCTGGTGTCGGTACCAGGACCGGCCGTGAGCCTAGCTCAGTGGATGCACCCATGAACTGTTGAAATAAGGACCCAAGTTCGGACCAGACGGAGGTGCTCGACCGTCTGGCAAACTATAAGGAGGCACAGTGGGCGAGGGAAACTGGATGGCAGCGAGGGCGGACTGGCCAGAGTTGAGCTGCGAAGGACAGGTCACGGTGGCTATCTGGCACCCCGTAGCAGCAACAAGCGAGGTACCGGGCGCTGCGCTAGCAGCAACGGGCGGCTGAGGAGGATGGTGGGGCAAGGGAAATACCCTATCTATTTTTATTTATTTATTTCTGGACCCGAAGTTTTATTTTGCACAACTTGTGGACAGTGCCGTGTGACCAGCAAGGGACCAAACTGCTGTTTGCTGCAGACGGCCAGGGCCCTGTCCCATCTGAAAAGGGTACAGCAGTGTGACCCGAGCCATGCCCAAGACCTCAAGCTGGCCCGTCCCAAACCTGCATATTTTCGCAGGTTTGGGGTTGCAGTGGGACCATGCCCGTGGGAACCCGCGGTGTGAGTATGCCCTGAGCATGCCTGTTGGGACCCAGAAGGTGGTGAATCGTGCCTGGGCGTGGTGGGGACGGGCGCACCAGGGCAGAGGCCGGTGCAGCGGCTGATCATATCGAACCCGTCCGTGTTGCGGTCTCAAGGCTCTCACTTAAAGATTTGCTGAACACCACCAAGGTCTGCAGCGGGACCTGTTTTCGTCTGGGTTCACGCTGCAGACTTTGCAGTGGACCTTGTGCCCTCCTTGTTGTTGCGGCATCAGAATAGCCACAACGGCCGAGCATAGGTGGCACACTTCAGCACCATCCATCTGTTGGGGCATGTTGCGTGAGTTCATGCTGTGTGCGGGTGACTGAGAATCCGGGGGCTGGGTTGGTCCCCGAGCTGTAGCCCTGACAGGCAACCTCTGCAGTAGGCTGGCACTAGTTCCAAGGCTGAAGATGGGACGAACGGGCCCACCTCAGTCAAATACACCTCTGAACTGTTGGAATACAGACCAGGGCTCGAAGAGAGATGCGGTCGAGACCTCCATTGCCTGGAGATAGCCCCTTTGAGGGCCATATCTGAAGGTTGTAGCCTTGCTGTGACGTCCTTGCCACGGGCGAGACTTAGTGTTACGTCACCAAAAGCCCGAGAAGGCAAGTGGCTGATGTGAGGGCTGAGGTAAGCAACATCACCTACATCTTTTTCTTTCTCTGTTATTTATTTATCTACTTCGTTTCATTTTATTTTATTTTATTTTTATTTTATTTTGTCTCGCAGCTTTAGCCTACTTGCTTCTTTGTTTTTCGGTTCTGCCTGTTGCATTTTCAACCTGAATCGGCCCCCGAATAGGGACAAGTTCAATTTAGAAATGAACTGCTGCCGTGACTCCCCGGTGACGCCCCTTGAGCGGGTCAGAGGTCAAGGCCGCCAGCCAGAGGGGCAGCACGACTGACTGAGCCAGCTAGTTGGCGCAGGCTATAAGGAAGCAGTGCGACCTTCCTTCGGAAAGGCAAGGCAGAACGGCGGAGCGCTGCTCACGCTGCTCAACTGGAGAGTGAGCAGCGCTAGCCCGGTTCTACTAGCACAAGGCAGCGGAGTGACGGGCTCAGAGAAGCCGTAACCTGAATCCGCCCCCGAACAGGGACAAGTTCAATTTAGAAATGAACTGCTGCCGTGACTCCCCGGTGACGCCCCTTGAGCGGGTCAGAGGTCAAGGCCGCCAGCCAGAGGGGCAGCACGACTGACTGAGCCAGCTAGTTGGCGCCGGCTATAAGGAAGCAGTGTGACCTTCCTTTGGAAAGGCAAGGCAGAATGACGGAGCGCTGCTCACGCTGCTCAACTGGAGAGTGAGCAGCGCTAGCCCGGTTCTACTAGCACTAGGCAGCGGAGTGACGGGCTCAGAGAAGCCGTAACATGCATAGAGGGAGGCGCTGAGCAGAAAGTAAACAGCAATGGACTGAGCAGGCGGGGCAGTAGGAGATGATGGAATGAATAAGCGAATGAATCCGGACGGCTTACCGCCAGAGGTGCATGCGGGAAAAACGAGCGGGACGAGAGGTGAGGTATGGCGGAGGTGAAAGATGCATACCTCGCTCGTTTGATGGAAACGAGCGGGGGAAGATAGTAGACTGGGGTTTTGGGATAGGGCGAACCCAGATCTGGCGTTAGTTCTAGTGGAAAGTCAGTGGAATGAGAATTAGTAGAGAAATGGGCAGCGCGAAGCTATGGCGGAGAGGGAGGAGATGGAAAGCAAAATTGCAATAACTCGATCATTGCTGGACCGTTTTCGGCGATTCAGGACTTGAATCGGGGGTTCTTGGCCACTACGAGTCGGATGGGCACGTCAGATCTGCAATTTGAGCATAAGTTCTTTCAATACGATGGTTTTGTGCTGCGCCCAGATAACCAGCGATGTATCCCCCTCTGTTCTAACGGAAGATTCATTCTCATTTTGCACGAGGAAATAGGAGGGGAGTACTTACCTGGCTGAGGTCCACGGGAGCTGCGGGGTAGGAGAAGCGTGTACCGGAAACTCCAAGCGAGGGTGCAACGGGGCAATGACTTGGACGAATCGGTATGCGGGGGCTGCGCAGCAGTTAGGGAGAGGGACTGAAATATGGTGATGTTTCTTTCCGTATTCTAGCGGAAGATACATCTTCATTTTATATATATATATCGTCAAATATATATATATATTTCGTGGTATTCCGTTTCCGTTCTCATACTCACCTTGCAGGTGGCGTGCCTGATCCTTTTCTAGCGGAAGATTCACTTCCACTTCGCCATTTAGGGGGTGATGACATGATAAGCGAAGTTTGCATTCTGTCTGCGACAGGTGCGCTGAGGGTCGTGGTCCTACGATAGCCACCTCCTTCGACAACAGGATCTCTGTGGCTGGCCTCGTCACCCTCGTGCTTCCAGCTTTAATCCCCGTCATCATCAGGATCGGTGGGATCGTCATCAGTGTCGAGGTACCCGCCATGTGAACCGAGATGATGATGTCGAGGTACCCGCCATGTGAACCGAGCATCATCGAGGAGGCTCTGTTCGTTCTGGTTATCACGGCCCCGCTTATGCTAGTCGTCACTACCACAGTCCTCGTATGAGCGGAGAGGCCGGGTTGGTCGGGCCTACCTGGAACTCGCCCTATCTGGCCTTGGTTGCGACCAGATTCGGGGTGGGCGGTGAACCATGCGAGGGAGCACAAGGGAGTAGCAGTGGAGCTAGAAGGAAAGGCAGACAGCAGGAGGAGGAACGAGGAACTGCTGTGTATCTGCCCGATGAAACAGGCGATACGGGCGGGCTAGAATGTCGGACTGTAGGGTCGGATTACGTACCGGTCAAGGGGACTGGATTGAGGATTGGTGCTGGCACTGCTGGGCGGCCTGTCGTGGCCGGGGAAACCGGCTAGTTGGTGTGTAGCAGGTGGGACTTGGCTACTTCGGCTGCGTTTTCCTGGCCACATTGCGGGGCCCTCAGGCGCATCAAGGTAACAAGGCCCTCTCCAGTGAGATTGAGTGCACCTCTCTTGTATCTGAGCGTCTAATCTTTCTAATTTTATCCTTCTTACTCTCAGTCTAGTCTGGGGTTACGAGAGGAAGGCGGCAGGCGGGATTGAAACCCGTAACACCGCGCCAAGGCCTCTGTGGGAGGTTCGCCCCACCGATTGCGGGAGCTCTGCCGGAGCCCAGGCGGGGTTCTGGAGGTCGGGAATTTCAGGTATTATCTCGTCTGACGCGTGTGATCCCTTCCCCTAGCTGTTATCCCCTGGGTATCTAAATGTAACTATGGTAAGATATTACTTTTTATTTTGTTATGTATGTCAGGACCTGCATTGTGAAAGGCTAAATGAACAAATATATATGAGAGTTCAGATACACTTGAGTGAATTCAGACGAAAGGAATTGGGGGGAAGGTGGGGGAAAGGTGTTTTGCATGCGTTTAACCGGGTCAACCCAAGGCTGAGCTCCTCTAAGTTGATGTGGGCTCAGGGCTGTGTTTTATTTATGTTTGCGAGGCTGACTGTATGATCTTTGAGGGTTGGGCCTATCCTAAGTTGGACGGTCCAGTCGCTGTTTCTTTGAGGGTTTCTGAACAGGAGGATGTGCATCCTAAGTTGGGAAGGCTCGGAATCCTGCTGTTTCTTTTTGGGGTTGCTGAAAACAGAGTTGGGAATACTCTAAGTTGCGTGGACCCAGTTTTGTGTGTGTTTTCTTCTGAGGGGGACACATGTATAAGGTTGAGCGTACCCTTAAGTTAGGGCGGCTCAATCATAAGCCATGAACATGAAAGTCAACCAAAATATAGAATTTTGATATA
Organism: Chara braunii; assembly: GCA_003427395.1. Lineage (NCBI taxonomy): Eukaryota > Viridiplantae > Streptophyta > Charophyceae > Charales > Characeae > Chara > Chara braunii. Next base: position 2,261,385 of record BFEA01000223.1, read on the forward strand.
TATTATATGAACTTATAGCAACTGACAGACCGGGCACCCTAAGTTGGGAAAGCCAGTCAGTAAGTCAGGTAGAATAAGAAGTGAAGAGAGAGGCAAATGAAGAGTATAATGAAGGTAACCTGGGCAAGTTGAGCGTACCCTTAAGTTAGGGCGGTTCAACCATATGCTCGTGATAATATAAAGGGGCAGAGAGTTAGTATAAACTTGTTTTATTTTCCCTTCTAAACGCAAGGCAGGATTGGATGTCTCCCTAAGTTGGGTAGGTCTGATTATCTGCCTAATAAGAGAGAAACATAGAAAGTTTGTGCAAGTATATCAATGGTTGTTTTCCGTGTAGACCCCCGTACGAATACGGGCCGTCCGTACGTACGTACGGTCGTACGTACGGGCTCATGTGGTCGTACGGGCCGTACGTACGAAAAAAGAAAAAAAAAAAAAAAATCAACAAAATCTTAAAAAAAATATATGTTATGCAGAAAAATAAACTGAAACACTTTTGCCTCAGGGTCATATTGAAATTCGTTACCAAATTGGAGATAAAAAAAAAACGTTTTTTTTTTTTTTTTTTTTTTTTCCTACGGGGCTGTACGTACGGTCGTACGGCCGTTCATATGGCCGTACGTACGACCGTACGATAAACCCCCCGTACGTCGTATGGAGTGTTACACAGGTTGTTTTCTTATATTGTCGTTACGGAGACTAAGCGTACCCTTAAGTTAGGGCGGCTTAGTCATACGTCGTTTGTACTTTGTTCAAGCAGATCATGTCTTATGTACCTAAACTGTTTAAGCTAGCTAGGCGTACCCTTAAGTTAGGGCGGCCTAGTGATATGCTCTTGTCGTTGATGTTATGTAGGTTGGACGTACCCTTAAGTTAGGGCGGTCTGACCATTCGTCGTTCGTACTTGTTTTAGGCAGGTTAGGCACACCCCTAAGTTGGGGCAGCCTAATCCTATGCCCTACGTGACCTTGTCTATGAGCTGACTAAGCATACCCTTAAGTTAGGGTAGTCTAGTTTACGCTCCATGTCGTCTGTTAAGCAGAAGCCAGACATACCCTTAAGTTAGGGCGGTCTGGTCATATGTTTTATGACTAGAGTTTATGTGGTGTTGGGCGTACCCTTAAGTTAGGGCAGTCCAATTGTGCGTGCTTTACTTGTTTACTTAGGCAGGTTTGACATACCCTTAAGTTAGGGCCTTGTCTGATCCTATGCCATAGGCAAGGGGGTCTATTAAGGGAAAACGAACTGAGTGATCTAACGAACTACTTGGACCAAACTTACGTGGGATTGTGAAAGGTGCTTGTTTATGCATGCTTATGGGCTCTCACTCTGGGGCGTCTGTTTCGATAGGCTAGTTGCTTTAGATGCTCGCCAAGTGCTAGAGCCATAGGCAGATAAGATGGATGATGGGAGAGAGAACTTGGGATGAAGGTAGGACTGACTCTGCTAGGAGTTAGGATCAGGGCTAGCCACACTCTCATTCAGGGGTTGTGCGGGCTATCATTGATTCTGAGTCATCAAGCAGGTGTTAGAAGATAGTCCCAAGTATAATTTGTTTTGTCTTTCTGTCTTTCAGCCTTGTATATATCTTGACAGCCTCCTGTTCCTACGGGAAGCGCTGCCGAAATTTCTGCAAATCTGAAAGAGTTAGTCATTTTTGGACTCATATAAATTCTGAAAAGACACTTTTCCTACGGGAAGCACTGCCGAAATTTCATGGAATTTGAGGGGTTATAATATTTTTCAGCTAAGAACTACTTATGAGATTCATCCTGGATAGAGGAGATATTCAGTGGCTTGGTACTAGTAGAAGAGCTAGGCTACAAATGGGGGAGTATTCTCCCCTTGGCATAAACGTAAGTAGTACTTTTCTTTGGTCTGTACTGTGATGCACGTTTTCGTATTTGCGATTGAAGGCTTGATTTGTTCAGCCTGATCCTTCAAAAGGATCATTCTTCTGTTATCACTAATAATAGGTCGGTTGCCGATTCGTCGGTTTACGACTCAACCCCAATTCATTCTCAATACTCGACCTAAAAAGGCTTTAGCCCTGGTGATTTTACTGTTTTGTTAAGGTTTAACCCGGAATTTTTTGAATGGTCATTTAACAAAGGTACTGAGTATTTAATTATGGTTGGTTGGATGGAGGTTGGGGCTTGCATGGTTAAAGTGAGGGGTATGAGTATGGAGATTGGTTGGAGTTGACTCCGTGTAGTGTGTGGACTTTTTCTTGACTCTTTGATGTGATTGCAGGTATGTTCTGTGGCTCGAATTATTGGATTGGACTGCCCGCGATCTCACATATATGTATGGCTATGAGGAGTCTCATTGTCATTGTGAGATGTGATCGTCACATATTTATTCCCCTGTATATATGTATGTACGTATGTATGTGTACCTACGTGGGGTATTAGCGTAGCCTGAAGGACCGGCTTACTAAGGACCTAATCAAAGGTTGGGATGAATAGAAGGGAGGGGGTGACCGTGACCCCTCTATTTATATATATGTTTCTTGAAGAGTTCTTAACCAGACGTTAGTCCCGAGCCTGAAATTCGAGGTCCTTGTTCAGGACGTCCCAGAACATAGGCCTAACCAGAAGGTGTCTTCTTCTGGTAACGTTAAAGGTTTTTGTCTCTTTTCCTTGTTTTAGACTATTATGGTGGAACGTTAAAGTTCCGCGTGGAAGGGTTAGTATGTCCCTGGTGATGCGCCAGACAGCTCACCACCGCTCCAAATTCCTTCCTGCCCTAGGGACCGTCTTGCTCCGCACCCCTTGGGACACCTCAGGGTGTTAAAGACGGTAAGGCCCTCAGACCGGTTTTGCGCTCGCTAAAGGGTTGCCCCCTTAGGACGCTCCTCAACCGACGCCCGAGCATTGAGAGCAACCCCCATGGCTCAAATGAGGCCACTCGGGTATGGGCGCCACATAATGTGCCATCATCGCGACTACTTGCGTAGGACTGCATTGAAGGTCGGTATGCGTAATTCCCGCGCCCGCATAGTTTATACTAAAACCAAGGCGCTGCACTTACCGATTTCTGCGCTTGGAAAGCTATGGGTCAAGCGGAGTCTCTCTTTATCACCGGTTGTTTTCTTTTTTGAGTTTATAGATTGGACGTTGTAGTCCGTGGCAGCCGTCAAAGTCAACCCCCTTGATCTTTGGCCACCACGACAACTTAAAGTTGTCTACTCAACCCCTCTGCACAGGGTGCGGAAGAGGGTGTGATCTTCAGCCGCGCATGGCGGCTGTCCAACGTCGAGAGATTAACCCTCAAGGCGCGTGTCAGCCGACACTTGAGTGTCGAACCCGACCCTCGAGATTATTGAGGATCGCGTGAGTATGGGTACTACATAGTACGCCATCATTGCGGCCGCTTGCGTAGGCTTGCATTGCGGATCGATATGAGTTAGCCCTGCGTCTGCGCAGTTTTATACTAAGCCTCGCACGCGACGCCTATCCGATTTTTGCGTCAGAAAGTTATGGGTCGGATACTGAAGGGACTAGGAGTGTTGTTGTGTTGTTGGGGTGTTGTTTGTGGTGTTCGTTTTGTGTGTTTCCATGTGTTGCGCGTAGGTAGATGTGAGTATTGTGGTGTAACGCGTGGATGCGTCCTAGTCGACCGACGTCGAGTCGCGTTTAGGACGTCAGCCCCCCAGAACGTCGATTCGCACGCGGGTTCGATTTCGAGCGTTCGACCGCGCGTACCCCCTATGCTACAGCAACGAGAAACGCCCTCGGCTGGGCCACCTCTACAGCTGCATACGAAAAACCTCCGCACGTGGTTCAGTAGCTCGGCGGGGATACGTCCACCTAAGGGATGGTGACAGCTCCCGCAGGTGGAGGTAAGCAGTGCCTCGCGTGACCCTGTCCTGTCGTAGGGGCTCGCGAGAGGTACGGCTGGCGCACTCGGCCAGAGCGGTGAACGCTCTCCGCGACAAGTCCTGCAAAATCCTGCGTGACGCGGCCGGGAGGGTCCTTCTGCGGGACCGATGCGCTCGACAACGTGGTCGCGGCCGTGCACCAAGTTCAAACATCATTGGCCTGAATGCGGTCATTCATGCCAGAGCTGTGAGCTGGAGGGACAGTGAGGGGAACTTGGCTGGAAATAGTCATTTTCCTGCTGAACCTGCACTCAGTGTAGGGCTGAGTGCAGGGAAAAGGGAGAAAAAGAGGGGGGCAGTTGAGAACAACTGCCACCCTAAGTATGTGGATGAGGTCAGGGTTGTCGAGCCCCGGCCCCGGGGCCCCGGCGGGGGTCCCGGGGGCTGGGGGTCGGCGCCCCTGGCCCCGACAAAAAGTGTAAAAAAAATAATAAAAAAAAAAAATCCAAAAAGAAATCAAAAATATATATAAAAAATACAGGGGGTGCGCAGCCGCAGCCTGCACCCGCTGGGCCAAACTGCAATATTGCAGTTTTGGCCCGACCTCGGCCCCCCCCCCAAGCTACACCCCACCCTCGTGAGCCCGGGGTAGTGCGGGCGCAGGGCCGGGGG
>BFEA01000224.1:11198-24920 GCA_003427395.1 Chara braunii
TTGCCCACTCCCCTTCGCTCCACCCCAACTCCTCATCTCTTCTCCGTCCTTCTTAACTGCCCATTCACCTGCAGTTGCAGACTGGGTAACTCCTCGCTTCGGCAGGCAACGTCAGGGACCTGCAGCACATGACCATACTTACTCGCTCGCAGACAGCAGCGATGGATCAGAAAGCAGGTGAGTCTGACGAGGCCTATGAGGCACGGTTGGCGGCCATCATAGCCGAAAGCAAGCAACGGGCAGAAGCGGCAGCAGCAGCACGRAAGAAGAGAGAGGCAGAGGCAGAGAGACTGCGTCTTCTGGCCGAAGAACAACGACAGAAGCACGCGGCAGCAGCTGCCAAGGCCGCTGATGAAGAACGTGTGCGGCGACGCGAAGTCATATTGAGGGAGGAAGGTGCATTACATGCACGGGCCAAGGACTAGCAGAGGGAGGCCGAGAGCGGCGAATCCGTCGACTACGGGAGCAGGGTATCTCATCTGCTCAACCGTGTCACGGACCTCCTTGTGACTTGTATCACGCAGCAGGAGGACATCAAGTCCCTTGACCACACCAACAAGGTGTTACAGCAGTCGGTGGACCAGATGCTCAAGCGCATACAGCAGCTGGAGCAGCAGGTCGCCTCCGCCAACACCAGCATCGGCCCCTCCGATCTCATCGACCGCGTCAATGTCTTGGAGATAGACGTGGGAACACTTAAGACTGGGGCACAGCAGCTGCAACAACAGGTTTCTGCAGCAGCCGGCCCTAGCGCAATGACACGCGAAACTATTGCCAAGTTCGATGGGCTCCCGATCTTCTGTGACGCATTGAAGACCGACCCCATCCAATGGTGGTGCCAGTTTGAACTCAAGCTGGACATCCACCACGTCATCGACGCGACCCGACATGCATATTTGTACTCCCGCTCGGGAGGCGCGTGTCAGGCATGGCTGGACAACATGCTGTCCGCACATGCATGTACAGTCACCGAGTTACACAAGTACATCACCTGGGCGGACCTCACGGCGACATGGAAGAAGCGTTTCCAAGTAGAACCGCCCGAGCACCAGGCGATGGACAAGCTGCGGACGTTTTCGCAGAACAGCATGCCAAGCAGAGACTGGATTTCTGAGTTCCAACGGCTGGCAAGCACGCCCAAGTTGCCGATGAACTTCAACGGCATCGAGCTTTACTTCATCAAGCGGTCGTGCTTAGCGTTGCAGAATGCGTTAACTCAAGTCGCCGAGAACCTCAACACAAGTGACAAACTCTTCAACAAAGTCGTGCAGATCATCGTGACGAATTTGGCAGCCCGGAATACGGGCCACTCGTCGACTGCCGGCCAGGGCGCGCATCAGCATCGACCGAAAGTGGCCGCGGTCGCAGCAGCAACGCCTAGCGACCCTTCAATTCTAAACGAGGCTGTTTCGTCTGACGAGGGAGACAAACTCGCAGCTGCCCAGAATGGTGGCCGCCCTGCCAAAGGACGAGGGCGCGGCAAGACGAAGACGAACACCACTACTTCTTCTGGGCACGGGCAAGCAGCTCAAGAGCAAGGACCTTGGACAACGTACGGGCTTACGGAGCGCGGGTACCGCGTCCGCACCAAGTACCGCTATTGTTTGTGGTGCAACAGCTCAACACATGAGACAGCGAGCTGTCCCACGAAGGCCAAGGGTACCGCCCAGTCGGGAAAGTAAGCGCCGCCGAGAGTGTTGCGACGGCACTCTCGACGCCTACGGAACCGGTTGCCGTGCGGGTAACCTCCCTCGGTTTCGAGGCCCATGCGGATGTCGTAAGTCCTCCCATTCTTCATTCCTTCAAGGACAATGCTGCACGGCTCGTACCTTTGCTGAATTCACGAGCCCAAGGACAGGATGTATGTGCGGTTTCTTCTCTGATCGGAAGCAGCGACATTGATTCGTCTTCAAGTGGACCTTCACGGGATTTGGCGCGCGCGTTCAACATAGAGGACTGGGACCCATTGACGCCCGAGGATTTTGCATGGCTTCCCCTCCCTTCCACCGGCTGCTTACCGGAGCTGCAATGCGCAACTCTTAGCGCTCATCTCCATACATAGCTAGCCTTCTATGCACCACCAACTTCGCCGACGGAGGACAAAGTCGCGGTAAGGGGCGTTCTTGCGTATGTGAGCAAGGTGGCCCGCGACTTTCGCACGCAGCGGTACAACGACAACAACGCACCGCTCCTTTATGTCCGCATCCAAATCGGGCAAGCATCCTGCAGCGCTTTGCTGGATAGCGGCGCGACTCGCAACTTCATTAGCCAGTCCTTCATGCAAAGGGCCGGCCTTGGACCACCAGTTCGAAGGAAGGCACACCCTACGTCGATCAAGTTGGCGGACGGAAGAACGCAACAACTCCTTGATCGCTACATCGAAGCCGTCCCGATTTATTTCGCACCTCATGCATGCGAACCGGTGACGTTTGATGTCTTGGACACGGACTTCGACATCATTCTGGGCATGCCTTGGCTTGCAAGTGCGGATCACACGATCAACTTCTTTGGCGGACACTTACGGTTCGCGATGCGTTTGGCGCCGAAGTACCATGTACTATTCCTCTCCCGCACCCTTCGATCCGGTGCCAAGTTGTAATAGCCAAATCTTTTCAGTCCACTTGCGCGACGAGCGGACCAAAGAGATAGGCTTATGTTTTCTTCGAACCGTCGCAGTAGCCGAATTTCAACCCACAGACTTGTCTTCAGACTCCCGGGTCGTGCGGTTGCTCGACGAATTTGCCAACGTCTTCGAGTCACCTAACGGCGTGGTGCCGGATCAGCCGATCTCGCACGAGATCATTCTCGAGGCCGGTGTTGTGCCGCCAAAAGGTTGCATTTATCGCATAAGCGAGGAGGAACTTGCAATACTCAGCGCTCATCTCGACGACTTCCCCCGACGACGATCGCAAGACCCACCCTCGATGGACGGTTTCCAAGAAGTTGGCGACATCATATCCCAGCGACGTTACGACAACAAGCCGACTGAATTTTTGGTCCACTTCGCATATTGCACCCATAGAGCTGACCGATGGCCGACTCGTGCGGAACTTCAGGCAACAGCGCCCGATGTTCTCGCACGCTATGAACAGAAGTTGAAAGGCATGTTGGCATCTTCGGCTCCATGACGCACACGCGTCCAAGTACCGCCGTCAGATCGTCAGCTTCGCCCCCGACCGGCTTGACTTCATAAGGAGGGGGGGGTGTTGCATGCTGAGCCTGCACACGGGCCCCTCAAATGGGGCCCGACGGTTGTTGAGGGGCCCCMAGGCCGYGTTCTATCCAGCACGCRCCCTGGAGGCCGACGGCRGCCCTCCAGGSCCTAGGTAGCACACTAGGTAGATAGGTTTCGTTTTACTTACCTTTTTGTGGGTGTGTGCTGTCTTATTTTTGTCTGTTCAGGTGCCGTTTCGGACTTGCAGCCCCACAGCCAGACCTTGGAAGTCGGGACCAGGTACACCAGAGGCAGGCCCGAAACGAGGCCAGGCGCCTTTTGGGGCCAAACCGGTAGGAACAGGCGTCGTTTCGGTCCTGCAGGACCCARGACRACACCTTGGACCARGTGCACCGGTACRAGGCCGTTCTTAGGCCACGCRCATTTCTGCGCCATGCTGCATCAACAGGAGGGTCTGGACGTCCGGTAGGGACCCAGACCCGCTGGGCCGTTCTAGGCCACACAGCACTAGGTAGGCCCAGCCGCCCAGCACTACAAATAGCTGGGCCACGGCTGGGCAGAGCACAGTTCGGGTAGCTCACTTCTGGGCAACACGCTGCTGGTTAGGAGAGCGCTATACCGCGCTAGGCTGCGGAGTAGGGAGGAGAGACTAAGAGGAGACTAAGAGGAGACTAAGAGGAGATAGGGAGTGGCGGAGGCCATACCTGCAGTCGGCGAGCTTACCTGGCGCCATAGATGGGCTCCACGCGGTACCTGCACACGGCGACGGACAGAGTCAGTACGGTGGCAGCGACCTGCAGGTGAGATAGCGAGGAGAACTTCATCTCCTCTCTCCCTCCTCCATCTCTCTCTCTCTCTCTCTCTCTCTCTCTCTCTCTCTCTCTCTCTCTTCTCCCTCCTTCCTCCTCTATCTCATCTTCTTCTTCGAATCTGAGAGTGTGAGAGGTTATCAGTAGGGATTCAGGCAGAGGTTATACAGGGCGCATTGCCCAGGATCTGATTCGACATTTCTGGGACAGACATTGATTGGACACTTGGCAAGGGACTATTTTTTGGGACTTCATTGTGATCTTGGTCTACTCCCTCGCCTCCTTCCTCCTCGTCTCGTCCCTCCCCCGTCTCGTCTGTGGTATCTCCCCATGTATATGTGTGAGGAAGTGACCTTTCTTCCATGATTGCGGTCCCTTCTCCCTCTCTCTTATGTGTGATGTGTGATGGATGTCGGGTCAGTCCAGATCAGATCAGATCTTCTCTTTAAGTCTTTCACTGTGCCATTTTGTGCCATCTTGTATGTATTCGGAATGTACATTGCTTGTTGATGCTACGCTAACCTCGCATTGTCCATTCAAGTCCTTTTCATCACATAGCGRATCCTTGGGTCCCTGCACATTGTCCCACTGGACATGCGTCATCCTGTGTGTGCGAACAGAGAGTTGTGTGGGCGTTGTGTCACCATAGCCATCTGAAGCGAGTTGTATTTGAACTGTGTTGTTGTTTGCCATATCTCCGTGTTGTGAGTGAGCGCTCGTTGCCAGCTTGCTGCACACCTGTTTGCATGCATGAGAAGTGTGAATGAGAGCAAGTGTGATTGCATTGGTATCAGAGCTGGTACGCGTCGTCGTGTGTCACAGGGAGAGTTACGCGCCACAGTGGAGGTTGCCATCGGAGAGGAAGTCCGCCATAGTGGACCCGGAGGTTGAAGAAGCCGTCGCGCGCACCTGCAAAGAAGACCACGACGAAGAGGAGAGAGAGAGGGAGAGAGAGAGGGAGAGAGAAAGGTTGAGCGATACAAGATTGGCTTACTACGTACCTGCGTTGAAGACATCGCTACGGAGAGAGAGAGAGAGAGAGAGAGAGAGAGAGAGAGAGAGAGAGAGAGAGAGAGAGAGAGAGAGAGAGAGAGAGANGAGAGAGAGAGAGAGAGAGAGAGAGAGAGAGAGAGAGAGAGAGAGAGAGAGAGAGAGAGAGAGAGAGTGATACAAGTTTGGTTGTCACGTACTTGTGAAGTGTGCCGTGCAATCCCACGAAGTGAGAGGCGGCCATAGCCGTGGAGCTCGACCACAGAGTAACGAAGAGGGTGAAAAAGAGGACAGAGGAGGAGACCAAGGACGGTGAAGGAAGCCATAGCCGAGGAGGAGAAAGGATAGGAACAAAAAAAAAAAAAGAAAAAAAAAAGAGAAAGAAGACAGTCGGGGTGAAGAGAAAGGAGGCGAGGAAGGAGAAAGGAAGGAGAAGGGTGGTGAGGAAGAAGAAGTCGGCCACCATAGCTGACCGGGCGTTGATCGGGAGAGTTGACCGGGCGTTGACCAGGCATTGATTGGGTGTTGACCGGGGTTGACAGACGTTGACCGAGAGTTGACCGGGGTCTGACTGTAGCATTGACCGGGAGTTGACCAAGGCGTTGACGAAGGCGTTGACCAAGACTGTTGACCATGAATTTGACCAGGCTGGAGCCGGTATAATCTCGCCAAGCCCTCAGCCTATCCCCTCACCCTATGGATGTGCACACATCCTGTGYTGAGTCAAGTCWGTTTGTCTMTTCTTTCTGCATTGAGTCTCTTCTGTCCAAGTGTTAGGAACTCWGCTGAGTAGGGCTAAAAACTATGTCTGACGACTCGACTGTCCCGGAGGACACAAACCCTCCCAAGGACCGGTACTGACCGGCGGGCTGCTCGGTGTGGCRCGGTAGGCCCAAAATCCGAGYTGTGGGTTGCACAACAGGCCGTCTAAGTCTTGAGAGGACCTGCTGATTGTGTCGTCCTGTCTGCAACGTTAAATAATTCCTGAGGAGTTATGAGGGATCTCCTTAAATGCCTCTTGATCAGCAACAGGCCTTGTAGTGACAGCCTTAGAGTAGGTCTGGGCTAGAGACCCTAGTTGACAGGATCCTGTCCGGATTATGTAAGTTCTTAGATCAAGTCAGTAGGTTTGTCAGTCAGGGGGAGTAGAGTTTAAGTGGTGAGGAGTGGAACCGCTGACCGGTTGTGCACCTAGCACCATGGTTGAGACACGTACTGGGAAGAGTACTGCCCCCCAATCTGAGGCCGAACAGGCTCGGATCGCTGCCATATTGAAAGAGAGAAAATAGAAGAAAGAGTTCCTCAAGCAGGCGAAGCTAAAAGCAATTGCAAAGGAGCAGGCGACGAAGAAGAGAGAATAAGAAGAAGAGATGATAAGATTACAGAAGGAGAAGATGATGATACTACAGCAAGAGGAGGAAGAAAAGAGGAAGGTTGCTGAAGAGGAAGTCGGAGAAGAGGAGGAAGTGGAAAAAGAACCCCTTGAAAAAAGGCGTGGGGGAGACAGAGGAGAGACCAGTGGCACAAAGGGAGAGGACGCCTGGATGGAGAAGAAATTAGCGAGTGGGTGGCCAATTTATCGTTGGGGGAAGACGAAGAGGCACAATTGTATGTGCCGCAGGAGGAGAGAGAAGCATTCGCCAGGGTATTGGAAATGATGGAGGACCCCCTGGAACGTCAGACAACCAAAGAAGAAAAAAAGTTGGAGTGGAAGCTGCGAATGATGAGGGAGAAGAAGAGAAGGAGGGAGGAAGCCAGCCAAGCGGCGAGAGAAGTGGAGAAATTCCAGGCCTGCAGACAGGAGGTGCAGGCACAAGCAGAGGTCCCCGTGAAATTAGACAAGAGTTTGGGGTACCTTGAGGTCCTCAGCGAGGCGTGGCTTAAGGAGCATCAAGCCAATAAGGGTCAAGATGTGACCCTGCACGCCATTCGGTCTGGGTTTAGAGAGTTTGTGCGCAACCTGGTGACCCACGTCGGAACTGAGGCTAAAAGACTAAAAGAAGGCGTAGATAAGTTTTGCGCAGGCGCCATTGAAAGCGCCAAATTGGTGGCCACAGCAGAGGCCGCAGCGCGTTCACGCAAAGAGTTTGCAAAGCTCATGTTCCCTGATGCCTATAGCGGGAAGAAGGACGATAGTTTTGACAACTGGGAGGCCAGTGTCAATACTTATGTGTACTTGCACCATATTGCCCCAGAGGAGCAAGTCCTCGTCGCCTTCCATGCGTTGAAGGACGAAGCGGCCAGCTTCGCGAGGCCCCTTGCACGTGCCGCCGATTGTGAGCAGAACATGATTGCATACTCTCTCCACTTTCCTCAAACTCCTGCGTGAGAGGTTCGCTGACGTCACGAGAGGCGTCAGGGCCTCTGACAAGCTCCAAACCATCCACTCGCGACAGTGGAAGAGTGCGAGAGCACTCAAAGCTGTCATGGACAACTTAGTAGCCGTCCCAGACCATGGGGTCACTGAGACCCAGTTGGYCCAGTTGTTTTATCATGMCATGCCAGAACCCTTGCGAGGGCWCTTCTTTGACAAGACCCAACARCCCAAATTATGTATGATGTGCTAAGTAGAGAAGTGGTCTTGTTCGAGGCAAAGTCCATGCCAGTTTCCACTTTCTGGCACAAGAACTTGGATAAGGSTAAAAAGTGSAAGGGTTGTACCATCTCTGGCCAGGTCAGGGCCAAGGATCATYTGATCCTCACTTTAGATGAAGGTGGTRCATACGAGGTCCCCTACAGTCAGATTGAGTGGGGACTCGAGGAGGAGGACACTAGTGTAGGGCAAGGGAGGTCCTATGCTGCTGTCGTGGCTGGAGGGAGGCCGCAAAGTAGARGAGGAGGCMAGGGCCAAAGGGGCCAGACCACAGGAGGTCGAGGATCGGGCGCACAGGGGGTTGGCGGTCAAAGGAACCGTCAAGTGGGAGGTAGGGGTCAAGGTCCCCCGCCGAATCGTCAAGGTCCTAGTCGGTCCCCACAGCGACGAGGTGGTAGGTCACCTCAAAGCTCAGGAGGTTGGCACCCGGGTTGGCCACAAGGCCGACCATGGGAAGATTTGGGTCTGGATCAGAAAGTGTGGCAACATCGCATGGAGCACGGGCAGTGTATTTACTGTGGTGACCCTGCCCATATTATAAAATATTGTCCTAAGTATAGACAGGCCCGATGGGTTGCCCAGGAGTCAAAAGGCAATCGTCAGTGGAGGTCGCAACTGCCCCTACTATTAGGCCATGTGGGGAAGCGAGCACACGCGTACAAGAAAATCCCACACCACATGTGCCTTTGGCAGAGGTTGCAAGCCCGTGCCTAATTAGTTGTCCAGAGACTGCTTGTGTTAGCGTCTCTCTAGGCACTTCCCTCACAGGAGTGGCAGAAGAGTTGAAGGAAAGGATGCCAGCTTGGGCCAAAATGAAGAAAGACAGTAAAAGGCAGCTAGTGTTAGTTGATGTAGAAGTTTTCAGAAGTAGAGTAGGGGTCCTTATAGACTCAGGGGCTACTCTTAGTTATATTAGCCATAAAGCATTGAAGAAGTTGAGGCTAGGATTGAAAGTCCAAAAGTTGGAAGACCCTATAGTTAGTGTCCTCGCAGATAACTGCACCATGTGTATTGAGGACTACGTAGAGGGATACGTAGTCCTGGCGTACTTCCGCCTAAAGAAAGATGGGAAGGTGGAGAAAGTTCTCCACTCCCTGACTCTCCTCGTTCAAGACGACCTTCCTTTCGACATAGTCCTAGGTATGGACTGGGGAGAGGCAGCAGGGACCACACTCCATTTGAGAGAGCATGAGTATAGGCTCCCTAGTCCGCCAGGCGAGGTTAAGACAACCCGTCTGTTCCACGTGTCAGGAGTAGATAACTCGCTTGCACATTGTTGTCTCAATGCTCCCACGTTCGCGCGACTAGTGAGAAAAGAGCAATTAGAGGACCAGGTCTTTGTAGTGTATGTCAGACTTGTCATTGAGCCTAAGGAAGAGAATAGTTCCATGGGTCCAACCATTGCCAAGCTGCTGGAAGAGTTTAAAGATCTGATATAGCCTCCTACAGGAGTAGTGTCGCGGCCGATCCAACACAGAATAGAGATAGAGTCTGGCAGTAAGACTCCTAAGAGAGCAGTCTACAGGATGTCCCCTAGAGAGTTAGAGGAGTTGCGCAASCAGTTAGACGAGCTCTTTGAGAAAGGTTGGATTAGGCCCAGTTCGTCTCCTTTTGGAGCACCAGTTTTGTTTGTCCCCAAGAAGGAAGGAGAGTTACGTATGTGTATAGACTATAGGGGTCTGAATGCGATTACAATTAAGAATGATGAACCACTGTCCAGGATAGACTATCTCTTAGATCGGGTGCAGGGTTGTAAGTATTTTTCAAAGATAGATTTAAAGTCCGGGTATCATCAGATAGAGGTTCATCCAGATGACCAGTACAAGACTGCATTCCGGACTAGATATGGGCATTATGAGTTTATAGTGATGCCCTTTGGACTGACCAATGCGCCAGCTACATTTCAACGACGTATGAATGATTTGTTTAGGCATTGGTTAGATAGATTCGTCGTAGTTTACTTAGACGATATCTTAGTGTTCAGTAGGACCCTCCAAGCGCACCAGGGTCATTTGAGGCAGGTCTTGGAGAAGCCGAGAGAGGCTAACTTCAAGATCAACACAAAGAAGTGTGAGTGGGTCAAGACACAAGTCCTGTACTTGGGCCACCTGTTAGATGGAGATGGCATTAAGCCTGAGGACAGTAAGATAGCAGCGATTAGAGATTGATCGACGGCCCGCATGTTGACAGAGTTGCGGTCTTTCCTGGGCCTAGCTAACTACTATAGGAAGTTCATGAGGAACTTCTCCACTATCGCCTCTCCCCTTCGCAGGTTGCCCAGGAAGGAGGCAATCTGGCAGTGGGATAAAGACTTTGCCATTTGTCTACGCTAAAGAAGTTAAAGCGCGCGTTGATAGAGTACCCTGTCCTCAAAATAGCAAATCCGTCTTTGCCATTTGTCGTCACCAGGGACGCAAGTCAGATGGAATAGGCGCCGTGTTACAGCAGGACGACGGCAATGGTTATAGGCCCGTAGAGTTCATGTCAGTGAGGATGCCTCAGAGAAGGTCGCTACCTCGACGTATGAGAGGGAACTCTACGCTCTCAGGCAGGCCTTAGAGCGCTGGAAGCATTACCTGCTTGGGAGGCACTTCAAAGTGTATTCAGACCACGAGACACTAAGGTGGCTGAAGACACAGGCCAAAATGACACTTAGTTCACTAGGTGGACCGCTGAGATAGACGAGTATGACTTCGAGCTCAAGCCTGTTAAAGGCAAGTATAATATAGTTGCGGATGCTCTGAGTAGGAGATCAGACTACTTTGGACCTATAGTTCACTATCTGGATATAGGGAGTGACCTGCAAGAGAAAGTTAGACAGGTGTATGCGCAGGACCCTATCTATAGCGACCTCCTCACGAGAGTTAAGGAGGCCCCAGAAACCGAGCCAGACTACCGCACTACAGAGGGATTGATATTTGAGAAGACCAATGTAGTAGACCGTCTGTGCGTTCCCAACAGCAACGAGATCCGTAGTTTAATCCTTGGGGAATGCCACGACACAGAGGGACACTTCGGTTGGCAAAAGACTCTAGCCAACCTGATGCATGCGTATACATGGCCTGGAATGAAGAACGACTGCATAGAGTATGTCCGCAGTTGTAAAGTCTGTCAGAGAAACAAGAGCACCACGCGTGCCCCTCTAGGTCTTCTCAGACCTTGCCTATTCCTTACCAGCCCGGAGACTCTGTGTCCATTGACTTCATGGATACTCAGGTCAAGAGTAGGCACGGAAAGAGCCAAGTCATGGTTATAGTCGATAGATTTAGCAAGTATGCTGTTTTTGTTCCTTTGCCTGCAGAGGCCCGTACAGAGTTAGTAATTCAGAAGTTTTTTTACTTCTGGGTTAGTGAGCATGGAGTCCCGTTGTCTATAGTCAGCGATAGAGATAGTCGTTTCACTAGCCAGAACTGGCAGGAGCTGATGAAAGTCTATGGATCCAAGTTGTTGATGTCGTCTGGCCGTCATCGAGAGACTAATGGTCAGACTGAGCAGATGAACAAGATCCTGCAACAAGTTCTGCGTATGTACATTAGACCCGATCAGATCAGTTGGGACGAGATGTTACCCAAGGTAGCCTGTGCGTACAATAACATCGTTCACTTGTCCACCTGTCGCACTCCCAATGAGCTGCACAAGTCCTTTAGACCGCGCAGACCGTTTGAAGGACTTAACCGGGATCAGATTCATAGGCTACTGCCCGGTACCCGGGAGTTTGCGATACAACATGAGAAAGAAATAGCCACTTTTGTTGAGAACCTTAGGAAGGCCCAACACCGAATGATAGAACAAGCTAATAAGCACCGTCACCCGTCGCAGTTTCAGGTAGGCGACCTAGTCTGGGTCAAGTCCAAAGAGTTCGCTCCTGAGGAAAACATCTCGCAGAAGTTACTGCCCGCGTATAGAGGACCGTGGCCAATTCTAGAAGTTAAAGGCGGAGAGGATGGACCGTCCTACACCATWGAGATCCCAGCACACCTCCACACCTACCTGTATTTCATGCATCAAAGTTGCTGCCGTGTGTCATGAGTCAATAGTTTCCATCTAGGAGATCCATGATCCCCCCAGACATGGACGGGAGATACGACATTGACGGCATTATAGGTGAAGATGTGTTCAAAACAGGAGGTAGAGGCCATCCACAAAAGCAATATAATGTCCGGGTTGCTTATCAAGAACCGGAGGACGACCGACATAGTTAGAGCCTACAAGAGAGATAAGAAAGGTAAAGGTCCTGCCTTGGACTGAGTTACTCTCGGAGGACCTCGAATTTAGGCCGGCGGGAGTGAAACGGTATTCAGCAGTTCGCAGTAGCCGATGCAGATCCCAGGGCTCGATCCCTAGTCCCCACCTTACTTGTGTACAGTATCTGTGTCGACCCCTAGAGTTGAACCCGTGGCCTGTGCATTTGTAACAGCTGGTAGACTGTCGTAGGGTCCATAGGTAGCAGGGGTTCGATCTGTAGACCTGTCGAGTAGGAGTCTTAGTCAGGTCTAGAAGTCATAGCTGTAGCTTTCCCGAAAGGTCAAGGTCGTAGCTGCTACAGCCCAGAAAGGTCAAGGTCGTAGCTGCTACAGTATCGAAAGGCCAAGTCGACGGCCTTCCGGAAGGTCCAAGTAGTGGCTTTTCAAATTTGCCCATATTTAGGCTGCGGCGAGTGGGCAAGTGGTGGAGTCTACCCGTGCTGAGTCAGCAGTCCCCGTCCCAGTCAGTCCTAGTCCAGTCAAGCAAGTACCGCATGAGACTGTGTGCGCTACAGGCATGGGAAAGGGCTAGACCAACGAGTTGCAGAAGTATAAATCAAGAGGCAGCGCCCAGTCATTGATTCATTCCTGCATGAGCCATGCGGAAGCGCTGCCACAGCGACTTGTGCTAGGTGGTCTGCGGTGAGCCCGAAGACGAAGTGGGCGAGAGAGGAGCGTAGCCATAGCGATAGGGTAGCAGCGGCCATAGCCGCCATAGCTGTAGATAAAGTTCAGCGTGTGTGTGTGTGTGTACATAGTATCGTGTGTGGGATATCCAGGGTGATCCTGTGCATGCGAACAGAGAGTTGTGTGGGCGTTGTGTCACCATAGCCATCTGAAGCGAGTTGTATTTGAACTGTGTTCTTATTTGCCATATCTCTGAGTTTTGAGTGGGCGCTCGTCGCCAGTTTGCTGCGCACCTGTTTGCATGCATGAGAAGTGTGAATGAGAGCGAGTCTGATTGCAACAATCGTCCATTACACCTAAATCAGAGCAAACCAGAAAGGCACAAATCTTCGTCATTTCTTTAGTTCCGTGTTACAACCAAATTCGATTACACTGAAATCAAGCTTTTTTACGGAGTTTAGTTTTTAACATGGCTACGATCCGGATCACCGGACAGGGATCCGGACCGTCCATGGTCCGAGGTCCGGGGTCCGGGGTCCGGGTTCGGATCTCGGTCCGAATGTGTGCCCGAGCCGAACGGGCAAATTTTTTTGGGTGGTCCAGGGTGTTTGTTCACGCCTTGGGCCGCCACAAAAAAATGGTGCCTGGTTTTTTATCCCCCTCGCCAACGATCTGGAAGCCCAGGAAAGTTTACCAGGGGGGTTGGTAACTTTGGTTTTGTTTCCTACTTGCCGCGCAAGTGTGCGGTGCACCCGGAGCAGTCCGGTGGTCACGATGCGCAAAAAAAAAAAAAAAAACTAGTTATGTGTAAGAATACGAGAGAGAGAGAGAGAGAGAGAGAGAGAGAGAGAGAGAGAGAGAGAGAGAGAGAGAGAGAGCAAACAAATAACTCTGTAGAATTTATTAGAAACCCCCTGCGGGTTACCCGAGAGGCCCCTGCAGATAATTAGCAAGGGCCTTCTCACCATGATCTAAGCAATGCTCATAGCCATGCCAGGGTCATGGCACGCCAAGTATATATGTTGTGGATTCACATTAAGGTCCGCGTTTCAGCAGTTATGGGACCGCTGAGCACTCGAGTTTTTTGGCTGTAGCAGGCTAACTCACCACGTGCTTTTCAGGACTTCCCTCCACTACTCACCAAATGTGCAAAACTAGAATGAATCTTCTGCTAGAACATGGAACCTGACGCCGCCATATGTTTTGTCTTTTGTGCAAGTAGTGACGAGTGGAGCAAGACCCTTAGCGCCACTGCTCGTAGGAAAAGGAAACAAAAGAAAGAGT
>BFEA01000224.1:25000-43548 GCA_003427395.1 Chara braunii
GCCCTTAGGGCTGCTGCTCATAGGAAAACGAAACAAAAGAAAACAGAGAGCTACGGTAGCAAGTAGTTGTAACTTGTGACCCATAACTGCTGGAAAGCAGACATGACTTGGATCCAAAACATACATTGCTGGCCTGCTCCGCTCTCACACAAAATTTGCCGAACGTCTCTTATTGGACCCTTGTAGATGCACTGTTGGGGTCCTTCGGGTCCTTCGAGAAAAAGACTATTCAATAAGGAATATGTGGGCCCAATTTTTTTTTTTTTTCTGTATGCCTTTGTCGTCCTCCTCCTCTCTTCTTGTCTTCCTCCTCCTTGTCTCCTCCCCCTCCTCCTCCTCCTTTTTGGGTTATTTATTTTTCATTTGGTCCACTTCCCCATTAGTGCGTGTCATCTTGGCGCAGGGGCCATGCTAATCTTGCCCTTGGGACATTCATTAACATAGGGAGGAGAAGATTAGCATGACCCCTGCACATGGTTGACACACTTTAACTGAGAAGTAGGAGTACAGGCGCTTTTTTTTTTTTTTTTTTTTTTTTTTTTCCTCGACAATATTAGGGGATCCGGACCATGATCCGGACCAGGGGTCCGGACCGGTCCGAAAATTTTGAAATATTCCGATTTTTCGGAAGTCTGGATGGGCCTGGGAGGTCAGGGGTCCGAAATCGGTTCAGGGTACGGAATCGGTCCGGGGTCCGGTCCGACGTACCTATGGTTTTTAGCAAATCTAAGGTTTATGAAAAGACCAAGAATTAATCCCCTAAAAAGTCAACACAAAATCAAGAGACAGAAAAACATGGATAAAAGTGCACTGGTGTTCATTTAAATGTTTGTTTTAGAAAGTTTGTAAAACTGGGATATAGCCCTATAACGTCGAAGTCCAACGTCGAGACATTTTTACGGTTCCTCCATTGCTCGCATGGGATTGCTAAGAAATGTAGTTGTTTTTTAGATTCGAAATCAGAGTATGTGCACATCACACTACTTACATGAAGCTTTCGTATGAAGTGTTTTTTTTGCCATTAATCGCTTCAGAATTTAATATTTCCTGTTTTAAAGGTTATAGCCCTATACTGATGATTTATTCTTATCAAATCGTACAATTGAAAGATAAATTCGTAAACTATTGGAATTAATTTTATCCTCCCTTTTCGAAATAGTTATAGCCCTATAACACTGTTATCCATGTGGGAGTTTTTTGTGTCAATAAATTAATCAAATCTCCATCGTGTACTTAAAGCCCTACAACTCTGGTGTTAAAAGTCACTTAGGATTCGATAAAATATAAGAAAAACATTATAACATTGGATTCGTGAAAAAACAAAGAAACAACAATCTTTGGTGTGCACCATATATTATGTGAATTTAGAAATGTGTTTTTTTTGCGGACGGTCGGTGCATTCTCATTCGTCGCGAATGAGAATGTAGCAGAAAACAAAGAAAAAACAAGACACCAAAAACATGATAAGGGGATTCGATGGTTTACAAAAAAAAAAACAGTCGTCCATAACAAGTAAATCTGAGCAAACCAAACAGGCATGAATTTTCATCAATTCTTCTATTTTGTTTTACGTCCAAAATTCAATTTCGCTGAAATGAAGTGTTCGTATGGAGTTAAGTTTTTTACAAATTCTAGGTTTTCAAAAACGTCAATAAATCAATCAAAAAAGTCAACACGAAGTCAAGATATAAGAAATTGTGGATAAAGTCGTTCAAAGTGTTCTAGTGTTAATTAAAATGTTTGTTTTCAAAAGTTTGTAAACCTTGGATAAAGCCCTTTAACGGTGAAGTCCTGTGTTGAGACATTTTTACGGTGGAGAATGGGTCGCATAGGCATACGAGAAATATAAAAATTTCTGAAATTCAGAAATCAAACCATGTGTACATCACAATAATAATATGCAACTTTCATGTGATGTGTTTTTTCTTCGCCATTTGTCGTTTCTCAATTTAATATTCTCTGTATTAGAAGCCAGAGCCCTACAGTCTTCCGCCGAATACAGCGTACAGTCATCGTAGTTGTATTTTGGGTGTCTTTCAATCTAAATACAACTATAATGACGGTGCGTTGTATTCGGGGGAAGAACATCTTCCGAAAAGAGAGAGAGAGAGGGAGGGAGAGACGAAAATAGCTAACATTTAGCTCCATTTGTGCATTTCCTCCTAAGGAACGCGGACTTATTTGTATTTCTTTGAAGTTTGGTTGTCTCGTCTGTCGACGAAGGTTGTTGTACTTTTGGCATATCGTGAACTTACCATTCCTGTTAGAGGTTGTAGGACTTATGTTTAATGTCCGCTCGCCACGTGTCTCTCTGCCTGTGTGTCTGTCTCTCTACTTGTCTGTCTGCCTTTCTGAAAGTTCCGAATCGACCTTGTCCTGTCTGCATGTTTGCCTATCAGTCTGTCTGCCTACCAGTTTGTCTGTCTGTCTGCCTGCCTCCCAAGGTCTAGGTCAATGTGACACAGCCCAATCAACGTCGACACAGGCCCAGTCAACAAACACACAAACAGACAGACAAAAAAAAAAAAAAATCATGACTGCATCTTTCACGGAAAGTGGTAACATAAGGATGCATCCATTGCCATTCATAGTAACAAAACAAAACCCCTCCCTCCCCAAAACAACGTCCCCAAAAATTAGTTCGGAGTCGCATCTAAAAAATTGAGCCCCCCCGATTGGCTCTCAGGTACATTAAACGAAATCAAGTTGCTAATTGGTTGGCGGGCATAATCAAGATTCAGCCTTCTGATTGGCTCTCTGATATCTTGAAAGATCTAGTCTGCTAAAACTGAATCTGCTGAGCGGCTCACGAGCATGCTAAAGGCAAAACCTGTTGAATGGCTAGCTGTCATTTTCGACCCTGATCATTAGGTCGCATGTTGTGTGTCCAATCAACGGGCAACAGAAAATTTTTGACCGCTGTACCCGTTGAACATCCCCGAGGCCCCCGTTGAAACCCCGTTGAACAATGTTCAACAAGTCAGGCGCAACAACCCTCGGACCCGCGGCCCTGTCGGCGGGGACCGAAAAAAAAAAACACACGACACGGGACCCCCCCGTTGAACCCCCGTTGAACCCGTTGAACGGTCATTGATAGGTTGTTGAACGGATTCAATGTGCTTGAATTTCCATTGAATCCCCGTTGAACAGCATGGCCGTTCCACTGGAAATCGAAAAAACAGGGGGTGCGCTCGCTGCTGAGGGCACATCACCGTACACGCTAGGACCAAAAAAGGTTGAAAAAAAAAAAGAAAAAAAAAAACACTCCGCGGCGTCCCCATTCCGCCCGACCCGACCACATACACCACCCTTCCCGAACCCACCCTCCGCGCCCAACCAGCCTACCCCCGCCCCGCCAAAGCCACCACCGCCTCACTTAACCCCGGAACCCCACCCACAAGCCCCCACCACGCAGCAGCCCCTACCCCAGCAAACACACACAAGCCTGGACGCGCAGGGACATACCCCCCCAACGTCCCGAACTACCCAACCCCCCCCAACCCAACAACCCCCACCGCCCCCCTCCCCCCCCTCGCACCCCCAAGCCCGCTGTCCATGCGAATACCCTTACAAGTTCGCAAACGACAAAAAATAAGTTTGATTTAAAGGTAAGTATACCGAGCGAGGCGCGGCTGCGTCTGTGGTTTACGTTGACTAAGTGGCTGACTAGAATTGAGAGTGTGTGGGCGCGCAGATCTGCGGCGCGAGTGATCCTTCTATTTTTTTATTGATGATTGAAGACTCGGCATGATCGCCGACCAGATTTTTTTATTCTGATTAAAGTTAGGATTAGAAAACTTTTTGGCTCTCGATTGGTGCGCTTGCTTGTGACTTGTGCGTACATACGGAGGATGGCATCGACAACAATGTGAATTAGAAACGTTTCGATAGATCAGCGCGCCGCGCAGTACCGGCTTATTTAGGTGACCGTCAAAGTTGAACCCAGCCTCGCGCGTAGCCCTATTTTGGTTACAGCGTCGGCCTTTCATCAAGGAGATTCAAGGATCCAGATCTAGTGGCGACGGCGTGGGGATATCAAAGTAGAGTGAAGGGACCGAGGGTTTGAGGGCCCGGTGGGGCTATCCCCCTTGGTTTTGCCATCGGCGAAGTCAGAACGGTGCCAACATTTTCTTTTTCGTCACATTCCAACAATTAAAAGCTTTTAAAATTTTTTATTAACATTTACTGTCGTATTATTATTATGTTCCGGCGTTCCCTGACTCAGATGCGGCACCAAAAATTTAGAAGTTGTTACGACGGTCGAGGACCTTGAGCACGCGTCTCTTTTGACAAGGCCTTTCAGATTCCGCGTATTCAAGGATGCTGGCAAAATTTTCCTGTCCTGGCTGCTTTGAAATGGGGGACGAGGAGTTCATCGTGCATGCGAGCATGGGTGATTGACCCACAAGGCTGAGGGACCTGGGCGGCGTGAGCCCGTTGTGGGTGCCCGGCCCGTCGCCCATGATTTGTTGAGCAAGGTCTAAGTGTTTGCGTGCCCGTTGGGTTGGGGACGTAAGGGATGGCGGGCCACGCACCAGGGCAGGCCGCAGACGACAAGGGTCATCCACAAAGAGCGCTTCCCCACCCCGGCCACCCCGGTCCTACATGAAGTGTGGACGGTGGACTGTTATGATGTCATATGCAAATCGAAAACCTAGTGTAGTTGCTTGTCAGCTCCCTCTACACTGACAGGCTCAACTTTAATCGGTTTTTCATTATGAAAGAGTCTGTCATTGGTCTATGTTTCAGACTTCAACTTTCGACCTGCTTGTCTTCGGGACGATGTCCTGAAGACCAGTTGCAGTTGAGTATATATTTGTTCACTCATTCTCTTCCACCTTCGTTAGAGAGAGGATCATCTCTAGTACTAACGGTTTTCGGGCGGTCTAGCAATACGTTTACACGTGTCCATAAATGACTAGGTCCTCGCAATCTAAGGGATATCGACTAAGCAGTCATAATTTCAGAACAAGTCCTGTATGTAACCATCCGGTTCTTGGCTCCTATCTGTTTTAAGATAATTTGCGATGCAAAGACAAGACCAATCAAGAAAAGTTTTGACTATCATAGCCGATATCCGAAATTGCTAAAGTTGGGTCGCTGAAAATCCCTCGTTCCATGTTATCTTTCTAAAAATAAGTTATTCTCAATTATTTATTATAAGATACTCCTAAAAATTCATGTTATTAATTTTTATATTCATTTATTCTTTGGATCCTTGGTCTCTACGTCCCTGTTTCTTTCTTTTACCAATTAATGCATTTGACGATTTATCGGAAGACGCATTTGGCCTTATCCATTCCTTCTTTCCTAGCTTTGCCAGTCGTTGTCCGACAGTATAGGCAGTATTCTATAGGTCTATCCCACAATAGGAGGAATTGTTCCTATCTTTTAAACAACCTCTCTTGTTGATACTCCTGACGGTAAGTAAGAAGGTTTGGACTCTCCATAACACTCATTTTTTTACTCTACAGATGATTTGGAGGGCCAGGCCCTCCAAGGATTAAAGACCGAGTACATCTCCCACTGTGATTGCCTCTGTCCAACTAGGAACACTGCAACCCTGAAGTGGTACATAACACGGAGGTTATGACTTTCCGACAGCTAGCATGTTGTCTTTAGCTGCCTTCCCCCATAGGAGGAAGCCCTGGCTACATCTGTTATGTAGTCCTGACACACTAATGCTTTCGTATTGGCTAAGCTACATACTACAGATCGCCTTAGCCGCTGCGCACAGTCCCAATGTGCAGACTTATCATACAACTGCAACTAGTGTAGTCTTAGGTAGAACAATGTTTGCGAGCCCCACGGCCACCTACATTGTTGTCTACCAGATCCTTGGAACCTTTCACTTGGTCACCTAGAAAGCTAATAGGTCTCACTATCTAGCTCCTCTAAGGACTCAGACACACCTCATGAACAGAGCCTCATGTGGTCCAGATGTGCCTGCGGGGTGACTAAGGAGTCAGTAACCTTGGCCGTCTTTTGAGATGGTAAGGGATTCCACCACCTCAACAAGAGTAGAGCGGCTACTACTTGTACAGGCTGGATGTGCTTCCCAAGGAAGTGCTCGCAGTGCTTCCCTAGGTTGAAGGTGTCTTACCCCTCTTTGGGCTGCATCCCCGTGGTGACCAACCGAACTGGACCCCTCGCCTTGGTTTGGCCATTCATGCCCTACTCTTTGCTGGTGCCCCTTTCAAGCCGGTCTATCCGCACAGCCCAGACCCTCTCTCATCCTTATAGACGGAGTCGGACCTTTCCCTTGACTCCTAGACTGATTGCCAATCCGCGTACCAGTCGCCTTGGCCTAACTACAAACGGCCAACACTCCTCCCTCTGGTTTTATGGCCGCCTACTTGCTCTGTCTATACCCCAAGATCGTCCTTTCGTCGATCTCGAGATCGCTTCTTCTTCCTCCTATCATCCAAGCCCTCACACACGTTACTTAGCTCGGCCTCACAGTCCAAGCCTTTTAAAAGAAGAAGAATCGTTTGTAGCCTAATTGGAATCACTTCCTACTCCTAGTAGAGTGTGAGTAGCGAAGCGATCAAGGATGAAGCACAACGACCCCTGCAACACAAATAGTTTCCTTTGTCATGTCGCAAAACTTATGAGTTGCAAACATTCTTGTCTCATCTCTTCCCCTGACAAGAGAAACTAATCAAGAGACTTGGCCCTATCCCAAGAATCAAGATCACCGTTGTGTCCATCGCACTGTGCCTACCCATCCAACTACCTTGCTGCAGCAACGTTTTCTCACTTCTCTAGATGTGTGTCTCTGGTTGTGGACCAACCACTTGTGCCTGGAACAAGTTGCCTAACCTGCTGCACAAGCCGCTGGCCCGGTTGCCGCACTGTAGTTGCAGCAGTTGATATGGGGACAGATGAAGCGGATCCTGACTCTGCACCACTATCTACTGATGAACCGCCTGCTGGAAATATGTTGTACTGAGGTACCGAGAGACCGCTCATAGGCAGTAATGACACGGACACATCGGCCACCGCCGGGGGAAACTACAATAGGTTGCGCAGGCCTCACCATAGGCTTGGGGCCTCTCTGCGCAGCCAGCATCTGGTTCTGACCGGCTATCAATGTGGCTAGCATTTCCTAAAACACGGTCTGTACTTCTGCCACACTGACTGGACCGAAGTGTCCGCTTATTAGGAGCTTCCACATCCAAAGCTTCTAACCTATTTAGTTCCACCTCCCTCGCCTTTAGTCTAGGCTTTCTTCTTCTAGCTCTATTTCGTCTATCCTCTACCTCCTGTATCTGGCACCGTAACTCTGTGTGAAGGGCATCCATTTCTCTCATCTCAACGTCCTCCATTGACAAGGGTTGTTGGTGGTGCTTCTGCACACCAACAGACTGACTAGTGCAAGGCCTTGATATGCCCCGACTGACACCTATTGAAGAGGCCTGGAAAGAGACATGGGACAGTAGAGAAACGGTAGCCTTTGCTGCCTCGACCTTGGCTCTAACATGTGTTGCTGCTACAGCTGCTAGTGCCATCACTGCGTTGGCTGCTGCCACCTTTCCCTTCTGCGAAACCCAACTCTCCTCAGCTGCTCTCTGCTGTCTCCTTTCCTCGCTTGGTCTTTAACACCAAGCAAGTGGTCAGCCGACAAAGTGCCTATCCACAAGCAATCCTCCCCTCATCCTAGTCTATGTCTCAACCTCAATGTCATCTTCACCCCAGGGCTACACGTGGCATGCAATCTGAACTAGTGTCCTCGCTGGGACCTACCGCAGCGTGACACCCAACCGCTTAATAAATAAAATTAAATATAGAGTCCAGATTTATCAGGAAGCAGTCAAGCGGTAGCAGCAGATAGTTTCATACCCCTACAAACAATTCTATTTCTTCTTTTGACTAGTCTGAAACAGATGTTTGCAGCAAGAATAAACAAGTACTCTATCTGCAACAGTCCGTTAGCTGTTAGCAGTCCGTCACAGCTAACTAATCAAAAATGAAAATAAAACCGTTTGTTGAAATGCATGCTGAATGGAAATGTTACAATATTGAATCATTTGAGCAATTACTGGAATCTTCCCTCCCCCCGTATCCCTCTTGAGTGGTCACTTTGTGTCGAGGTCCTGTAGCTCTTGTTCAGACGGCGTGTCTAAAGGTGTGCAATCCGGCCCACCCATGTGCCCCAAGTCTATGCCGTACCTGCCAGCCCCTGCACGTTGTTTACCCTCGCATGCAACGAGCCTCTTAAAGGGCTAGCATGCCCGGCATGACCTCTATAGCGCAGCAGCAGAACCAAGGACTTGCGGCAAAGCATGCATGTACTAGTCCCAGCGAGTTGGCATGGTGACCGTGACCCGACTGCTTCGTCCAGGGCCCTTCAGAGGCTTCGCCCGTCTCCCACCAGCTTGCTGCCCAGGAAGAATGTAGACTCTCAAGGTTGAGTGCTCGCGACACCTTACATCGAGAGGACTCTCAAGACAAGACTCACTTCCTCACGGTAAGAAGCAACGAAGAGGGTAGATAAGGTAAGGAGCAATGTACCTCATATTGTTGCCCCCAACCACAAATTTCTCACCAGTAACCTGTCGTGCATTTATGATGACCAGTTGATGCCTCGGCACAACCCACAATGCAATGTAGTTCAACCTCGGCTTAAATTGCCACATCAGCAAGCTCTCATCATCCAGCGTGCACCCCTATGTCACCACATAACCTTCCAGGCGCGCCCTCCCAACTCAGGGCCGCCTATACTCCAATGCACAAGCATTATCACTACCCCGCCATTTCCCAACGAAGCACCAAACAACTATTGCAAAGGAACCAGCGGAGTGGTTCGAACCTGCTCCGATACCAAATTGCAAGGAAAACGAGAGATAGCGAGATGACAGAATCCAGATAGCACAATCTTATTGAAAGCAAGAAAGTCCCACAGTGTCCAGAAAGCAGCATTGCACCAATATTACACCAATGGAGAATCGAAACACTGAAACCGAATGTCAATGAGAGCTTACTCTCGTCCCCACCAACATACGTATCCAGGCCCTCTCTCCCTACTTGGCACTCAGCGCCCAGGCTACTCCCTACACAACTGCTTTCTGCCTACGAATTGACAATGCAACTGTTGACGTCAGCAGCCACCGAAGCACTTGAAGATGCAGACCATCGCCAATACCAGGCATGAGCCCTCACATCATCATCCTCATCTCTCCCTGCCTCTCCCTGTCCTTGTCTCCCTCCCACGTCTTCTCCCTCATGCACGAAGACCACCACCCTGTCCAAGCCAAGCCCTGGCTATGTAGGGCTGGCTATGGCGCTGCCCTCGTCAGCGCCCTGCCTTCTTTCATCGCCCGTGCGCACTACTTGGCAACTAGCGCTAGTGCACTGCGCACAGCCCACGAGCGCCCGCTCAAGCAGTGCTAGCTCGAAGTATCCTTGCTGAGAAGAGTCGAGGAAGGAGAATATATCTCTTCCTGGTGGGGCGCATTGATAGACAAGGGTATCTTCGCCAGGATCGAGTCGAGATTTGACGATGATCAGGGTTGTGCCATTGTGAGGGAAACACTAAATGCCTCCTCGTCGTTTTGGATCAAGCACGGGGTCGAGTTGGCACTTGGGTACGGGAGCATGCTTGCGAGGCCATTAAGAATAGCGGAGGGAGTTATGGCAAAGTTGGCAAGAGACAGGGTCCATGAAGGAGAGGAGCAGGTGGTGACCCACATAGAAGTCAAGCGTGCCGACGAGTTTGGGTTTCCTTCAAGCCCGCTACGAGTCATCCTGCCCGATTTCCTCGTAGAGAAGTGTTTCGGGGGATAGAAGAGAATAGAGGTCGCAATAGCAGCCGCTTTGAGGGCGCGCGAGTGGGGATATGGGCGTTACACGTGCGAGTTGATATATGGCCTGTACTTGGACCAAAGGTTTTTGCCCAATTGCTAAGGGCTCAGGAACCTGGTCAATGTGGTTGACTCTAACGCAAGCTCCCATGATCCAGATGAAAGGGTTGTAGATTGGAACAAGGTTCGGGCAGTAGCGAGCTTATAGAGGATGCCCTTATGTTTTGCCAAAGTGTGTCTTTCATGAACTTGTGTATATATGTGTACATGGGAGCCAAGGTAAAAGGCTAACTGATTGTGTGATCCCGATCTCGTGTTTTAGTTGACAAGATCTTGACTGAATACATAATGTGTTGGAAGATGTGTATTTATATATGCTTTTAGTGCATTGTGTGCATATGTCAGATCATAAGAGGCCTTAGGTTAGATTGGATAAGCGGTTTTCAGGTTGTTGTGTCTATTCAAGGGTAGGTTGGTTAGAGTATGAGAGTGAGCCTCGCGCATGTACGGGTTGCTGAAGGTAAGAGACAAATGAGGGTATGGTTCATAATACAGACTTGAGTGCATCGTGAGATCAGGTGAGAATGTGATCTTATTACAATCCCTGATCTGACTTTGGTTGTGGTACTTTGTCCCCTTTTGACACGTACTTTTCTCTTGGAATATCACCTTTAGACTCGAGGCGAGATGATTTTGCTTTGAGGGTTGAGTTTCGCTTTAGCCATACCACCCTTGGTTATGAAGGTGTGTGTGCCCATGTGTTTGTATATAGAATATACAAAAAATTTTGGTGGGTTTTGATTTTAAGTTTTGGATTCTATGACCTTGAGGATTGGTGTGGAAAATTTTCTTTTCCTGCGCTGCGCTGAGATATGAGAGGGGCGTTTTTGACACGAGGCTGTTGTAAACAATTGATCGATCCAGACGTGGTGGGCCCTGTGTTGCTTTCAGATATTTGGATATGTCTTGAGTTACTTGGACTCCTCCGATTTGAGGGGTGCGATTACGGTCTGTTTAGAACTGTTTCAGTTTGGCTCTGACTAAGGAGGCTACAATTTTTGTGTGATACCGGTGCCAATTTGAGTTAAGATTATCCAACTCTGTATATATATATATATGTAATTCAAGACCATAATTGTTCGCTTTTGAGTTTGGATAGTACGCCCCCGAGTGTATATTGAGTTGAGGTTCTATTTAAGACTACTTCCTTGTATATGATGATACAAGCATTCTCACATGTGTGGATTTATCCTGATGTATGATGACTTTGTGTAAGAGATGTATGAGAAACATCTCGTGTAAGATGTATTGTGTGAAAGTGAATGGACGCGAACTGTCTACTCTTCGATATACTCGTGCGATCTGCCCACGGCGGGTGATAGGGCCGGGTATAAGGAGAGGGAGTGCAGTCTGTTTTTGTGGAGGGTGTGAAAATTCTAAGGGATTTATTAGTCTTTGAGACTTTAGTGCTTACCATGCCTGATTTTTATTATTGAGTTGAGATGAAGACCCAAAAGTTGGTCTCTTAGTTTGAGTAATTTCATGGTTGAGACACCTTTTGAGTGGGAAGGCAGTCTTTGGTTTATTTGGAGACTCATCTTCAGAGGGGGAACATGTTTAATGGAAAGGTCACATGAAAGTTCATCCTCGAAAGAAAAAGGATGACTGGGAGACCTATTGAGTGAGACCTCCTTTATATGAAAGGTGGTTAATAGATTTAATAATGGTATGAAATGCTGATTTTAAATGATAAAGACTGACGAGAAGGACCACGTTTTTGTTTGGCCATTGGAGAAATTTTGAAGGTCGCAAGAGTGATTTATTTAAGAGATGTCACTAAGATGTGACTTTCTTACTTCGATCAAGTTGGGAGGTCACGCCCTTATGAATCTGGCGGTGATTCTGTTTTGTGAAAGTAGAGAGGCTACCGTGCTCTCTGTGTTGTTACACAGAGGGTTGGTAAATGCCTTTTATGTATGACAAAGCTTTGTATAGTCCATCAGTAGGCCTGCATTGTTGCGACACATCGTCCAGTCACTTGTGCTAATCTTAAGGCATTTATGAGAATACCAAGCTAACGATAAAGTTTAGCATCACTAGGGTGCAAACCCTAGTGTCGGCGTAACCTGAACAAAGTGCCTACGTCTAGCCAAGGGAGTAAAGACTTAAAGGGGTGTGATCACCCAAGAGGGTTTTACTCCTACGGAACGACGTGGGATAAGAGTCGAGCCAATAAAGTCCTTTTGAGTCTTGATTGAATGCTTAACAGGAAGGAGATAGTTTATCGTGGCGCAACCCGCGAGGGCACTACCGCTAAAGTAACAACGCGGTGGGTTGTGGATCTGCATCGATCACCCAGACTACGGTGGGCCAAAATGGAGACCTGACCTTCAAATACTGAACTTCGGAAAGAGTCTGAGATAAAATTTGTATGTAAATATATATGTTTGATTGTGAGAATTACTAGAGGAATGCAATAATGCCTTCAAAGGTTTCAGTTAGGGCCGGCGTCCCTACTTATGGCCCTCCTTGCAGGATAGAGACTAGGAACACTTAACAAGGAGTTGGCGTTCGTCTAGGACAATGGAGAGAGGACGGTTGAGAGGGCCGATGAAACTTATGTTGTAGTACGTATGTCTAATACACCTGCGTCTGATTGTCAGGACAATGGGGACCCATGTAGGAACCCTTGAAGCATATAGTTGTGTTTGGCGTAATTTGATGGAGGCCTCGAACTGGAGTCTATTGACTAATTGGATATGGTTCCTTTCTCGTCAGCATTTTGGATTAAGGATGAGTTGATAGCTTTCGATTTTGTGACGCTTAATATGGTTCGGTAAGTTGTCGGTGCGAATACCCTTACAAAGGTATCCTCCCAGGTTTTTGAAAAAATAAGTTTGATTTAAAGCTGAGTATACGAGGTGCGGCTGCGTCTGTGGTTTATATTGACTAAGCGGCTGACTAGAGTAGACAGTGTGTGGGCACGCAGATCTGAGGCGCACGTGATCCTTTTATTTTTTGATTGATGATTGAACAGTCAGCGTGATCGCCGGCCAAATTTTTTTATTTTAATTAAAATTAGGACTCAAAATTTTTTTTCTATCGATTGGTGCGCTTGCGCGTGACTTGTGCGTACATACAGAGGATGGCATCGACAAAAATGTGAATTTGAAACGTTTCGATAGATCAGCGCTGTCGAGCTCATCGGTCCGGCACCGCGCGTGGCAGTGCGGGACCCTCTCCGCTGCGTCACGCAAGAGTAGGACCTACCTCGTCGCGAACACACGAATGAAGCTTCCTTATGCCGCTCCGACCGCGTGCGCCAGCCATACCTCTCGCGAGCCCCTACGACAGGATACGGCCTACGCGAGGCACAACTTACCTCCACCTTACGGGAGTTGTCACCTCCCATCGGTGGGCGTATCCCCGCCGAGCTATAAGTCCACAATACGAAAGCTAATCAATTGCAATCGCAGACGTGGACCAACCGAGGGCGTTTCTCGTTCATTATAGCAAGTGGGGTACGCGCGGTAATACACCTATCGGACCCGCACGCGAACCGACATCTTGGGGGGCTGAAGTCCCAAGCGCGGCTCGTCGTCGGTCGACTAGGACGCATCCCACACTCCACTCGCACACCACTCTACGAACACACAAAAAGAACACACGCGCACTCACGCACGCACATACAACACGCCACAACACAAACAACACGGGCACTACCCGAACAACGCGACAACGCGCCTAGCCCCTCGATAGCCGTCCCATAACCTCCCAATACGAAAGTAGAACGGGCTTCGTGCGCGAGACTTAGAATAAAATCGCGCGCACGCACAGTCATACCGATTCGCAATGCAAGCGTACGCAAGCAGTCGCAATGACGGCGTACCGTGTAGTACCTATACTCACGCGGTCCTCGTTAATTTCGAGGGTCGCGTTCGACACTCACGTGTCCGCAAACACGCGCCTAGAGGGTTAATCTCTCGACGCTGAACAACCACCATGCGTGGTTGGAGACTACACACCCTCTTTTGCACCCTTATGCAGAGAGGGTGGTACACAGGCCCATGCCTGTGGTGGTAGTTGTCTTTCGCGGCCCTAGGGGTGAGTCCTCCTCGGGGCCTGGGCGAAAGTCAAGGGGTTTGACTTTGACGGCTGCCACGGACTACAACGTCCAACCATAAAAAATCTCTAAAAAGCAACAAGACTCGCACGAACTCAGGAAGAGGGGATAGGGCCAAGGTCTCCTGACCTTTAAAACAAAGACTCATGGCCTTGGGACACACTCCCCCTCTATAGGCGGTGCCGACGGCCTACAAAATTCCCAAGCGATGCGCCTACGCGCAAGCCCGACAGTCCCATAACTTTTAGATGTCGGGGGCGGCGAAGCGTCGCGCGCAAGGCTCTGATATAAAATTGCGCGGCCGCAGACCAACCTTATGCCAACCACTGATGCCAACCATATGTGGTAACCGCGGGTTCGGCCTCGCGATATTGAATGGTTGAAGGAACTCATCGCGAGGGGTTACCCCTCACGATATTGAACGGCTGAAGGATACGCCGTTCGGCCCTCGCGACACTTCTGCCCTTCAGGCGGGGTGCCCCGCCAGCCGAAGTAAATAGGCTCTATGCGAGGGGAGACCCCTTCCCTTCAGGGCCTAGGGCTTGGGATGTCCAGGATAAGGACTTTGAATCCCGGCGAAGGACCAATGTCCGACTAAGAAAGCCCCAAGACGCAAGTAGGGGGAAGGGAGGGTCTTCCCTATCCCTCAGCCCCAACTTCCACGCTGTTGCTAACACGGCCCCTTAGCCCCCTCGAATACCCATCGTACGAATACCCACGCATACATGCAAAAGGGGGGTAGAGTTATGACGATCACTTCTCACAGGCACAATGGGACTCCTCACAACCATGTATATGTATATGGAATCGCAGGCAGTCCAAATCCAAAATCCGAGTCACAAGACATACCTACAACCACACCAAGAATCAAGTGACAAAACACACACTACACGGAGTCAACCCCAACCATTCTCTAAGCTCATACCCCTTTTCTTCAGCCATGCAAGCCCCAATCGTCGTTCCAACCAACCTCAATTAAATACTCAGTACCTTTGTCAAATGGCTATTCAATAAAAGTCCGGGTGAAACCCTTAACAAACAGAAAAACCACCAGGGCTAAAGCCCTTTAGGTTGAGCATGGAGAGTGAGTTGGGATTGAGTCGAAGACCGACAAATCGGCAACCGACTTGTTATCAGTGATAACAGAAGACGATCCTCAAGGGATCAAGCTGAATCTAGTCCTGATCTTGAATCAGACACCCCAAAGGATCTGTAACACAAGGTAAGTCAAGTGCGTAAGCTAAATCATCAACATATGGGGGATAACCTCCATAGCACATTCTCACTCAGCGCTACTTACCAACTCAGCTGAAGCCTACCTCTAAGCCAGTGCCCAAAGCAAAAGTACACTAATGGCAGAATCTCCCCTATTCAGGGTGGACTGCCAGAATCGCCACTTGTCAAAATATAATCTAACCCCTCTAAATCAAGAAAATTTCGGCACCGCTTCCCGTAGGAAAAGTGCCTTTTCAGAATTTATATAAGCTTAAATGTCAAAAGCAAAAGTAATCTATAACTCTGGAAAGTCCACTTTTGTCCAACCCCCAGAATTAGTAGAAATTTGGGCAGCACCCCTTTTGGAATTGGGGATTTCCCACATTTATACAAAGTCAAACTTGAACTCAGCCCCCAACTCTGAGTCCAACTTAGACACATTTAGACTAGTCCCTTAGTTTTGTAGAAATTTCGGCAGCACTCCCCCTAGAAAAGTGCTTTCCCAAAATTCATACAAGGCTAAGTTTGAAACTTAAGACCAACTTTGACTTCCTCACTTCTTGAATTTGTAGAAATTTCGGCAGCGCTTCCCGTAGAGAAAGTAGCTTACTAAGATTTATACAAGTTCAAGTATAAAACGAGTCTTAGAAAATGCAAGAATCGATCTAAGTAACATAAGGTCAACTCAGAAGATGCAGGAATTGACCTAACTCCTATCGCTTTAGCACGTGGCGAGCCTCTAAAGCAACTACCTAGCAACCTGAAGCCCAGACCAAATAGTAATCTCACTCAGCCACATGCAGGCCAAACCACAAAGGTAAGTACTCTCACCAACCCCAAGCTTCTTTAGCAAACAATAGTTCATGCTTCCTCTGTGAGTTAACCCTTCGTACCCAACTAACATAAGGCATAGGTCAGGGCACCTGAACTTACAGAGCGCACCCAACTTGCAGAGCACACCCAACTTAGCCAGGCCCAAGGTCAGAATACCTAAACTTATATAGCGTTCTGACTTGGTCAGGTATACACTACAAGAGGGCACAACTACTTCTTTCTTCTTTGGGCGTATGACTAGACCACTCTAGTCGTCCTGAACTGTTTAAATAGCCAAGTTGTATATACCTCTCTGAACTTAGTCTTCAAAGGGGACGTAAGGCTGGGCCGCTCAACTTAGAACATTGCCTAGCCTGCCCAAGTTTACCTTGACTTATATCTCTTAGTTATACTCTCTTCAGTTATGATAAGCTATAGTCAGGCTACCTAAACTTATAGAGCGGCCTGACTAGCCTGTACTAAATAGCATAGTAATACAGTATAGTCAGATTATACCCATTGGGTTCCACATGTGCGAGGCATTGGGTCAGACTACCTAAACCTATAGAGCGGCCTGATCCTTTGCCAGGTTTGTTTCTCTCTGAGCCAGTATATGCGAGGCAGTAGGCCAGGCTACCTAAACTTATAGAGCGGCCTATCCCCCGCCAGAATTATTCCCTCATAACAAAACAGGAGAAGGGTTGAACCACCTAAACTTATAGAGCGGCTCAGACCTCCTCGTTCAGAAACAAAAAAGCAGAGAAAACCCCGAAGCAAAACAAGGCAACCCAAGGCACCTAAACTTATAAAGCGCCTTGGGTCCTTGAAAATCACTCACAGTCAAACCCTCACAAGTCAGAGCATCCAGGACACCTAAACTTATAGAGCGCCCTCACTCTCCATGCAATTCACATCACCAGGTCTCCTCAAACTTATGGGGACATCCCACCCTCCAGAGCTTCAGGCTACCTAAACTTATAGAGCGGCCTGAGGCTCCATGCAACCCAAAAACAAACAAAGCGCTGGGCTTCCCCAAACTTAAGGGGACCTCCCAGCCTTAGTGACCCAGTCAATCTGCACACAATACTGCCTTCCTCCCAACCCCCCCCCAGATGCAACCCATTTCATTCGCAATCTGCTTTCAGGCAATTAATCAAATTGAAATTGAGATTTGCCCACACATTTTTTTACTTCAATCTGACTTACGTTCTGAAAATCAAACTCAGAACCAAGTACAGGATCCCCACAATACACTCAGTCAAACATAGAGAGATGTACAAGCAAGGGTTATAGTTGGGTTTATAGAGGGAGTCAAGGGATTACCACTCAGTTCCCTGCCTCCAGGACTCCGCCAGAGCCCCGGCAGAGCTCCCGCAATCGGTAGGGCAACCTCCTACAAAGGCCTTGGCGCGGATTACGGGCCACACGCACGCCTGCCGCCTTCTCTCAGAGCCAGAGGACCAGACTTGGAGTAAGAAGGGCAGGATAAGAAGGACTAAGACTCTCAGACTCAGGAAGGACACACTCAGACTCACGCGAGACGACCTTCGATCCTTCAACGCCTGAGGGCCCCACAATGATGGTAAAAAGCGCAGTCGCCAGTCAAGAATGTCGCGGCTCGGTCAAACCAGAGTCAACCTACTAAGGCTAGCTCTTCTGACGAAGTCCCAATTCGCAGCAATGGCCCCCTCTACCCCCACCAACCTGTAGTGACGGCCTCTCCCAGAACAGCGTGCGCAGACTACCGTACACGCGAACAGGGCGTCGTAGCACTCAGCAACATTCCCGATACTCCCTAACACCAACAACAGTTTAGCGTGGTGCCTCCAATCAGCAGCGGCAATACGCAGCAGCGTCGCAATCCGCGATGGCTGCAACAGGCCAGCGCTTTATAGCAACCCTGGCGGCGGTAACAGTGCCCCGGCTCCGGACAATGGCGGCCTGCAGCCTGGTTCTTGATCACTGCCACGAGATAGCACAACGGGACCTATCCCCAGGCCCGGCGAGCTCTAGCACTGTGACTGCCCCTCAATAAGACAAACAGCGCACCTTCCTTTACGAGGAGCACAGCCTCCCGCACAACAACGGAATACGTAGCCTTCCACATGTGGCAACAAATCACTGCGCCACACAACAGCCGTATGGCGCCCTCAGCAATGACCACACCAGCCATTCCCCGTCAACATCAGGAGCATAACGAGTCGTTAGCCAGGGACAGCAAACCGGTAGTCTCAGCAATGACGCCCAGATGCATAGTGTTACAGATCAATACATCTCCCCCTCTGATCCGCTCCAGAGCCAGACGGCTCCTGTACCATATGGAGCTGCGGCCATGCGGTCCTTAAACAGTCGGGCTTGAAACAAGGCGACGGTACGGGATAGCTCAGCAATGGCTGCGACAGAAACGCAGCCAAGGCAAGCGGCAGAGCTCACAGCAGCGGCCTGCAACCCCGCAGCCCGGGAATCGCTTACAGAAGCCGGTCGACCGATAAGGTCCTGCAGCACGCTCCGCGATCTCACCTCATACAAGGCACTGGTATCATAGCAGGGCGTTTGTCAACAGTGCAGTAAGGCGTACCCGACCAGTCACTGTG
>BFEA01000224.1:43620-61133 GCA_003427395.1 Chara braunii
TTTCAACAGTGTTGTTCGGCGTACCCGACCAGTCACTGTGGCAGCCCCCCCCCCCCCCCGAAGGAATAACTCAGCGAACCAAGGTCAGACCGCCCGCTGTCGATTCTCTGGCGAGTCCCCAGTTCATAGCAGTGTGCCCCCTTTGCTAAGCCTAGGCCTTTTAAGAACCCACGATCACACTCCCTCCAGCCCGAGTATCGTCAGGCAGCCTAGACGGGCTGCATTCAGGCCGTCCGTAATCTCCGTGCTCCACCCGCAATGCAGCAAGCTCATACGGCTTGCTCCTCGTGCAGTGGTGTACCCCTGCAGCTGGGGCAGCGGATCCGCGATACTTAGCATCCTACCGCAGCGACCTGCATGGCACACTGTACCCAGACTCCGCAGGCCCCCACAGCGCCCCGACTGGATACACGGTCCCTTCTCTTTCAGTCGCTCCCTCTTAACCGAGCCGGTGAGCCTGCAACCCCACGCCAAGCCTTACTTCCATATCCCTGACAAGAGGAGCGACATCGGATAAACCCGCCCGCATGAAACACCGCCAGGTCTGTACCCTCCATGCAGCTGAACCCGTAGTGCATCGGTCATCAACTTGGTCTGCGGTTCCTCAGTTACTTCCCCCACGCGCCTGAGCCGAGTGCTGGCCAGAGAGGCAAGCTTGTGTCCCTGCAGCCAACAGCGGGGGCGGTCAAAACAAGAGCGATCTCGCTCAGAAAAAACGGACCGCAAATCTCAATCTGACGGGCTCGCACAGGCAAGCTCCGCCCCCTCATGCCGCTTCGGTAGAAAGAGCCGGGCTGAATGAACCTCTAGACCGACGGGGCGGACTCACGACCAACTTCCCTCTCCTCGATTGACTCGTGTGCCTTCCTTCCACGCACCGCATCTCTTGCTACCCCCCTCTTACATTGCCACACTCCAGAAACTAACACCTCCGTTGCGCTGGCCCGTGGCTAAAGCCCCAATATTGCCCCCTCCCTCGCTCGTTTCCACCAAGGAACGAGCGAGCTGTCTCCTCTCGTCCGCGTCGTTCGTGCCCCACCACCTTCGACCTCGAGTGCACCTGGCCACATAGATGCGCAAGGTCCATTCGCTCCCCTCTTCCTCGTCTTCCTCCTCGACTCGCTGTTGCCGTCAATCAAAACCCGTACTTCACCATCGAGCCGCGCACTCGCGAACGCTGCAAAAAGATGGGCAAGGGAAGAACCCGATGTAGGGAGCCACGCCTTCACTTTATACGCGTCGATGCTGCCCAGGGCCGCGCTATGCTCCGAAGGACCCAGGCCCGGGGGGAACGCCCCGCTGCGGAGCGAAAGGCCACATTCCACCACGGGCGCGCCTGGCCTCGACCCACGTCCGGGTTCATCCCTGGACCTTACATACGTCGCCCTTACGCGGAGGCCGCGCTAAGCTCCTCTGTATCGTTCCAATTTTAACGGATATCCCGAAGGAGTCGAACGGGGTGATACCCCGGCGGCGCCCCCCCTTTTTGCACGCGCCTGCCCCTGCGTCCCGTCCGGGTTCATCCCCGGGGTCGCGAGCGTTGGCCTTATGCCGCGGCCCGGCGGATCTCCCCCCGTATCGATCCAAGCTTTTCGGATGCCCTGACGACCCTACGTACGGGATGCCCCCTTTCCGCACGCACCCGGCCCTATCCACGTCCGGGTTCTTTCTCGGACTCCCCCTGGTCGATTACGCAGATCTCCTCTATGTAGATCCGGTTCCAACGAACGCATTGGAGAACTTTGCTGTGTTAGCACCCCAGCGCAGCTGGGCATTTCAGCCCTTCCAAATATCGCCCCCGCTTTTGCCGTATTGGCACGAATCTGGCCTCCCTTCGAGGCTTGGTCCAAACAAGCGCACCTTCGACGAACTCCGCCCCTCGATACCAGTGGAAGCCCAGGCTTGTCAAAACGACGGCTTATCCTGCCAACACCACCAGCAGCCGTTGGGTGCCTTTGGTCATAGGGCAACCCAGTCCGCCCTTCGCCCCCTCCGGTCCATACGCACCTGGTGCAACCTGCGTCCTGGTCCGTTCCGAGCCTTCGCGCATCCTCCTCGCACAGGGGCCATGCTAATCTTCCCCGTATCCCTCTAACTTCCAGCGGAGATCCTGTCGGAGCGTCGCGCGCCATCCTTGGGGGTGCTAGCGCCGGGCTGACCACCTCAAGGCTGTTAAAAAATGCTAGCCCTTGTTCCTCAGCCTCCCGAGTCTGGGCTCACCCCGCGGCCCATAGTGCACAGCTCGCGGGTGTACCGCTGCGGCTTCGCGCCTTCATACGGGCGTGAGAACAGTTAGTAACAAAAATTTGAAACAGCTAGATCACACAGAAACAGTTATATAGCACTCGCAAGGCGTGCGGTAATTGGGCGGAAACCGCGGCCCCCATAATTGCAAAAGGCGAGGGGGATAGTCCTACAGGCCCATCAACCCCTCGAGCCTTCCCACCGCGCTTCTCCGCTCCCTTGCCGCATGTCGTCAGCCTCGATCGCTGCGCCCACTGCATACCAGTCCGATGCGGTAACCCAATAGGGCTAAGCTCAAGCTTGTGACCAGCAGGCGAGGCATCCCATATAAGGAGGTACCACACGGCGCTCCGGGCCAAGATACCGCCCCGACCGCTCTCCCCTCCTCAACCGTGCGCGCCACCGCCGATGATCCGCACCGCCTCGCGCACGTCACGTCGCGGCCACCATCCACTCCTTCTTTCATGTCGGGCCCACCGCCGGCCGAACGCAATAAATGAAAGCGGACCTCTTAACCCTTAATTTAATCAATAACAAAAACAAGCCTGATGGTTATGCCGGTGTCGCGACTAATCTTAAAATAGAACGAATCATACGCGCGCCTTAAACTTGCGCACCCACGTATCCTCTACCGGGACAAGGCAGACCCTTGCCTACGTGCGGGCGACCCTCACATTTTCCCGCACGGGTACTCAAGATCCAGGTTAACCAAGCCTTTCTGTCACTTGCAAAAACCAAGGCGGATACCCTTGTAAGGATATTCGCGCTGATAGCTTACCGGACCATATTAAGCGACGTCCCCGTCGCGTCGCCAAATCAAAAGCTATAGACTCCCTCACATTCCAAATGCTAACGAGATCAGAAGCAATCCGATTAGCCGAGAGACTCACGGTCGAGGCCTCCATCAAACCGTGCCAACACAACTATATGCTGCCAGGGTTTCAACCTGGGTCTCCCGTCGAATTGTCGAATCTTCGACTCACAATATATCTCGCTAAGGCTTCATACTTCCACCACGTTCTACTATCGTCAACTTGTGTTAGTCCTATCTCGAGGTTTTGGGTCCTATCAAACACAAGATATCATATAGCTTCCACCTGTCGGTCATTGCTCGTTGCGCTATTCTCTAGGATCACTGTCCACAGAAATACACCATCAGCTAGCCACGTTCCAACGTACCTAATTGGCGTCCTCTCGCCCACGTCTAAGCGCATAGGGAGAGGGATATCAATTCCTAGGGCAGTCTCCTTTAACTTTATCAATCTCTTCGCCCTGTAGGAATCAAAATCGCGTTGAAGTAGGTACGCCCACCACACACTTGAGTTGCTCCTCATCTGCCCATCTACCTCACTGATCAGCCCGTACAACTCTCACTCTTATAATCAACTCCACCGTCTCACGCCACTCGAACTTAAACAGGTTCTTCCCTTTGAATGGGGGAGCTTGAATATTGACAAATACTTAAATCTCTGCGCTCTAGCTAACTGTCTTCCCTTCTGCATGTAGTCGTTGTCGAGCGCATCGATCCCACACGGGGACCCTCCCGGCCGCGTCACGCAGGATTATGCGAGACTTATTGCGGAGAGCGTTTGCCGCTCCGGCCGAGTGCGCCAGCCGTACCTCTCGCGAGCCCCTACGACAGGACAGAGTCACGCGAGGCACCGCTACCTCCACCTGCGGGAGCTGTCACCATCCCTTAGGTGGGCGTATCCCTTCCGAGCTACAGAACCACATGCGAAAACTTTTCGTATGCAATTGAAGAGGTGGCCCAGCCGAGGGCGTTTCTCGCTCGCTGTAGCATAGGGGGTACGCGCGGTCGAGCGCTCGAAAATCGAACCCGTACGCGAATCGCCGTACTGGGGGCTGAAGTCCCAAACGCAATTCGGCGCCGGTCGACTAGGATGCACTACACACCCACGCGTTACACCATAACACCCACGCTTACCCACGCATAACATACGGACACACACAGAACAATCTCCACAAATAACACCACAACACAACAACACTCCTAATCCCTTCAGTATCCAACCCATAACTCTACGCAGTGGGAGTCGGTAACTGCCTTGCGCAAGGTTTAGTATAAGATCGCGCAAACGTTGGACCCACGCATACCGATTTATAATGCAGTCCTACGCAGATAAAAACGATGACGACGCATTGTGTGGTGCCCATACCCGAATGGCCTATTCTGGGCCATGGGGTGGCTCCTGACGCTCGGGCGTTGGCTGAAGCGCGCACTAAGGGGAGGTAACCCTTTAGCGGGCGCAAAACCAGCCTGAGGGCCTTTTCGTCTTCTGCACCCTGAGGTGTCTCAAAGGGTGCGGGGTAAGACGGACCCAAGGGCAGGAAGGAATTTGGAGCGGTGGTGAGTCGTTTGGCGCATCACCAACGACACGCTAACCCTTCCGTCCGGAACCTTATCGTTCGACCAAATTAATTTTCAACAAGGATAAATAAATAATAATAAAAAACAACTGTTCTCAACAGCAACAGAAAGGACATCGTCGGGATTAGCCCTGTGGAGGTTACCCGAACGTACGCTTACTTCATCAGGACAGGTACAAATCAGTCTCACTCAAGCACAAAGGTTGTGGGGTAGTCCACTCTCACGACAGTTATGTGGGTTGCCCATCTGAATCCAAGACATGATCACTCAATATAACTCAGATGATACTCTTCCAWWCATACCTGCAATCACATCACAGAATCAAGCAAAGATCCACACGCTACACGGGGTCAACTCCAACCAACCTCTCCACTCATACCCTGTGCTTCAGCCATGCAAGCCCCAACCTCCAGCCAACCAACCATAAGTTAGTACTCAGTACTTTTGTTAAATGGCCATTCAATGAAAGTCTGGGTGAAACCTTAACAAAACTGATAAAATCACCAGGGCTGAAGCCTTTTAGGTTGAGTCTCGAGGGCGTATTGGGGTTCAGTCGTAGACCGACGGATCGGCAACCGACCTGTTATCAGCGATAACATAAGAGCAATCCTTTTGACGAAATAGCTTAATTAGATCAAGCCTTCAGATGATAACACGGCAACCTGCATCACAGTACAGGCCAGAGGAAAATACTACTTATACCCTTGCCAAGGGGAGAACATTCCCCTAGTCGCATCCTAGCTCCTCTACTAGTACCAAGTTGCTGAGTATCTCCTCTAATTAGGCTGGATCTGTTAGGTAGCTCCCAACTGCAAAATATTCTAACTCCCTAAATTCTACGAAATTTCGGCAGCGCTTCCCGTAGGAAAAATGCCTTCTCAGAAATCCTATGAGCCCAAAAATGACTAACTCTTCCAGATTCGTAGAAATTTTGGCAGCGCTTCCCGTAGGAACAGGAGGCTGCCAAGATTTATACGAAGCTGAAAAAGCAGAAAGACAAAACAACTATACTTGGGACTAACTTCTGACATCTGTTTGATGATTCAGACTCAATGACAGCCAACACAACCTCTAGCTGAGGCTGTGGGCTAGCACTGGGCCTAACTCCCAGCAGGGTCAGTCCTACCTTCTCCCCAAGTTTCCCTCCCATCATCCATCTAGTCTACCTATGGCTCCAACACTTGGCGATCATTTACAGCAACTACCCTATCAAAGGACACCTAAGTGAGAGCCTACAATCATACATGAGCATGCATCTCTCACAATCCCACATACATTTGCCCAGGTAGTTCGTTAGATCACTCAGTTGTTTCCTTTCATTATCCCCCTCACTTATGGCATAATATCAGTCAAGGCTCTAACTTAAGGGTACGTCCAACCTGCCTAAGTAAACAAGTAAAGGTACGCACAACTAGACTGCCCTAATTGAAGGGTATGCCCAACTCCAGATAAACTTTAGTCATAAAGCATATGACCAGACCGCCCTAACTTAAGGGTACGCCTGGGTTCTGCTTGAACTGACGACATGAAGCGTAAAGCTAGACTGCCCTAACTTAAGGGTATGCCTACTAGCCAACTTTACACAAAGCTACATAGGGCGTAGGATTAGACTGCCCCAACTTAGGGGTGTGCCTAACCTGCTTAGAACAAG
This sequence comes from Chara braunii, assembly GCA_003427395.1. Taxonomy (NCBI): domain Eukaryota; kingdom Viridiplantae; phylum Streptophyta; class Charophyceae; order Charales; family Characeae; genus Chara; species Chara braunii. The sequence goes on from BFEA01000224.1 coordinate 49,905, forward strand.
CACGAGCGACGAATGGTCAGACTGCCCTAACTTAAGGGTACGTCCAACCTAAAGACAAGTACGAACGACGAATGGTCAGACCTCCCTAACTTAAGGGTACGTCCAACCTACATCACATCAACGACAAGAGCCTATCACCAGGCCGCCCTAACTTAAAGGTACGCCTAGCTGGCCTAAACAATTATAGTTACATAAGACAGGAACTGTCTGAACAAAGTACAACGACGTATGACTAAGCCGCCCTAACTTAAGGGTACGCTTAGCCTCCGTAACGACAATCATATAAAAACAACCTTTGATACATGCACATACTATATGTGTTTCTCTCTTATTAGGCAGAGGGTCAGACCTACCCTACTTAGGGAAACATCCAACCCTGCCTTGTGTTTAGAAGGGAAAATAAAACAAATTTATACTAACTCGCTTATACTTTGTCTTATTACGAGCATAGGACCGAGCCGCCCTAACTTAAGGGTACGCTCAGCCTGCCCAGATTACCTTCGTTATATTCTTCATATCTTTTCCTCCTCTTCTTGTTCTACCTGACTTACTGACTGACTTTCCCAATTTCGGTTCCCAACTCGCTTAAGTGCCCGGTCTGCCAGATGATATAGGTTCGTATAGTATGTATCAAAATTGTATACTTCGGTTGGCCTTTGTGTTCCTGGCTTATGACTGAGCCGCCCTAACTTAAGGGTACGCTCAGCCTCATGCCTGTGTCCCCCTCAGAAAAAAACATACGCAAAACTGAGTCCACGCAACTTTGAGTGCTCCCAGTCCTGTTTTCAGCAACCCATTGAAAAAAACACCAGGATTCTGAGACATCCCAACTTAGGGCGCCCGTCCTCCTGTTCAGAAACCCCAGAAAAAAACAGCGGTTGGTCCGTCCAACTTAGGATAGGCCCAACCCTCAAAACCATACAAGCAGCCCAGCAAACATGAATGAAATACAGCACTGAGCCCGCACCAACTTAGGAGAGTTCAGCCTTGGGTTGACCCGGTGAAAGCATACAAACATCTTTATCCCATCTTCCCCCCATTCCTTTTGTCTGAACTCACTCAAAGTTTATCTGATCTCTCATAAGTACTTSCTCATTCATCCTTTTGCAAAGCATGTCCTGACATACATAGCAAACAAAAAGTAATAACCTTCCATATATTATTTAGTTACCCAGGGAGTAATAGTTAGGGGAAGGGATCACACGGGTTATACGAGAATATACCTKAAGTTCCCTGCCTCCAGAACCCCGCCTRKGCTCCGGYAGAGCTCCCGCAATCGGTGGGGCAACCTCCCACAGAGGCCTTGGCGCGGACCTATGGGTTGCAATCCCGCCTGCCGCCTTCCCCTCGTAGCATAGACTAGACTGAGACTGAGAAGGATAGAGGTAGGTAGAGTAGACTCTCGAGATCCAAGGGAGGTGCTCTCAATCTCACTGGAGAGGGCCTCGTTGTCTTGATGCGCCTGAGGGCCCCGCAATGGTGGCCAGGAAAAACACAGCAGCAACCGGTCCAACCCTCGACCGGATACAGCGCCAACAGTCCCCTGACCGCCCTCCAAGTTGCAGCAGCAACCCGTCACGAAGAGGAAATGGTGCACATGGTGACACTCAAATGAGGAACAGCGCTCTGGGCAGTAGCAGCGCCTAGTTTGGTTGTGGTTTCTGATAACAGTCCGGCGCCCTGTGTACCGCAAGCTTAAAGGCACCGTTCTACCCAAATCTGCCCAACAACTGCACCGTTCGCTCTTCATGCCCCCAATGGCCGAAGTACCGCAGCACCAAACCTTGGCAATCAATCTGCAGCAACAAATCAAGTCGTCGTGGTAACTCTTGAACGCCCAAACAGCTGTTGCAGCAGTCGCCCCAATGGCGTGGGGTAGCCGCACCACAAATACGGTGGCCTTAGTTATCCTTGCTGTAGCAGCTCACCCTGATTGCTGTAGGCTAAGCCTCAAGTTTTGACAATGGCGGCTCACCGAGGTGGACGGAGCCCTTCAGTCAGTACTATTGCAGAAAGCAGATGCCGTACGGACGGCGCAACGAGAACCGAACTAACAACAGGTGCTACCACAATTACTCAGCCGTACCCCTGGCCCCAGCAATAGTACCCCAGCCTGATGCGACAAACACCGCAATACTCAGTCAGCCACACTAGCTGCCCCTCTGTTACAGGGATACCACGGCCCTGGCCACAGGCAGTAGTGCACAGCGAAGGCCAGCGCCCTGCACAGCAAAAGCGCGGCGCACAGTTACAGCATCCAACCTGTGTGTATCGGCAGCCCGACTCAGCAGCAACAACCCATACGTTGTGGCAGCACCTCACCGGAACACAGCAGCCACAGTAGCAACCTGCTCTGAGTATCGCCAAGTAACCGGCGCGTCCCGCCTCCAAAGCCTACTAACACCGTCCTCTAATCAGCACTGGCCCACTGGCACCGCGTCAGTGATGACTGATGGCTTCATATAGCAGCAGTGCCCAACAGTGTTGCCCCGTGGTGGACAACACTCTTCGCTGCAGCACCGACCAGGACAATGCCCTGTTTATCAGCAGGGTACTAGGCGCTCGTCGGCCCGGGACCGCACCAGCGGAACAAGGGCTCGGCCACCAACTGCAGCAGCACTGGCCCGTATGCAGCACAGACCTTAGCAGCTGATCGATGACAGCACCCGTCCACAACGATTCCAACAGTCTCCTGCCCCAGCCACAACAACTCCCTTACCACGTCAACTAAGCTGAAGTCTATCAGAAGCAATATGCAGAGCACTTTGACAAAGGTATGGTAACCCACAGCGATACGCAGCGGAACCCAACAATTATCCGGAGCGGCAACTCTGTAGTTCAGCAGCAATCTGAAACTCGCTGCCCGGCCGTACCGCCCTGGAAAAAAAAGCCCGTGGCCGTCCGTGGCCGCAACTGCCGCAGCCAAGACAAGCATAGGCCCCCAGCCGTTGCCCTGGCCTCAGCCACCGCACTACCCTCAGCAACAAGTCAACGCAAGGACAGTCGACTACAATCGTCCATCATAGAAAGCAACTACCGCTCTTTGACAGCATCAACACACCGATCAGCCCCGATCGCAGATGCATTGACACCGAGTAACCCCCCCCCAGACAACAGCACTACTACGTCAAGTACTTATGCCAGCTGCCTAGTACTCCCCACCTAGCTGGCCCGTCAGCTCAGAGTAAAGAAGGCTGCACCGCTGCACAAATTGGGACCATGATGGCGAGTATAGTAAACAATGTCACTCGGGGCCGGGTGACGAGGATACACAGCAGATGCACACAATACCGAAATTTAAGTTCTAATTATTGTTTCCCCCTAAGTCAATCAAGAACCCCACCCTCGTTATTCAATCATTGTTGCTAAGTTTCTGGGAGTCTCCCCCTCCCTCCCCTTATCTCTAGTTCTAGTTGTAGTATCCGGAGGTGCCCAATCTATCAGGCCTGTTAATCATGTGGTATGAGAAGGAATTTTTCACACAGGCATGGGCAGGTACACAACGGTGGAATTTTTCACACAGACATGGGCAGATACCCAGTGGTGGAATTTTTCACACAGGAATGGGCAGATACACAGTGGCGAATTTTTCACACAGGCATGGGCAGATACACAGTGGCGAATAGGCCCCCTGAAAGCAATTCTGATATGGACCAAGCCAGCTGATGCAAGTACGGCTACTGAACTCAAAAAAGGGGGGGGGAGGAGGTCTGTCCACACGGAATCAGGCTGACCCTCCTGCTAGAGAATGGAACTACGCTCTACTTCTCAGCCATGCACAGCGGAAAGATACCGCATAGTGGTTACCTTCGTGAGGGTCAGCAGGGCATGGTCTGCAGGTAGGCACCCACCTCCATGCTGACGGCCTCTATTTTCACAGTTGACCTCGCAATATCCCCTTAGCTCGGGCGCCCACCAACAGATGAGCTTTGTTTTGTGCCTGCCCCGCGCTCCTTTCTCCTGTGTATGCCATGGCCGGGTGCCAAGTACTTGAGCGCGGGGCTGCCCGTCTGCCCCCACTCAACTTGGTGGTTCCCCCCTCTCCCTCTCTCTCTAGACGAATGACCGTGCGTACAACCTTAACGAGCGGACCTGGGCACCCGTGATGACGAGCACACGTGCACCGATCAGACTAGCATGATCAGGGCGGGAAGCGCCGGCCAGTTCGATCCGGTTGGAGGGAGACGGTAACTGCTTATTATACAGACCCGTACTACTACTATCCCGAGGAAAGCGGTCCTGCTACTAGGATGCCGGGCAGCCACTCACCCGAGAGGGTGTGCAAACTTAGAGTGCATCTTCCGCCAGAATACGACTGGATACACCCCTGTTTTCAAACACTCTTTTTTTTTCTCTTTTTTTTATTTTATTTTACACGCAGCCCTTGTACATGGTCGCCTTGAATCTCCTGCTTCATCGTCAGGGCCGATCCTGCTATCGAATTTGCAATGCCCCAACACTTCGGAACAGGCTGTTAGATCGCCAAGATTGGACGACAATTGACCCTGCTATGTGAACTTTCACCCTCGTGAAGGTCCGCTTCTCAATGCCTCCTCATAGCACAAAAACTAGCCCCCCTTTCTCAAATCTAACCGCACCATCTGATTTGCCACGCCCGAAAACCTCAGTTTCGACTCCTCCCTCGCTTAAATCCGTTCGRAGATGAGCGAGGTACCCCTTCTTCTACCTCCTTCCTTCTCCGTTTCCGCCATATCCGCGCACCCGTTTCCTCCCATACTCCCTCAACCACTCTGCCTACCACCAAACTGGCTTCACGAATGGGTTCGCCCTGGCCGAATCATACAAAAGAGACCCTTCATTGGCTCATCTCCATCAAGGATTGGGCACGGTCATCTCCTTCGTCGTCCTGCCCGTCTCCTTCCCATCGCTGCTATCTTCCTCGCTTTATGCATGCACCCCTCGCCCAAATCAGTTCGGATTCAGGCCCCCCCTTTCTGATCTCGTTCTTACCTCTACCTGGTCGGCCTCGTCCCCCCCTCTCTACACTCACTGTTGTCACTCTCCTCCTTTGCTGCTGAGTGCCCTTCCTTCTGGTAGCACCGTCTCCTACCTCGTAGTAACACAGCCTCCCGACCATGCACTAGCCCTTCTCGCATCTTCGCTGACGGTGAGTACCTCTCTCTCTCCCCTCTCTCCCCTCTCTCTCTCTCTCTCTCTCTCTCTCTCTCTCTCTCTGAGGCACACACGCCCCGCCCCTTGCTTCTCCTTCAGCTCCTCACCGTTCGTACAACGCTCACTTGTACCTCCAACCGGCTTCAAGTTGAGAAAGTAGCGGGGATCAGCCCACCCCCTCTCGACTCCCTGTCTTAAATAGGCCGGTCAACAACTGCGATCGGCTCAAAGACGGCGGCCAAGGCATGAAATAAAAAAATACAAAATACAAAAATAAAGAAATAAAAACTTATCTCTCCTCTTGCGCACGGCCTTTAGACAGAGCCCCGTTAATTTTCTCCGCATCGTCCCAATTTTAACGGATGTCCCGAAGGACCACTGCCTCCAGGTACGGATGTCCCAGTAGTCCATGGGTGTATCCACAGGACTACCAGGTACGGATGTCCCAGCAGTCCATGGGTGTATCCACAGGACTAGGCTGCTGGCTTCCCGACAAGTCCCGATACCGGTACCCGACCCCATCCCAACTAGAAAGATAAAAAATAGGAAAAATAAAAAATGGAACTTTTTTTTTTTTTTTTTTTAATTCAGAGATAAAATTCAATAATAATAATAATAAAAAACGGCCGGGGGTTAGGACCGTTGGCAATTGGTCCTTTCTCCCGGGCCCGCGGCGGACTCCCCTCAGCAAAACCAAGGGGGATTAGCCCCGCGGGACCCTCCCCTCCATTTGCTCCAAGTCCGCTCCGTTGCTCGCTGCTGGCCTTGATCCCAGGATCCACCTGGTAAGAGTCTAGCACTATAACCGATAGGGCTAAGCCCAAGCCTAGTTGTAGCAGGGCCAAACTTGTATATCAATGGTACTTGCGGTTACCCCGGCCTGCAGAGGTGCACTACAGTTCCCGACTGGCTTATTTCCCGCACCCATGGCCTTAAAGGGCTGCCTCAGGGGCAGGGCTTTGCTCACCTCACCACGTACACTGCCTTACCATGCCGCAGCCGTGGCCAAGGCCCTCGCAGTGTGCCATACTCGCCAAATTAGTGCCCTCCTACCCTTGTCGCCGAAAAACCCCGGCCTTCAGTTTTGGCCCGCGCCATCCTTGCCCGACTTCGGCTGCGGCTTCTAGTATTGATAACGCACGGCCAACCCCGCGCCGTGCGTAACTCTGCACGGGGTGACCCTGAGCGCCGACCTCTAGTAAGTCAGACGACATTCTCTTCTAGCCACAATCCTACCTAGTCAACCCTGCGCTGCCCGTAACTTCGCCCGTGCGAGCGAGGCTGCAACCGCCTCAGGGACCCTAGTGCAACTCTCACTTGTTCTACCGGCGTCGCATGGTCTTCCTCGATCAAGGTGCGGTCAAGCTAGTGCGTGCCCGCAAAGTGCACGCTCACATACTCCCTAATCAACACAAATGGGACACGCCCCTAGGTGTTGCCAGAGACGTTCCTCCTGTGGGCTGCAAAAAGGTGCCCAAATACCCTTGTAAGGGTATTCGGGCTGACATCGTTCCTTTCCAGCTAGTACCAACTTAGCCGCTCTCTTCGAACTGTTCCCATATAGATAACCTCCTGTCCGTTTCCTAGGTAAGTAAACCCGCACGTCGTACTCATCCAAATTTATGGTGTTGTAGGTAAGGACGTAGAGACGCTTATGTTCTATGCTGCCTTTTTGAACATACTCATACTTAATAAGTTCGTACGAATGTATCTCCTTCTTCGTCCTTTTGTTCAGGGTTCGTATTACTTCATCAATCTCCTCTCTAGTTGGTCCTTGCTCCTCAGCCGATCTACGACTCCAACATACTTGTCTAAGGAAGATGGTATGTCGGCCCATCTAGATCCAGTCACGTCTCTCCATCTGGCCTGCCTCTAGCCGTCCTGTCGCGTTCGCACGCCTAGGCTCTGAACTCGACCACTAGCCTCGAAAAATGTATCGACCCAACAGCAACGTCGTCCGCCTCGTCGACCTCATCGCCCTCATCGGTGTCCACCCAGTTGGGCTCCCAAGCATCTTGGTCATCTATGTCCTCGGCATCCACCACCTCCGGCTCTATGACATACACTTGCGCCCCTATCCTCTCATAGTAGCGGAGATATAAGAGCGTTGCTCCACCAGGCGTCCCTGTCGTCCACAAAGAGTCGTCCTACCGGAGCAATGTACTCTTGCCTAACTCTTAGTTCTCTGTTCAGGAGGTCCCACACGTATGACGGTAGGGGGTGCCTCGATTCTGATGATGCCGCTCTCGACCAATCTCTGTACGGGGTAGGAGCAATAAATTGTATTAACTCTATAAGTTGGAGCCTCTCGTCGCCCCAACGCAGGCCTCCTGTCAAAAGAGAGTAATAGATATAGTTCGTATCGAGATCGCTACGGGAGAAAATACTGAGCTCCTGTAGCGTCAAGTAGGACTCGACTAATCCTCCTACTCCTCTGAACAACTTGTCCACTACGAACGTGGGGACAGTGGTCCTCAACCGCTTGTTCGAGTAAGGGAAGAATCTTGGTCCGACAATATGGAGCTCGCCCGAGACTTCCCTAACAGGCAGGGAACTTGCTAGGCAACCTTCGCACGTCCTCCTACTCCGTGCGCCGAAAAGAATCTACCTCCTTTCAGAGGTATTGCTTAGCCCAATCAATAATTATGCACGACCCTCAGATGATAGGAGACAATGTCTCCTTCTTCGCGGCTTCGACACTCAGGTATAGGAAAGCCTTTACTTCGCACCAACCTGTTCCGGGTATGAACCTACCCCTATTGTCCTTCATCCCATGGAGCTCCCGAGACATCCACAACCAAACCCTTGGCCACAGAAGTATCGATCGCCATCCACAACAATTGTCGTTTTCACGGATGGGTCGAGAGGGAAGGGTTAACTCCACCAGATCTCCTTCCACCAACTCAAGGGGCTCACATGGCCACCATTCCACGACGATAGGGAATTCCTCTACCGCCGCTGGGGGCCATATCCACTCAAACTAACCTCCCCCTAGGTCTAAAGGGTAAAAGGAAACAAGAGAGGCAGAGAAAGAGGTCAAAAACATTTCGGCAGCATCTACCCTCCCTCCGTTGGGATCGGGTTCGGGATAAGTCCCTCAAAGACAAGTGCTTACTAAGACACTAGAACATGCCTTAAACTACCCTGGATATGGAAGGCGCCAAATTCCGAGCTCAAACAGAGCGTACACGCCTTTTGCTCGAGTTCCCTCGAATATAAGGCGTGTGCTCGGCTCGGGGGAAAGCGGTCCATCCCACCCTCGGCGCTTCTGACCAGCGGAACTTGTCCTCTAGTCAGAAACTCAAAATATGACTCAGTGGTACTCGTTCTGTAATTTTTTAGGTCACCTTATGATTTTCAAGGAATTTTTAGAATTTCAATGATAAAATTTCCGAATAAAGGAGAAATAATCCGTACTATACCCCTAATACCTATGGGGTGGTAAGTCCAAGCCCAAAAAGAGGCTCAAGGTAAGCTCCAACTTCTTTTTGTCCTTTGTTTGATTTTTTTTTTGAATTTTCTGTAATTAATTGTTTAAAATTAAATTTAATTAAGAAAAATTTTTCCTTTTGGCTTTAATCCTTTAGAACAATAAGATAGATCTTACCGTAAGGCACATATGTCCTGCCAATGTGTTATACTCCCTTTTTACAATTTTTTTAATATTTTTCAGATGTTAATTGAATCAAAATAAAATTAATCCGAGTGAATTCTCTTTCTTATTTTATATGTTTGGAGGGTTGGGATTCGTCACGACTTACCAATTTGCAAGATTTAAGGGTGGTGAAAACGATTTTTAGGAAATTTTGAAAAATTTCAGTAGCACTTCCCCTCCCCCCGTTGGGATGGGGTTCAGGACGAGTCCCTCGAATAAGACTGCCGAAAGGAGGCCGAAAGTAAAATAAATGACAAGCAAGAAACTAATTTTTAACAGGTTTTTAGGTATTTATTTGATTTTTTTTGCTAATTTTATTGGCAAAAACTCAAGCTAATTCTGTCTTTTTCGCGTAAATTTCTTGTGGAAGAAGCCCGAATCTCCTCGGTACCTCGACGCGGATTTTCACGGACCTTGCATTCGCACAATATCCGAGTAATGCCCTAACTTTCAATTCTTGCGATTTTTCTCTTTTAATCTCTTTTATTGCTTAAAACTTATTTAATTACGTACACAAAAGTTTTACCGTCGATTGACCCAACGGAGGGTTCCAAAATTTTCTGCTAATTCAGGAGCCCGACTTTGGTCCTGGGGTCTCTGCGCTAAAGCCGCACGACTTAGCAGATAAAATAAGTTTCAACCTTAATATAGCATTATATGTATAACCTCGTCTTAGGGTTTTACCTAATTAGGGTTTGGGGTTTTGCGCGCGATCGCACGCACACCATAAACCCCGTATCACTGTGGGAAATTTTTGGGATATTTCTTGAGGTTCAAAGTCAAAAGTTATCGGAGTACATTTTTGTTTTTTATTGTTTTTTTTTTGTTTTAATTAAATTAATAAGGAAAATATATTTTTTCAATCTAATTTGTATTAATGGGCGTTGTAGATCCCGTACCGCTCCCATGTGTTGTCGGTTTCCCCCGTAGTAGGTCTCAAAATGTCGAGAGAAATAAGCTGAACAACTTTGTCCCGAGCGGGCGCCCTCAAATTTCGCTCCAATTTTTGGTAATTTAATTAAAACAACAAAATGAATTTTTATAATGTTTTTATTTTTTAAACGAAGAAAATTACATATCTCAAAATCGAACCGTTAGTTTCGGCCGCCTAGGGTCTCAAAATCTTTATCTCGACGAGAGGATCAACTTTGATCTGGGGTCGGCTTGCGCAAAAACGCCCGGATAAGCAGTTATCCCAAAAAAAACTAATCAATTAAATTAGATAATCCACTAATCAAGCAGCCTGGAGCTAATTAGCCTGTGCACCCCCGTCTGATAGGGGAAGGCCGAGGCCTTGGGGGTGCAGTCCCCTCCCCGGCAACGACGCCATGGTTGTGAGGAAACCAGGGAGAGGAGCCCGTTGATCTATTGAAGCTCGAGACAACGTCTGTCACCCGCGGCGCTTGCTTCAGGGGTCCTCAACAACACAACGGGGAGTGGGGTTTAGTCTGCTTGCCACAACCCCACTTTAGAGCCTGTCTCGAAAGGTATTTTCGGTTAATTTGAAATGAATAAAAATAAAATAAAATTTTTAAGCCTGCAGATTTGAGATCATGTTCAATTTGGGTTAATGCCGCGCTCACAAGATCTCTGATTTACAAGGGCAGAAATTGAGTTTCGCTCGCGCTATACCCAACAGAGACAACAGGGATATTCTGGGCGAAGAGAACAGGTTGTCAGGAAGAGCACTGCAGAGATTGTTAAGATATAGGGACACACTTGTAGACTTTCACATAAGTTGAGAGTAAAGGCCGACCCAACGATCCAGATCGACGGGGAAATGTCCCTCCAGGAAAAGAGGACTTCACCCCAAAGTGGTAGATATGATTAAATGCACGACATTGGCATATCAGAAGCCTGCAATCTGCCCTCTATCGTTCTCTTGCACATTCACGCAGTTCCTACATTCACACACACAGTTCTTACTTCTCTTTCCCTCTACGTCTTTATCAGCAAGCTCGGTCTTGAGTGTAGCAGTGCACCAACCAACAAGGCAATTTGAAATGCGTCGGCGATCCAACTTACGCGTTTGATTTGTTCAAGCCGGTTAATCAACCCGTAGCCTTGATTTGGGGAATACACGATCAGTAGACTCGGCCCTTTTTTTTTTTTACCAGCGATTCGATCATAAGGCACTGCTTTGTATTGCACCTGCGAACTGAGTGTCTGATATTTGATTCAACAGGGGTTTCCCGTTGAAAAGTTCAACGGTCGTTGATACCCCGTTACAACGTCGTGCTATACCATGTTAGAACGAGGTGCAACGCGGCCTGCGAAGATTTTTTCAGCGGTCTAAAAAGAAATAAAAAAAAAGGGGGTGTAGTTTTTTTTGCGTTTTACATCCCCATACTGTTTTTTTTTGTTTTTTTAGCATGTCAATTATTTTTTAAAAATTAAAAATCCAAAAAACACTGTAAACACAATGAAAAACAAACGAACTA
>BFEA01000224.1:66089-111492 GCA_003427395.1 Chara braunii
GATGTTTGTTATGGCGATGTCGAGTGTATTGGTCCAGCACCGCAGAAAACGGGGCGGGACCCTCCCGACCGTATCACGCAGGAGTCGGTCTGATCCTCGCCGCGGATAGACATGGAGCTTCCGCAAGCCACTTCGGCCGAGTGCGCCAGCCATACCTCTCACGAGCCCCTACGACAGGATGGAGCCTACGCGAGGCACGGCTTATTTCCACCTTACGGGAGATGTCACCTCACTTCGGTGGGCGTATTCCCGCCGAGCTACAATTCCACAATACGAAAGCGAAATAGTTGCAGTCGCAGTGGTGGACCAGCCGAGGGCATTTCTCGTTCGTTGTAGCGTAGGGGGTACGCACGGCTTTATGCCTCTATCGGACCCACACGCGAATCGACACGCTGGGGGGTTGAAGTCCCAAACACGACTCGTCGTCGGTCGATTAGGACTTACCCAACTCCAACTCACCACGCGTTACACCACAACACTTACACACATGAAACAACACAGAACAAGCAATACAACAACGCTCTTAGTCCCTTCAGTAGCCATCCCATAACCTTTCGATGCGAAAATCGGATAGGCGACGCTGGGCTAACTCATATCAACTCGTAATGCATGCATACGCAAGCAGTCGCAATGATGGTGTACTATGTAGTACCCATGCTCATACGGTCCTCGTTAATCTTAAGGGTCACATTCGACACTCAAGTGTCGGCTGACACGCGCCTTGAGGGGTTTAATCTCTTGACGCTGCACAACCGCCGAGTGCGGTTGAGAACCACGCCCTCTTCTGCACCTTGCGGAGAGTGGGTGGCTCACACGTTCATACTTGGGGTGACAGTCGTCTCTTATCGCCTTGGGGACGAGCTCCATCGTCTAGGGCCTAGAGTGAAATCAAGGAGTTTTACTTTGACGGCAGACACAGACTACAATGTCCAACTATAAAAAAACTCCAAAAAGCAAAGGATAAAAAAAAATCTCCCTTTTCTCTCGAAACATAATTTATTTAACCCTCACGCGCGGTTACAATAGGCCGCGTGAACACTCAAAGCATATGTATATGCACACATATATATGTATATATATATATGAAAGGTTATAAACATGTGACGATCACGTCTCAAAGTCACAGCGGGACTCCTCTCAGCCATATATATATGTGTGAGAGCGTAGGCAGTCAAATCCAAAGTTTGAATCAACAAACATACCTACAATCACATCAAAGATTCAACCAAAAGTCCATGCACTACACGAGGTGAACTTCAATCATTCTCTGCACTCATACCCCTTACTTCAACCATGCAAGCCTCACTCTAGTGCAACTTCTCAAAATAAAATATTCAGTACTTCTGTTAAATGGTCGTTCAATAAAGTCCAGGTGAAAACACAACGAAACAATTCAAACCGTAGGGCTAAAACCTTTAGGTTGAGTGGCAAGACTGGATTGGAGATGAGTCATAAACCGACGAATCGGCAACTGATCTGTTATCAATGATAATAGTAGACGATCCTCGTAGGATCAAGCTGAATCTAGTCCAAATCTTGAATCGAAACAATCAAGAAGACCTGTAACACAGGACAGACCAATCCCCAAGCTGAACCTATAAGTCCATAGAGAATAATCTGCATATCACAACCTATTCAAAATCCTTCTAACTAAATAAACCTAAATCTACCTTTAAAGTCTGTGCCCAAAGAAACCTAGTCAGGGTGGTATTGCCAGAATCGCCACCTGTCAAAATATAATCTATCTCCTTTAAACTAAAAAAATTTCTGCAACGCTTTCCGTAAGAAAAGTGTCTTCTTAGAATTTGTACTAGCATAAATATGAAGATACAGTAATCTTTAATTTTTCAAAGTCAAACTTTGTTTAACTTTCTTCATTAGCAAAAATTTGGGCAGCACTCCCTTTAAAAAATGAGACTTTCCAAATTTTTACTAAGCCATATATTAAAATTAGACAAGCTATACTTTGAAAGGTCAAGTTTTGACTAACTCCTTGGTTTTGCAGAAATTTCGGCAGCGCTTCCCGTAGAGAAAGCAATTTACCAAGATTTATTCAAAGTCAAGTATAAGAAATGATCCCAGAAAATGCGAAAGAAAGTTAGTTTAGAAAATGCAGAAATTGAACTAACTGCTATCGCTCTAGCACGTGGGAAGCAAGTATCTGTCCAAATTGAAACTCAGACTAAGTAGTAATCCAACTCAGCCACATGGAAAGCCAAACCACAAAGGTAAGTACCCTCATCAACCCAAAGTCAACCTTGTCAAACAATAGTTCATAGTCTTTCAATGATTTATCCATTATACCCAGCTTACATAAGGCAAAAAGCTAGACTACCCGAACTTATGAAACATGTTTAGGTCAACCATTGAGTATACACAAACATAGGGCACTACAACTTTTCTCTTCCTTGGGCAAGTGACTAGGCCGCCCTAGTCACCCTGAACTGTTTAGGATAGCCAAGTTATATAGAACTGTCTACACTTAATATTTTGAGGTAGCATATAAGTGAACTGATCATCTTTAGCTCGAGGTTCAGTTTGCCCCTTCGTATCACAAGTTTATTCTTAACTCATACTCTCTTCAATTTGTGATAAGCTATAGTCATACCACCCAAATTTATGGAACAATGTTTGACTAGTCTGTTCATAGATAAAGTACTTATAAAATATAACCAACTTATAACCTTTTGATTTCAGCATGTGCGTGGCATTGGACCAAGACCACCCAAACTTATGGAACATGTCTGGTCCTCCGCCTGATTTATTCTCTTAAATCACAAGTACCCCTGAAGCAGTTTTTCCAAACCATTTGTTGGGCAAGCTACCCAACCTCTCTGCTTCGTGCAAGAGCAGCTAGTTGGCAGACGACATACAGTGGGGGACTGGTAGTTCGAAGCGGGAGACTGATACGTGTATACCTGTTGTATCTTTTTTTTTTGACCCTTCTTCGTTTTTTTTTTGTTTCCCCCCTTTTGTCTTTCTCACTATCTATAGCCGTGAATGTCAGAAGAGCTGTCAACGGCGAGGCTGGCGTGACCTCGTCAGCTCATCCTTTTGTCTTTCCCACTAGGTATAGCCGTGATTGTCAGAAGAGCTGTCAACGGCGAGGGCATGCTAAACGTCTCTGTATCTTCCCGCGTTGTAGAGCAGGATTCATTCCCATTTTTCATGCCTAACCATTACTCTCTACACTGCCCGACACATTCATTATGTCGCTGTTTTCGTTTTCTTGCTCCCCTGCATGTCATCGTATTACCGTTGTGGAGTATCATGCTTATCTTCTCTGTATCTTACGATGCTATTTCGGAAGATTCATTCAAGAAGTCTAGCAGTCAAAGGGCCTCTATTCATTCTAGAAGTCCAACAACATTTGGAAAAAAAAATAAAAATGTATAGCAGTTTTAGGGCGTCGAGCCACGATTCATGACATTCAGAAAAGACAAAACACATGGTGTTGAATCTTTTCATATTCCAGTGGACTATGCATTCTCATTTTGCACTTTTGGAGAGTAGTGGAGTGAGGCCCTACCTCCACAATCTTAACCGTTTCTCAATTTATACGTGTCATTGGGCCTTGCTCCACTACTCACCAAATGTGGAAAATGATAATGAATCTCACGCCAGAACTTCCCTAGATGCATAGGCATAGTTTTTTGTTTTTTCTTGTGTATGCGGGAGTAGTGGAGCACGGCCCTTCGTTGGACAGGGCCATGTAGTGGAGGGCGCACAAGGCCGCAGTCCCTCTCGATCTTGAAGCCACCGTTCGTACCGTTCTAGGAGGCTTGTCGTGTTAGATTCGCTGTGGACAATTGTTCGTTTATTTTGTCTTTTTTTCGATTTTTTTTTTTTTGTTTTTTTTTAGCTCGTCTTCTCTGGTCGTTGGTTTTGAAAACGAAACTGAGCGACCACCCGCCCAGTACCAAGCCTCCACCAAGCTTTTGCCAGACCTGCCAAGGTCCTCCATGAATTTAGGAAGGTAATTTTTTTTGTCCGCGCGGGGTATTGGTGGTTTAATGCCAAAGCATAAAAAGGTTGAGTCACCCAAACTTATGGAACATGCCCAGACCTCCTCGTTCAAAACCAAAAGAAGCTGAGAAAGCCCAATATAAATAAGGCAACCAAGCCACCCAAACTTACGAGACAATGCTTGGTTCCTAAAAAGTCGATCACAAACAGCCCTCACAAGTCAGAGCAACCAGACCGCCTTAACTTATGGAACATGTCTGGTTCTCTAGGCAACTCAAAAATAAACATAGCACTGGGTCTCCCCAAACTTATGAAAACTTCCCAACCCTTAATTGACCCTGTCAAACTCAAACAAAACTGCCTTCCTCCCACCCTTTTCCCCGCATTTGCCACCTCATAATCTGCTTTTAGTCAAACAACGAAACTGAAACTGACATGAAGCATACATTCCTTTACTTAAGTCTGAATCATATCTTGAAAGTTAAACAGAAAGTCAAAATAGGGATGCACTCAGTATGCTCAGTCAGGACACAATCAGAAATACAGATAAGGAGGGTTATAACTTTGTTTATACAAGGAAAGCGAAGTCTTTACCTGCCAATTCTCTGCCTCCAGAACTTCACTTGAGTTCCGGCAGAGCTCCCGGAATCGGTGGGTTAACTCCCCACAGAGTCTTGATGCGGTCTTACGGGTTGCAATCCTTCCTGTTGCGTTCCTCTCAGAACAGGATTA
Organism: Chara braunii; assembly: GCA_003427395.1. NCBI lineage: Eukaryota > Viridiplantae > Streptophyta > Charophyceae > Charales > Characeae > Chara > Chara braunii. The sequence goes on from BFEA01000224.1 coordinate 70,788, forward strand.
GACTTACAGTAAGAAGGGCATAAGGAGGGGTTTCAGACTCTCGAGATACCGGAGAGGGACTTACTCAACTCTTAGGAGAGGCCCTTGCAATCTTTATTTGCCTGAGATCCCCTCAATGGCAGCCAAACAAACAACAACCCTGTCATACTGAAGCCAAATACCAGTTGTAGACTCCCCGACAATCCTTTCAACTCGCGGTAATACCACTTTCAATGTGCCCCGGCCCCTTTGCATGTCGAAATTTGAAGCGTACTGGTCACAAGTAAGCTCGCACCTTCGCGGTTGACCTCTAGCTGCACAGGCTGACAAGCTGATTGGTACACGGCTAACAGACCAATCTGTTGTTCCCGCAGCCGGTCTGCCGCAGCCCTATTAGGCAAGCTGGTCGCTAGATTGGCCTGCCGATAAGCTTCTAAGTTTGCAACTTCGCTTGCTCTGCCACTTCAATCGATATGATGGACAACGCGCCTCTCAACCAGTAAGTCTCCTATCCGATAGCTGCCCCCCCGACCACTTTGTTCGATGGGATAGGCAGCGGTTCGGCCACATGTAAGCCTTCAATTCCACGGCTTCCCCTTGCTCTGCCGCTCGTTCGGACGAGCAAAATCAGAGCGAATCTATCGCTCGAGCAGAGAGGCATTTGTTGTTCTCTCTCTGACTGGTCACACTGCGAAATCAAATGAGTTTCCCACCACGGAGATAGTCACTGCATTCCCAACATGTCAGCATGGTGGGTGGTTACGGTCTTGGCGACTTTTTGTTGTTCCTCATACGTGCAGAGGAACGGTGAATGTGCCCTGAAACATGGGTAGATTCTCGCGAAATTACCCGAAGGTATGCCTCGATACTTGGCAGTATGGTTGCACTTCCCGTTTACCCCACATCACTTGCTCATGTTGTTCGCTGTCTCCTCGCCCCATTGCAGTCTCAAGTACGTGCGCCCCATCTCCCTTCAACTCTCTCTCTCCTCTCTCCGTGCTTTTACCGTCCTCCTTTACGCAGCCTACTAACTGCTTAGTCTACCTTTAGCCGCTTGACCTCGACCTGCTCTTCTTTCACCTCGCCGTCCGTATCCTAAGTGGTGAAAGCAATTGGCCGCTATCATGACCAGGTTCAACTGTATCCAAGCTCAAGCACCAGGCGCAGCTCGCACAACCCATACAACCCAAACTGTCACTCAAACAATTAATTCGACTCCGCAAAACGGTTCGCAAAGCTTCAAAAACTCAGTGCAATATCCTAGTTTGCCCGATTCCGAGAAGAATCGGGCGAGATATTCAGCTTTTGCTCTTGACCGTCGCCACTCTCCTAAGGTTTCCGCGTATCTCGTTTTTCCTGCTAACTCCCATTATAGATCTTCACTCACCGTTTTAACTCCGCCACCGGACTCGCCCTGGGTCATAACCCCTGTTTGTCATTTCGCTTCGCTCGATTTCATTGAGAGTCGAGCGAGGAATCGCTTTTCGTAGTTCTGCCATAGCCACTGCCTCTAATTTTCCTCGCGTTCCTTCTCCCTTCTAACTCTTACTTTATTGATGTAGCACACGTATTAGGCTCGCCATTCAACTCGCCCTACATTGAAACCCCTATTTCTACCTTTTACTCCATCCCCTTCTTATCTATATAATCCTATCACTCCATTTTTTTTTTCACAATCTTTTCAATGACTTCGTCATGGCAACTGCGCAACTCCCGATGTTCAGATCGAACTAAATACTACCTAATCGTCAAAACTAAACCCGTCATCCTACTCGCGGCGATCGAAAACCCCCACGTGGAACTCTGGATCGCTCGATCCCGTTGGGAATCGAGTGAGTTTCACAGTTTTAACTTTGCCATGTCCAACCTCCCTCGTCCTCGTCTCCAAACGCACGCTGACGCGATTCCCGGTTAGGTTCATTCGGTGCTCCCCATTCTTCTTTGTAACTTTGCCCTGCCTCCGGTCTATGCTCCCTCATGCCCATTTTTCCCCTTACTGCCTTTCACCGCGGTACTCCTCATCCTGAAGTTAGCACTGCACCCGACTTGGCTACCCGTTCCGACGCGTGAACAACGCTTGAAAGTAAACGGTGCGGTCTGGTGTGCTCCGCCAATCAGGTTGTCCTGCGGAAGATTGCGAACGGAGCCAGCTACCAGTCGGTTCGGTCAGTCTCTCGCCCCACAAACCCAAGGGAGCTTGCCACCACCTCAGACCCTTAGTAGGCATTTCCCACACAGGCAACTTGTAGCGGGGCTGGGGGCTAGGGCCTACTGCAAATCCTAGGCGGGGGCCTAGCGCCGATCCCGGTGGTAGTACCAAATATTCAAAAGAGCGCTCTTTGTGGATGACCCTTGTCGTTCGCGGCCTGCCCTGGTGCGTGGCCCGCCATCCCTTACGTCCCCAACCCAACGGGCACGCAAACACTTAGACCTTGCTCAACAAATCATGGGCGACGGCCCTGTCTCTTATACACATCTAGATGTGTATAAGAGACAGCGCAAACACTTAGACCTTGCTCAACAAATCATGGGCGACGGGCCGGGCACCCACAACGGGCTCACGCCGCCCAGGTCCCTCAGCCTTGTGGGTCAATCACCCATGCTCGCATGCACGATGAACTCCTCGTCCCCCATTTCAAAGCAGCCAGGACAGGAAAATTTTGCCAGCATCCTTGAATACGCGGAATCTGAAAGGCCTTGTCAAAAGAGACGCGTGCTCAAGGTCCTCGACCGTCGTAACAACTTCTAAATTTTTGGTGCCGCATCTGAGTCAGGGAACGCCGGAACATAATAATAATACGACAGTAAATGTTAATAAAATATTTTAAAAGCTTTAAATTGTCAGAATGTGAGGAAAAAAAAAATGCCAGCACCGTTTTGACGCTGCCGATGGTAAAACAAAGGGGGATAGCCCCATCAGACCCTCAACCCCTCAGTCCCTTCGCGCTACTGTGATATCCCTGCACCGTCTGCACGAGATCTCGATCCTTGCATCCCCTTGATGAAAGTCCGACACTGTAACCAAAATAGGGCTATACGCAAGGCTGGGTCTAGCTTTGACGGACACCTAAATAAGCCGGTACTGCGGGACGCGTTGTCGGCACGAATACCCTTACAAGGGTATCCGCTCTGGTTTTTGCAAGTGACAGAAAGGCTTGGTGAACTTGGATCTTGAGTGCCCATGAGGGAAAATGTGAGGGTAACCCGCACGTAGGCAAGGGTCTGCCTTGTCCCGGTAGAGGATACGTGGGCGCGCAAGTTTAAGAGGCGCGTGTGATTCTTTCTGTTTTAAGATTAGTCGCGACACCAACATAACCATCAGGCTTGTTTTTGTTATTGATTAAATTAAGGGTTAAAAGGTCTGCTTTCATTTATTGCGTTCGGCCAGCGGTGGGCCCGACATGTGAGAAGGAGTGGATGGTGGCCGCGACGAGACGCGCGCAAGGCGGTGCGGATACTCGGCGGCGGCGTGCACGGTTGAGGAGGGGAGAGCGGTCGGGGCGGTATCTTGGCCCGGAGCGCCGTGTGGTACCTCCTTATATGGGATGCCGCGCCTGCTGGTCACAGGCTTGGGCTTAGCCCTATTGGTTACCACATCGGACTGGTATGCAGTGGGGGCAGCGATCGAGGCTGACGACATGCGGCAAGGGAGCGGAGAAGCGTGGTGGGAAGGCTCGAGGGGTTGATGGGCCTGTAGGACTATCCCCCTCGCCTTTTGCAATTATGGGGGCCGCAGTTTTCGCGCGATTACCGCACGCCTTGCGAGTGCTATATAACTGTTTCTGTGTGATCTAGATGTTTCGAATTTTTGTTACTAACTGTTTTCGAGCTCGTATGTGGGCGCGAAGCCGCAGCGGTACACCCGCGAGCTGCGCAGAATGGGCCGCGGGGTGAGCCCAGACACGGGAGGCTGAGGGACAAGGGCTAGCATTTTTGAACAGCCTTGAGGTGGTCAGCCCGGCGCTGGCACCCCCAAGGCTGGCGAGCGACGCTCCGACGGGACTCCGCTGGAAGTCAGAGGGATACCTAGAAGATTAGCATGGCCCCTGTGCGAGGAGGATGCGCGAAGGCTCGGAACGGACCTAGATGCAGGTTGCGCCTGGTGCGTACGGACCGGAGGGGGCGAAGGGCGGACTATGTTGCCCTACGACCAAAGGCGCCCGACGGCTGCTGGTGGTGTTGGCAGGATAAGCCGTGGTTTTGACAAGCCTGGGCTTCCACTGGTATCGAGGGGCGGAGCTCGTCGAAGGTGCGCTTGTTTGGACCAAGCCTCAAATGGAGGCTTGATTCGTGCCAATACAGCAATAGCGGGGGCGATATTTGGAAGGGCTGAAATGCGCAACTGCGCTCGGGTGCTGACACGACAAAGTTCTCCAGTGCGTTCGTTGGAGCCGGATCTACATAGAGGAGATCTGCGTAATCGACCAGGGGGAGTCCGAGAAAGAACCCGGACGTGGATAGGGCCGAGTGCGTGGGAAAAGGCGGCATGCCGTACGCAGGGTCGTCGGGGCATCCGAAAAGCTTGGATCGATACGGGGGAAGATCCGCCGGGCTGCGGCATAAGGCCAACGCTCGCGACCCCGGGGATGAACCCAGACGGGACGCAGGGGCAGACGCGTGCAAAAAGGGGGGGCGCCCGGTCGACTCGTTCGGGGTATCTGTTAAAATTGGAACGATACAGAGGAGCTTAGCGCGGCCTCGGCGTAAGGGCGACGTATGTAAGGTCCGGGGATGAACCCGGACGTGGGTCGAGGCCAGGCGCGCGCGTGGTGGAATGTGGCCTTTCGCTTCGCAGCGGGGCGTTCCCCCCGGGCCTGGGTCCTTCAGAGCATAGCACGACCCTGGGTAGCACCGACGCGTATAAAGTGAAGGCGTGGCTCCCTACATCGGGTTTTTGCCTTGCGCATCTTTTCGCTGCGTTCGCGAGTGCGCGGCTCGATGGTGAAGTACGGGTTTTGATTGACGGCAACAACGAGTCGAGGAGGAAGACGAGGAAGAGGGGAGCGAATGGACCTTGCGCATCTATGTGGCCAGGTGCACTCGAGGTCGAAGGTGGGGGGGCACGAACGACGCGGACAAGAGGAGACAGCTCGCTCTTTCCATGGTGGAAACGAGCGAGGGAGGGGGCAATATTGGGGCTCTAGCCCCGGGCGAGCGCAACGGAGGTGTTAGTTTCTGGAGTGGGGCAATGTAAGAGGGGGGTAGCAAGAGATGCGGTGCGTGGAAGGAAGGCACACGAGTCAATCGAGGAGAGGGAAGTTGGTCGTGAGTCCGCCCAGTCGGTCTGGAGGTTCATTCAACCCGGCTCTTTCTACCGAAGCGGCATGAGGGGGCAGAGCTTGCCTGTGCGAGCCCGTCCGATTGAGATTTGCGGTCCGTTTTTTCTGAGCGAGATCGCTCTTGTTTTGACCGCCCCCGCTGTTGGTTGCAGGGACACAAGCTTGCCTCTCTGGCCAGCGCTCGGCTCAGGCGCGTGGGGGAAGTAACTGAGAAACCGCAGACCAAGTTGATGACCGATGCACTACGGGTTCGGCTACATGGAGGGTACGGACCTGGCGGTGTTTCATGCGGGTGGGTTTATCCGATGTCGCTCCTCTTCTCGGGGATATCGAAGTAAGGCTTGGCGTGGGGTTGCAGGCTCACCGGCTCGGTTAAGAGGGAGCGACTGAAAGAGAAGGGACCGTGTATCCAGTCGGGGCGTTGTGGGGGCCTGCGGAGTCTGGCTACAGTGTGCCATGCAGGTCGCTGCGGTAGGAGGCTAAGTATCGCGAATCCGCTGCCCCTGCGGCAGGGGTACACCACTGCACGAGGAGCAAGCCGTATGAGCTTGCTGCATTCCGGGTGGAGCACGGAGATTACGGACCGCCTGAATGCAGCCCGTCTAGGCTGCCTGACGATACTCCGGTCGGAGGGAGTGTTATCGTGGGTTGTGAAAAGGCCTAGGCTTAGCAAAGGGGGCACGCTGCCATGAACTGGGGACTCGCCAGAAAATCGACAACGGGCGGTCTGACCTTGGTTGGCTGAGTTACTGCTTCGGGGGGGGGGGGGGGCTGCCACAGTGACTGGTCGGGTACGCCGAACAACACTGTTGAAAGACCGCCTGCTATGCAACCAGTGCCTTGTATGAGCTGAGATCGCGGAGCGTGCTGCAGGACCTTATCAGTCGACCGACTTCTCTGGGCGATTCTCGGGCTGCGGGGTTGCAGGCCGCTGCTGTGAGCTCTGCCGCTTGCCTTGGCTGCGTTTCTGTCGCAGCCATTGCTGAGCAATCCCGGACCGTCGCCTTGTTTCAAGCCCGACCGTTTAAGGACCGCATGGCCGCAGCTCCATATGGTACAGCAGCCGTTTGGCTCTGGAGCGGATCAAAGGGGGAGCTGTATTGATCTGTAACACTATGCATCTGGGCGCCATTGCTAAGACTACCGGTTTGTTGTCCCTGGCTGACGGCTCGTTATGCTCCTGATCTTGACGGGGAATGGCTGGTGTGGTCATTGCTGAGGGCGCCATACGGCTGTTGTGTGGCGCAGTCATTTGTTGCCACATGCGAAAGGCTACGCATTCTGTTGTCGTGCGGGAGGCTGTGCTCCTCGTAAAGGAGGGTGCCCTGTTCGTCTCATTGAGGGGTAGTCACAGTGCTAGAGCTCGTCGGGCCTGGGATAGGTCCCTTTGTGCTATCTCGTGGCAGTGATCAAGAACCAGGCTGCAGGCCGCCATTGTCCGGAGCCGGGGCAATGTTACCGCCGCCAGGGTTGCTATAAAGCGCTGGCCTGTTGCAGCCATCGCGGATTGCGACGCTGCTGCGTATTGCTGTTGCTGATTGGAGGCACCACGCTAAACTGTTGTTGGTGTTAGGGAGTATCGGGAATGCTGCTAAGTGCTACGGCGCCCTGTTCGCGTGTACGGTAGTTTGCGCACGCTGTTCTGGGAGAGGCCGTCACTACAGGTTGGTGGGGGTAGAGGGCCATTGCTGCGAATCGGGACTTCGTTAGAAGAGCTAGCCTTAGTAGGTTGACTCTGGTTTGACCGAGCCGCGACATTCTTGACTGACGACTGTGCATTTGACCACCATTGTGGGGCCCTCAGGCGTTGAAGGATCGAAGGCCCTCTCGCGTGAGTCTGAGTGTGTCCTTCATGAGTCTGAGAGTCTTAGTCCTTCTTATCCTGCCCTTCTTACCCCAAGTCTGGTCCTCTGGCTCTGAGAGAAGGCGGCAGGCGTGCGTGTGGCCCGTAATCCGCGCCAAGGCCTTTGTGGGAGGTTGCCATACCGATTGCGGGAGCTCTGCCGGGGCTCAGGCGGAGTCCTGGAGGCAGGGAACTGAGTGGTAATCCCTTGACTCCCTCTATAAACCCAACTATAACCCCTACTTGTACATCTCTCTATGTCTGACTGAGTGTATTGCGTGGATCCTGTACTTGGTTCTGAGTTTGATTTTCAGGACGTAAGTCAGATTGAAGTAAAAAAATGTGTGGGCAAATCTCAGTTTCAGTTTAATTAATTGCCTGAAAGCAGATTGCGAATGAAATGGGTTGCATCTGGGGGGGAGGTTGGGAGGAAGACAGTATTGTGTGCAGATTGACTGGGTCACTAAGGCTGGGAGGTCCCCTTAAGTTTGGGGAAGCCCAATGCTTTGTTTGTTTTTGGGTTGCATGGAGCCTCAGGTCGCTCTATAAGTTCAGGTAGCCTGAAGCTCTGGAGGCTGAGATGTCCCAATAAGTTTGGGGAGACCTGGTGTTGTGAATTGCATGGAGAGTCAGGGCGCTCTATAAGTTTAGGTGTCCTGGCATGCTCTGACTTGTGAGGGTTTGACTGTGAGTGATTTTCAAGGACCCAAGGCGCTCTATAAGTTTAGGTACCTTGGATTGCCTTGTTTTGCTTTGGGGTTTTCTCTGCTTTTTTGTTTCTGAACAAGGAGGTCTGAGCCGCTCTATAAGTTTAGGTGGTTCAACCCTTCTCCTGTTTTGTTATGAGGGAATAATTCTGGCGGGGGACAGGCCGCTCTATAAGTTTAGGTAGCCTGGCCTACTCCCTCGCACATACTGGCTCAGAGAGAAACAAACCTGGCAAAGGATCAGACCGCTCTATAAGTTTAGGTAGTCTGACCCAATGCCTCGCACATGTGGAACCCAATGGGTATAATCTGACTATACTATATTACTATGCTATTGAGAACAGGCTAGTCAGGCCGCTCTATAAGTTTAGGTAGCCTGACTATAGCTTATCATAACTGAAGAGAGTATAACTAAGAGATATAAGCTAAGGTAAACTTGGGCAGGCTGGGCAATGTTCTAAGTTGAGCGGCCCAGTCTTATGTCCCCTTTGAAGACTAAGTTCAGAGAGGTATATACAACTTGGCTATTTAAACAGTTCAGGGCGACTATAGTGGTCTAGTCATACGCCCAAAGAAGAAAGAAGTAGTTGTGCCCTCTGGTTGTGTATACCTGACTAAGTCAGAACGCTTTATAAGTTTAGGTATTATGACTTTGGGCCTGGCTTAGTTGGGTGCGCTCTGTAAATTCAGGTGCCCTGACCTACGCCTTATGTAAGTAAGGTATGAAGGGTTAACTCACAGAGGAGCATGAACTATTGTTTGCTAAAGAAGTTTGGGGTTGGTGAGAAGACTTACCTATGTGGTTCGGCCTGCATGTGGCTGAGTGAGATTACTATTTGGTCTGGGCTTCAGGTTGGTAGGTAGTTGCTATAGAGGCTCGCCACGTCCGAAAGCGATAGGAGTTAGGTCAATTCCTGCATCTTCTGAGTTGACCTTATGTTACTTAGATCGATTCTTGCATTTTTCTGAGACTCGTCTTATACTTGTATAAATCTTGGTAAGCTACTTTCTCTACGGGAAGCGTTGCCGAAATTTCTACAAATTCAAAAAGTTGGACAAATCTTGACTTGTCAAAGTTCAGCTTGTCTTTTCGATGTACCCGACTTAGTAAAAATCTGGAAAGCCTCATTTCCTGAAGGGAGTGATGCCCAAATTTTTGTTAATTAAGGGCGATAGACAAAGTTGGGCTTTTTATTAAGTCAAAGTTGGTGTCAAGTTTCAAACTTAGCCTTGTATGAATTTTGGGAAAGCACTTTTCTAGGGGGAGTGCTGCCGAAATTTGTGCAAAACTAAGGGATTAGTCTAAATTAGTCTAAGTTTGACTCAGAGTTGGGGGCTGAGTTCAAGTTTGACTTGGTATTAATCTGGGAAATCCCCAATTCCAAAGGGGGTGCTGCCCAAATTTCTACTAATTCTGGGGGTTACACAAAAATGGACTTTCGAGAGTTATAGATTACTTTTGCTTTTGGCATTTAAGCTTATATAAATTCTGAAAAGGCACTTTTCCTACGAGAAGCGGTGCCGAAATTTTTTTGATTTAGTGAAGTTAGATTACATTTTGACAAGTAGTGATTCTGGCAGTCCACCCTGAATAGGGGAGATTCTGCCATTAGTCTACTTCTGCTTTGGGTACTGGCTTAGAGATAGGCTTGGGCTGAGTTGGTAAGTAGCGCTGAGTGAGAATGTGCTATGGAGGTTATCCCCCATTTGCTGATGATTTAGCTTGGACACATGATTTACCTTGTGTTACAGGTCCTTAAGGGTGTCCGATTCAAGATCAGGACTAGATTCAGCTTGATCCCTTGAGGATCGTCTTCTGTTATCACTGATAACAGGTCGGTTGCCGATTTGTCGGTCTTCGACTTAATCCCAACTCACTCTCCATGCTCAACCTAAAAGGCTTTAGCCCTGGTGGTTTTACTGTTTGTTAAGGGTTTCACCCGGACTTTTATTGAATAGCCATTTGACAAAGGTACTGAGTATTTAGTTGAGGTTGGTTGGAACGGTGATTGGGGCTTGCATGGCTGAAGAAAAGGGGTATGAGCTTAGAGAATGGTTGGGGTTGACTCCGTATAGTGTGTGTTTTGTCACTTGATTCTTGGTGTGGTTGCAGGTATGTCCTGTGGCTCGGATTTTGGATTTGGACTGCCTGCGATTCCATATACATATACATGGTTGTGAGGAGTCCCATTGTGCCTGTGAGAAGTGATCGTCATAACTCTACCCCCCTTTTGCATGTATGCGTGGGTATTCGTACGATGGGTATTCGAGGGGCCTAAGGGGCCGTGTTGGCAACAACGTGGAAGTTGGGGCTGAGGGATAGGGAAGACCCTCCCTTCCGCCTACTTGCGTCTTGGGGCTTTCTTAGTCGGACGTTGGTCCTGGGCCGGGATTCAAGGTCCTTTTCCAGGAAATCCCAAACCGTAGGCCCTGAGGAGGAGGGGTCTCCCCTCGCATAGAGCCTATTTACTTCGGTCGGCGGGGCACCCCGCCTGAAGGGCAGAAGTATCGCGAGGGCCGAAGGGCGTATCCTTCAGCCGTTCTATATCGTGAGGGGTAACCCCTCGCGATGAGTTCCTTCAGCCATTCAATATCGCGAGGCCGAAGCTGCGGTTACCACATATGGTTGGCATCAGTGGTCGGCATAAGGTTGGCCTGCGGCTGCGCAGGTTTATATCAGAGCCCTGCGTGCGACACCTCGTCGCCCCCGACATTTAAAAGTTATGGGACTGTCGGGCTTGCGCGTAGGCGCAACGCTTGGGATTATTGTAGGACGCCGGCACCGATTATAGAGGGGGAGTGTGTCCCACGGCCATGAGTCTATGTTTTAAAGGCCAGGAGACCTTGACCCTATCCGCTCTTCCTGAGTTCGTGCGAGTCTTGTAACTTCTTAGAGATTTTTTTATGGTTGGACGTTGTAGTCCGTTGCGGCCGTCAAAGTCAAACCCCTTGGCTTGTGCCCAGACCCTTGGGAGGACTCACCCTTAGGGCCGTGAGAGACGACTACCACCAGAGGCATGGGCCTGTGTACCACTCGCTTTACATAAGGGTGCAGAAGAGGGTGTGTAGTCTCCAATCGCGCATGGCGGTTGTTCAGCGTCGAGAGATTAACGCTCTAGGCGCGTGTCAGCCGACACGTGAGTGTCGAACGCGACCCTCGAGATTAACGAGGACCGCGTGAGTATGGGTACTACACGGTACGCCGTCATTGCGACCGCTTGCGTACGCTTGCATTGCAAATCGGTATGAGTTAGCCCTCCGTCCGCGCGATTTTATACTAAGTCTCACGCGCAACGCCCGTTCGACTTTCGTATTGGGAGGTTATGGGACGGCTATTGAGGGGCTAGGCGCGTTGTCGCGTTGTTCGGGTAGTGCCCGTGTTATTTGTGTTGTGGCGTGTTGTATGTGAGTGCATGCGTGCGCGTGTGTTCTTTTTGTGTGTTCGTAGAGTGGTGTGCGCGTGGCGTGTGGGATGCGTCCTAGTCGACCGACGACGAGCCGCGCTCGGGACTTCAGCCCCCTAAGATGTCGGTTCGCGTGCGGGTCCGATAGGCGTACCCCTCTTGCTACAATGAACGAGAAACGCCCTCGGTTGGTCCACCTCTGCGATTGCAACTGATTAGCTTTCGTATTGTGGACTGGCAGCTCGGCGGGGATATGCCCACCAATGGGAGGTGACAGCTCCCGTAAGGTGGAGGTAAGTTGTGCCTCGCGTAGGCCGTATCCTGTCGTAGGGGCTCGCGAGAGGTATGGCTGGCGCACTCGGCCGGAGCGGCCTAAGGAAGCTCCATTTGTGTGTTCGCGACGAGGTAGGTCCTACTCCTACGTGACTTTGCCGAGAGGGTCCCACACTGCCACGCGTGGTGCCGGATCGATGCGCTCGACAGGTGGCGCCGTTGCTGGGGATAATGGAAGCCTACCGTTCTCCTTGGTGGAGCGATATCCGAGTATGGGAGTAAGCGGGAAACTAGGCATATGAGTGAATAAGAGAAGGACTATGAGGTGTATGTAAGGTAATCCATATGACTATGGGTTGGATGATTGATTGATTGGAGGCTTGGTTGACAACTTGAATGAAGTAAGCGTGTGAGGAAGTCCTACGACAAAGATAAGCGTTATCTAGATGAGCCCAAGGGAAATGGGAGAAAGAATGCCTGCCAGGTTTAGAATGCGGGGTGTCTGAGGTGGTCAACCCGACAGGGTCATGAAAGGCTGAGTCGCTGAGTGGGGTCCTCTGTCCCATCGTCTCTTATAACAGGAAGATTGAAGTCGAAGGCGGTTGGCCAAAATGCCAGAAGAGATGGCGGACGGTGGGAGGAAGCTTCCGACTCTCGATGTACTCATCGATGCGCTGGACAAGCGCGAGAGGGCGCCGAGCAACGTCCCAAAGGTCGAGACATTCCACTTCAAAGGGGATCGGGTATCTGATTGGTTGGATCTGACGGAGCAGGCGCTGGTGGGGCTGTCAAATGAGGTCAAGCTCCAGCGGGTCCTGAGGTATGTCTTGCATAGTCACCATCGGGAAGTAACTAAGGTTGTGGACGCTGCCAGCGACAGTTCGGCAAAGGTTGGGGACCTAATGCGAAGGAAGTACAGGCTGGGGGACGGCCTGTTGACCATGGCCGACTTGGAGGCCATGAATAAGAAAGACTTCTCCACCATTGGGGCGTTCGTGCACAAGTTCAAGAAAAAGGCGAGGAAAGTGCACGGGATTTCTGAGGAGGCGCAGTGCGCCACATTTTTGGGGCTGCTCACAAGCTCGGAGACTACAAAGCTGACGAAGTATGGGGAAGGAAGCGAGAGGCTCACCAGGGCAACCATTGACAAGGGAGTGGAAGAAGGGGGTCTAGACCAGGTGGAGCAACACCAAATGAGGTTGCAAAGGCGCAAGAGGAAGGAGAGGGATGCTACTGCATCCGGGACCCCCGGGGTGAAGAGAATTGTCACGGACGTGTAGGCGGCACTGGGGTATGACAATGAAGCGGAGATACAAAAAAGAGGGGTGCTAGTGGTCCAAGGCCGGGCGTCAGGGGCAATAGATGAGGAGGCTGGGCAAGAAGACTACGGCGGAGGGGAGACAGGCGCCCATGTCCTGACTAAGGCCCGGAGGAAGCAGCGCAATTCGCTGCAGGGAGGGCAGGGGTCAGGGAAGGGGCAGGCCCCCCAAGCCATTGCCGCACCACCGCCTGTCGCCGTGGCCGCGCCAGCGTCAGCAGGACCATCGCACATGGGGCCGCCCCAACTTGCGGGTACTGGGTGCAGCATTGTCAGTCCGCGCCCTGCCCCAGTTGTAACCAATGTGTCTCGTGTGGAGGGAGTCAGGCCCACGCGGGGCACATGGTCCCCTATTCAGGCCCATCAGTAAGTATGGGCCCCCCAAGCTACCCGGCGACCCAAAGCCAGCCCGTGGTCCAACCGCCGCCCTCCCAACAGGCCTCGCAAGCTAGTGTGGCCGGGGGAGGGGGCCAAGGACAAGGCGGGCAGGGCAATGGGGGCCGGGGCCAAGGAGGTAGAGGAGGCGGCCGGGGGCGAGGAGGGAATGGTGGAGGCCGAAGAGGAGGCTGGAATGGTCAAGGGGGTCAGAACCAAGGTGGCCAAGACAGCCAGGGAGGGGGCCAAGATACGGGAGACCCCGCTTCGACTGGCGGAACACAACTTGTTGGCATTGTGGCGAGGTGGGCCACACCGTACGATTCTGCCAATAGCGGCGGGATGACGAACTGGCAGGATTAATCTCCACCTGTATGGACGGGGATATATACGACCGGTGGGGAAAGCACATTGACCCCAAGACCCCGGGAGGAATCAGGCAGGAAGCCCTCAGGCGGGCAGTGGCCGGGCCTCTAGCAGCCCCGACAATGTTCAGAATATGGCAGGAAAGGCAAGACCCCGGCGTAAGGGTCGAGGAGGTTGTGGATGAAAATGAGGAAGTAACTCAGCGGTTGAAGGCGGGGGCTATAAAGGAGCCCATAGTTGTTGAGTCTGACGATGAGGCGTAGGAGGTGGTGAGAGAATCAGCCTCGACCATCCTGGAGCGGATAGAGGACCTGCTTGCAAAGGTCGACAGGTACCAGGAACGGCTAAGGGCAATGTGTGAAAAGGCCCGAGAATGGGAAATGAGCCTTCCTGAGGTGATGCTCTATGGGTCCGGCCCGGAGTCGTCGTCAGGACCGCAAGGATGTCCAAGCGTGGCGACGGCCGGGGCAGGTCCTAGGTCAGGGATGACCTTTAGACCCCCTACGTCGCATGGAAGGGTACCACAGGCCGCGCAGACTAGGGGCCAAAGTAAGGCTACCACCAGTGAAAGGCCCAGCCAGGCACCCAGTCAGGCGCCCCCTCCAAAGGACCCTGAGCCCAAACGAAGGAAAGAAGTGGTACAGGTTCAAGGAGAGGAGGATGAGGGTGATGACGAGGAGGACGAGAGGCTCCGGCAGGAGGAGGATCGGAGAGCGGAATAGAGGGCCAAGAAGAGGGGGGCTCAGGGAGGGGTGGAGCCAAGCCTGCATGATGGCGTACCAAAGAGGAAAAGGTACGCAGTCCGGCTGGAGGAAGGCTTTGACGTGGAGCGAATGGTGGACAAGCTTCTGGAAGGTCATAACGATTTGATGAACGTAAAGGACATTTTAACGTCGGCACCAAGGCTCTGTGGCGAGCTGAAAGGGCGGCTCTCGCGAAGGTTAGTGCCCAATGTCCACCTGAGCTCAATTCTGCCCAGGGAGATAGAGTGGACAGAGGCAGGCACTAGGATGGATTGGAAATGTGTGGCGTGTGGGTTGGTGGACTTGAAGGTGAGGGGTCAGCCGAGCATCGCAATGGTGGATATGGGCGAGGAAATGAACATCATCCGGGAGCGGGATGCGACTATGCTTGGGTTGGAGGTCGACCATTCGGATTATGGCGTGTTGCATGGCGCCAACTGCAAGGACATCTTCTGCGGCACTGCGTCTAATGTGATGGTGGAGATTGGGAGAGTAAGGGCGCGAACGTGCTTCGTTGTCATGCCCGATGTTGACCACCCCATCCTTCTGGGGAGGTCATTCCTCTGCCGAACGGAGACCCTAGTCTTCAACAGGCATGAGGGGACGATGATCCTGGCTCTATCTGATCCGGTTTGTGGAAACTATGAAATCATCAAGTGTCGGAACAGAGGGCCCGGAAGTGGGAGGAACAGGCTCAACCTCGGCTCCTTTACCTTCGAGGAGTCTGAGTACGCGCGGCGGAGATTCTGGGAGGAGCAGGAGGAGGAAGGGGCAGGCGAAGTTTTGTCCCTGAGCCTTAATGATGTAAATAAGGCAATGGAGGTGGTGGCGGCGCATGATATGGCGGACCCGGAAGCTATAAAGGCATTGAGGGAGCAGGTCCCGGAAAGCCCTCAGGTGGGAGAGGTGGAGTTGATATATTGGCTCCCAGGAAGGAGGGGAGATCCTGCGATGGCCCAGGCCCGAACGACAAGTCGGCCTTTTTTAGGGGAGGGCTTAAGCAGGGTTCCCAAAGGCGGTACAAGACCATAGACAAGAAGTGCCGCCCAATCCCCGTGTTTGTCACGGAGGATGAGGAAGCCTACTATGAGCGGGAACGAGGGCTAATAAGGCGTATGCGGGAGCACGCGCATGCAGGGCTGTGCCGCATTAATAATGGGAATGAGGAGGGGCTGATAATTGGCGAACTAGGCTTCCTTTCGCCCCAGGAAAGGACCTTGATGGTGGAGACTATGAAAAGGAGGCATTGCGCGTATGTGTTTAATGATGACGAGCGTGGGAGGTTGGACGTGGATAAGATCCCTATGATACGAATCCATACCGTCCCACACGAGCCATGGAACCTGAGAGGCGCGCGGTACCCGAATCCGGATGAGGAGAAGAAGGTGGTGGATTACTTGGATGGGAAGATGAGGACGTATGTGGCGGATTACTCCAGTGGATCGTATGCGCCCCCTTGGTTTTGTTTTATCAAGCCAAACGGAACGCCATGGTAAGTGCAGGATTTGCAACGATTGAATGCAGTAACAGTGCGGGACGCGAGAGGGTTGCCGAACGCGGACGCCCTGTCAGAGTCATGCGCAGGGAGGCCTATAATCTCACTCATAGACCTTTATTTTGGGTATGACCAGTTTCCTGTGTACCCACCGGATAGGCCAGTGACGGCGATGCATACGCCAAGGTGGCTGATCCACATGAACGTGGCACCTCAGGGTTGGACTAATGCGGTGGCAATGGTGCAAAGGCACATGATTAAGGCCATGCAGACGGTTAGTTCACATATCACTCAGCCCTACATTGACGATTTGGCGGTCAAGGGTCCAAAGGAGAAGGAGGAAGACGAAGTGATGCCAGGAGTGAAGCGGTTCGTCTGGAAGCACATCCAAGATATTGATCAGGTTCTGGGTCTATTGGAAGAACACAACCTGACGGCAAGCGGCCCCAAATCGAAGCATTGTATGAGGGAGGCCACGATTTTGGGCTTTGTCTGCAACGAGCAAGGGCGGAGGCCGGATGTGAAGAAGACGGACAAGATCCTGGAGTGGCCAGTCCCCTTTCAGTCGATAACGGACGTGAGGAGCTTCCTTGGGATGCTGGTTTTGGAGGAGTTTTGTGAAGGACTTCGCCACCAAGACGAAGCATTTGAGGAAGCTGGTACGTCAGGACCAGGAGTGCGTCTGGGCGAAGACCAGGAAAAGGCTGTGGAAAGGATGACGAGAGAATTCAAGGAAGGAGGCTTGGTGTTGGGGGCGCCGAACTACGAGGTCACGGAGGAGAAGCCATTCGTTGTCGAGACAGACGCCGGGCGAACTACCTTGGGGGGGGTCCTGATTCAGGCAGATGTGGATGGGAAAGAGAGACTGTTAAGGTTTGAAAGTCGTACCCTCAATCCGACTGAGAGAAATTACTCCCAATTTAAGAAGGAGACGTTGGCGGTGCTCCATTGCCTAAGGACCTTCCGGAACTATATTTTTGGCAGGAGGCTCATTTTGAGGGTGGACCCTACTGCGCTGGCGTGTTCCCTTAAAAGTTACACTCCATCTGACCCAACCATCGCGAGGTGGCTGACTTACATTTGGATGTTTAACTTCGAGTTGGAGAGGATTCCCGGGGATAAGAACAGGACTGATGGATTGAGCCATATCAACTGGGATGGGGCAAATCAAGAATCAATTGAGGATACCCCACCGGTTGATGGGTTCTTGGACCAGGAGGAGGACGTCCGCCTCCACATAAATGAATGGTCGCTGAGGGTGCCTAGCTGCGTCACGCATCCTATATGGTTAGCACCAAGGGGGTATGAGTAGAAGGGGGAGTTGGTCCTCAAGCCCTTCCAGGAAGAAGATCCGTGGGGGAATAGGGATGTTGGCTGGATGGTGAGGTTGGCGTTGGCAGGGACGCATAGTCTAGCATAGGAGGTAAGAACGATAGAGGAAGGCCCAACCCAGGTAGAGGAGCATGAGCAACTAATGCGAGGAATACCTGCTCACCAACACGCTCCTGCAGGGGAACTTTAATCAGAGAAGCGCGACCGGTTCCGAGGAAGGGGAACTTCTTATTCCTAAAAGCCAGGACGACGAGTTCGAAGAGGGAGAGATTAGGGAGGCCTTCCGTGCTGAGGAGTATGACGAAATTTATCGGGAATTGGGGTTACTGCTGTCGTGCGAAATGAGGGATAGAGACGCAAGTGCCAAAGCCCAGAAGATGAGGCATCTCTATGTAGTGAGAGATGGCCATCTGTTCATAAGGCGACAAGTTGGAAACCCCAAGAGGATCGTATGTGGAAGGAACAGGCAGATCGATGTCATAGCAGCCTTGCACGATGTATAGCAGGGGGGCATAGAGGGGTTAGTGCCACGTGCGCGAAGATAAGCGAGTTATACCATTGGGATTGAATGCTGACCATGGTCATCAAGTACTGCCAGTCCTGTGTACCTTGCCAGCAGAGGTCGGCGCAAAGGCCTAGGGAGCTTCTGCACCCCAGGCTGAAAAGGGAAGTGGGTGCAGTCGTACACTTGGACCTATTGTTCATGCCACTCGGTGAGGACGGAAGCAACTATATCTTCGACGCACGGGACAACCTTACCGGGTTTGTGGACGACCAGGCTATTCGTACGAAGACTGGCCCAGTTTTAGCAAGGTGCATCGAAGAGTACTTTCTGCGCTATCCATTTGTCAGAGAGTTTGTGATAGACCGGGGGTCGGAGTTCACTTGTAATGAGGTGCGGACCTTGCTTGCAGGGTATGGCGTGGTAGCGAATTAAACTACTGCCGCGCACCCCCAAGCAAACGCGCCTGTGGAGAGGGGGCATAGTACCATCACGAATCTCCTGGCCAAATGGACGGAGGGGAAGCCTAACCAGTGGCCGAAATTCCTGAGAGCAACATTCTTCGTGGAAAACGTCACAGTAAAAAGGACTACCAAGTAGCCACACTATGGTACGGAAGGCATGCCACCTTTCCCATAGAAAGCTTCATGAAGACGTGGAGGCGCCAGGACCTGGAAGTGAACATGTCCTTTGAAGAACTGCTCGATATACGGGCTACGAGAGGCCGCGGGTCAAGTAGAGAGAAGCCGTATGAAAGACAAGATGAAATGGGACCAGATGGCCCGAATAAGGAAGGACCCGTTGAAGGTTGGAGATGCGGTATTACTATATGACTCCTCGCTGGAGAAACAATGGTCTAGGAAACTCAACAAGCAATGGCTGGGACCCTATAGGATCGTGCGGTGTGGCGAGTTTGGGGCCTATCAAATCGAAGAACTGGATGGGGCAGGGTGGCAGGACTGGGTATCAGGGACAAGGCTGAAGAAGTTTGTGGCTAGGGAATAGGTAAGGGACCATGAGACCCCGTTAGGGATAGAGTCTTGCCTAAGTGCTACCCAGGCCGGGTAATTAGATAGGTGGGTGATTGGGGTAGATAGGTGTAGAAGGTATGTGGGATTCCCCTAGGCCAATGGCTCAGTAGCTGACCCTGCTGTATGCTTGTTTGTTGTCTCTCGCCTGTTGTGCAGGTCTGACTTTTCGAAGGCAGTCATATAGAGGGGCGGGAGGGACACACTGGCCCCAGAGGATGGAGGGAAGGGGCGAGCAGCATGAGCCGCCTAGGAGGGAGCCTACGCCTGAGTTTGATGACGACAACATTGAGCTCTTCTCGGATGTGTATCAGGACAATGCGGCACAGAGAGGGTGGTCAGTGGCGGAGAGGATTCACCACTTGAGGGGTGTAGGGCGGTTCCAAGAGCCTGTCACTCAGATATGCGAGGAGGCCCTGACTTGGCCAGATGTGGAGGCCGAGATGCAAAGGTTGAGAGCTTCCCCTAGGGGGCGTGATGACATGCCCATTCGATTGTAGGAGGGGAACGCAGATGAGTTCATCCCCGCGTATGAGCACTACATGTTGAGTCTGGGGGTTGCGCGGGAGAAATGGGTACAGGCCCTACTTATTTGGACAAGGCAGGCAGAGAGGCAGGTGGCCAAACACATTCGGGAGAGGGCTCGAGACTGGGAGGACTGTCAGGCCCAGCTCTGGAGGGTGTTCGAACGACCACAGCACGAGAGGCACGAGTCCAGAGTTGAGAGGCGGCGACGAAGCAAGAGGCCAAGGGAACCGGCGCCGAGAGAGGCAGGGCTGGTCAGAGAAAGGAGGGGAGCCCCAGCCCAGAGGGGGGATGAGCCCGTAGGGCCCGCATTGGCAGAGGAGTCGCTCCTTGCTTGTGGCCTCTGGGCGGTTGAGTTTCGGCGGATTACGAGCGAGGAGTTGAGGCCGCCCTCGCCACTGCCATCAACGCAGGAGCTGGACATACCAAGAGAGACGCCATTCCGAAGCTTAGCGACTCATCTCGATGTATCCCAATGGGAGGCCTCACGGCTGGGAGAGGGCTCAGTTGAGCCGACGCGCTACGTGCCATTGGAGGAGCCCCTCGACCCCGAGATGGAGACAGACATGCGAGACCGAGAGGAGCCGCAGGATCCTGAGATGGCAACCGAGCGGCCGGATCCGATACGACCTCAGGGTAGAGAGGTGATCATGGTTGGGGACGATACCCCTCCATGCTCCCCAACTCCAGAGCCAGCACAACGTTTATGGCCAGAGGGGATTCCTGAGCCAGGCAGCGAGGAGATTCCGGAGTCTTCCCCTGCGGCCGCCATTACGCCTGAGCAAAAGGCAGAGGCGGAGGATCGAGGAGTGTGTGAGAGGGCAAGAGTGGAGGCGCCCTTTGACTTGCCCTCGGCCACGCAGGTGACCAAGAGCCCGGATATCGAGGAACCCGTTTCAGCAGACTTACCGCCAGTAGTGCCGTGCGCGAGCGAAGGGATGGAGGTGGAGGCATCAACTCCAGCAGGCCAGAGGCCGCGAGTGGAAGGAACCCCAAGAGAGACCCGCGAAGAGAAGTCCGCCCGAGTGCGGGTCCGTCTGGACGAGATACACGCAAGACAGGCCGAGATGGAGGCGGCGGGGATAGAGCCGACACCGCCGGTCGAGCCCAAGATGAATGAGCAGAGGATCAACGAGTTATGGGCTAGGCATGAGAGCGAGAGGGATGCAGCCCGCCAGAGGTCACGAGAGGCAGGACGGGCGGACGAGGAGACGAGTGAGTTGAGAGAGATGGGGGACTTGGGGTTCTCCGCGACAAGGCATGCGATTGAGCGCATGGACCGGAGGGTATGAGAGACGACAGTCACATCTTTCCAGTGGTATAATCTACTCAGTAATGAGCTCAGGGTTAAGGAGTTGGAGGTAGAGCACGTGACTACCCAGCTTGCCGAGGAGAGGGCGAGGAGCCAGGCTAGAGAGGTTGAGTGGGAGAGGAGATTTGGGGAGATGGCGGCCGCTGTGGATAGGCTCTCGGTAGCCTGGGAGGCTAGCCAGATAGGGCGAGCCGGTGCCGATGGCGAAGGCCGAGGGATGCGCGCCTCGCCGAGCCAAGGAGCAACAGTGGAGGTCCCTCGACAGAGTGAGCCGATGGAGGAGGTGCCCTTGGACGCAGTTGAGGAGGAAGGTGGGACGCAGGAGTCGCTTATGGCTATGTCCACAAAGAGGAGAGGTTCGCGCTTGCATGAGCTGGCGGCAACCATGGGGATAGGCACTCCACAGGAGAGGTCTCAGAGACTCGATGCTCCAGAGCAGACCCCGAGGTTGGGAGAATTGAGGGCGGAGCTGGGCTTCTGGGCCACGGAAACGAACTCGGGAGGGCCCGACTCGCGGCAGCAGCAGCAGCAGGAAGTCATGAGTATGCCCACCACCATGGTGAGCCCTCAGCCGTCGGAATCATGTGGGGATGAGGTGGTGGTGGAGACGAAGAGGGCTCATGAGGAAGGACCCCGAGAGTCGGATATGCCAGATGACAGGCCAGGGAGCACAGCCGCACGAAGGGGTGGAGGTGTTCAGGCTATGGAGCCCGGACCTCAGGGCCATATGGGATCGTCCTTGTGTCGCGAGGTGACTACTAGGACCATAGGGGCGCCTTCGGCATCCAGTTCGCAAGGGAGAAAGAAGAAGACTGCTAGGTGGCATGACACCTCCTGTTTTTGGTGCAAGGAGGGAGGACATAGAGCCGTGGACTGTCCAGAGCTCCTTGAGGATAAGGCCGAGGGGCGAGTTGCGGAGGTCGACGACAAGTTCTATGACAGACAAGGTAGGATAGTGGAGCGAGCTCCAGATGGGGGCAGGGATCAGTTGTATAGGCAGAACCAGGAGGAATTGTGTAAGTAGGGACCGGTCTATCTATACATTGGTAGGACTAGAGGCCCTTGACACATGCAGGGCAAGGTTAGAGATGTACATATATTGAGTCAGTTGAGTGAGCCCTAGAGGTGTGTGTGCGCAGGGGCGGTAGGATGAGTCTCTAGCTGATTATACATATACATTTGACTTTTGTTCGCTTGTTTCCTCTTGAGTTTCTTCGTGGGCTACGACCTAGGGGTAGGACTCAACTGTGTGATATATGAGATTATTTAGTTGCGTTTGGTTTTGTGATTCAGAAACTATTGCTGCTCTGAATGGGATTTGGGAGTTTATAGCACTCGGGGTGTGAGTCTTCCCAGCAGGGGAGGACAGGGGCTAGGTATTCTGTGGATGATTAGGCAGATGTTGTGTTCCCGAGTGTACTTGATGAGTGTACAGTGGGGTGATGAGTCCTACTAATACAGGCGGGGTATTGAGTTGAGTGTCTGTATTCGATTGTTGGGGGAGGTATTCTAACCCCTGAGTGTACTATGAGTTGAGGTTCTATGGGGCTTGTCTTGTGACAATCACGATCGCTCTCACATGTATGGATTTATCTCGATGAATGTTTGGCTTTGTGTGAGAGATGTACAAGATACATCTCATGGGCATGATTGTGTAAATTGTAAAGCTGTCTACCCTCCGGTATACTCGTGCCGTCTGCTGCAAGCGGGCGAGAAGGCAGAGTATAAGGAGGGGAAGTGCAGCCTGTTTGTGAAAACTGTGAGAATCCTACGGGATTGATGGATTTAGGAATTTGCATGTTCGGTCGTACTAAACATCGTTGCCCAAATCGTATAGGGACCCAAAAGGTGGCCCCTCAGTTTGAGTTGTTTGATGATTAAGACCCCCTTCATGATTTTGGGAGGTGGGAATTATATTGTGTGGAGACCCCTTCATGGTTTTGGAAGAGGTCGTGTGAGGAGTCATCCCATACAAAAAGGGGATGGCCATGAAATCTTTGTCAAAGGCACACTTCACCAAGTAAGGGTGGGTAAAAATTGAATGGTGTGGAAAGCATTGTCTGTGCTGATAAAGTCTGACGAGAGGGGACCATGTTTGCTTGATATGTTTGAGAAGGGCGAGAGATGCCTCAGGGTGGGCGACGGCTGGCTCTGATCAAGTCAGGAGCCGCGGCCTTGTGGATCCGGCGGGGAGATTGTTTATGATTAAGCGAAGGATGTCGTGCCTATTATTGGAGGGCCGGTAAATGCCTTCAGACCCCTGCGTAGTCCCGCAGCGGCCGTGAATTGTTTGTGATGCCCCGCCGGGCCACCTGTGCTAATTCTGAGATATATTTGAGGGAATACCAAGCTAACGGTGAAGTTTAGTGCCACCTGGGCGCAACCCCTAGTGGATGCCTGCCAGCCGGCACAACCTGGCTGCGGGCCCGCAAGGTAAGAGTTTAAGGGGAATTGCCCGCCCTAGGGAAATTACTTCGCGGGATAAGAGTCGATTCCTGTGGAGACCCCTATTGATTGATTATCAGGGACACACCTGTCGTTGTATAACCAGCGGGAGGGTACCGCCGCTAAGGTAACAACGCGGTGGGCCGTAGACCTGGCCCGATCAGCCAGGCTACGGTTGGCCCAGATGGGGACCTGGCATTTCTGTACTAGACTGCAGAAAAGCCCGAGAGAGGCTACAAGCTTATACGTGTGTATTTTGTTTGACTATGAGGAATTTGTTGAAGAAGGCAAAGAATGCCTTCATAGGTCCCATTCAAAGCCCGCGTCCCTAGTTATGGCTCTGCTACGAGAAAGAGGCTAACTGGGACACCCAACGAGAAGCCGGCGGTTGTCTAGGACAAAGGGGAAGAGGATGGTTTGAGGGCCTTTGGAACTTATGCTGTAGTATTGTCGCGTAATACACCGGCGTCCTGGTCCCCTGGTGCGCATCATATTCGGGCCCATAACCGAATCTCTATCATGTAGAAGGTTGGAGGTGGACCTTGCCCACATTCGTGATAAAGCAGGTGTTTAGAGGTGTCGACAATCTGAGCAGAGTTTTTAACGATACATTTTACGCTCTCGGATTGGGGTTAGCACCTCGATTTAAGAGGGCCTACTTCGCCGTTTTTGCGAGATGGGGGCGTTTTGATTATAAGACGGTAAGAGGACTGATCGACGCGACCTGCTGGGTGGATTGCCTGAAGCCAGCCGATCTAATTGCATATTGTCGAAGGCGCGTAGAAGACAAGTACGTCTGGCTAGAGGAGTTGAGATATTTGTACGAAAGCAGTCAGTAGAAGTATGTCGGGTCGAACGTCCACGGAAACCAACGTGAGTAGACACTTAGTAAACGAGGGGTTTACAGTGACAGTTTTACTCAGAGCGCATATAAAGGAACATCTGACGGAGCAAAAATATATGCGGCAAGCTAGAGAGTTCATTTGCAAACACCGAGCAGGAGTCCTTACGTGCTCCGTCAAAGGTGACGTATGAAGTGATGGTATGGTCGGCAGGATACTTGCGCGCGGAGTTATTTCTCGATGATACGGTAGCGAAAGCGAGGAGCAGGGTATGAGTTGGCACTCTGGGCCGACATGACGCAACGCGAGTCTGCCCTGTACAAACATAGACGGCGAGTGTCGTACTCTCTGCAATGGGATCACCGAGGTTCCGATTCATGGAGGAGTGCCAATGATAGAAATCCTCACGTGAGCGCACAAGAAGTAGTGCCAAGTCGCCGGTTTCTTGCAGATGAGCGACATCAGTCTTCCTCACAACCATTGTCGTACGCGCGCACGGTCTCGGGACGCTTAGCACGTGATGAGGTGACGCTGCAAGTTCTTTTGAGGGTGAGCATAGATGAGGATTTGACGGACGATGAGTGTGGAGAGCTTGCTAAAAACGTCATACGAGAGCAGAGGTTAGGAGCACTAAGGGAAATTACGACCCAAAGGTGGATGATCTATGAAATGGTTATCTGTGTGAAAGGAGTTATACGGATGGAGATCGTTCAAGACGAGACGCAGACGGAGGCACGAGCTAGGATGTAAAAAGATTTGGGAAGTTGAATGAAAATGAAGGATCAAGGATGGAAGAAGAGAGGATTAAAGAAATGAAAGAACGAATTTTAAAACCTGTGCTAAAAAGAGTTAGGGAGTTGGCGGAAAGGATCAAAATGTACGGGGTTTGTGAGAGCGAGGGTAAACTGCGTAGAATAAAAAGAAGTACGAACGAACTAAAAAGGATCTTTAGGGAAGACAGGAAGTTCGTCAGAAGGTGGAGATTTGAGTTTCTTGAAAACACGAAAACAAAAGACCACCAAGAGCCGAAACAACGGGAATCGTCTAGATTTGTGGAGCGGGGAGAAGGAAAGGACAGCGAAGACGAAAAGAGCGGCAAAGGAGGGAAGAACGATGAAGAGACAGTAGCAGGATGAAAGACGATGAGTACTCGTCAGTATAGTAACGACAAGTACACCGTACACATGGTAGGGAAGATAGATGGACCGGTGGTCTGCATGGTGATACAGGTGAATCACCTAGCAAGACTGGGAGTGATCGAGGAGGCAAAGTGTATTCGGCAAGCGCTAAGGGAGGCGCGAATGACTGCACTTTGGGGAAGGGTCGAAGACGGCCGTTTAAACAAAAACATAATATGCGCGTCGTTGTTCGACGTTGGTTCTTTGGTTCGATCTTGGCATGAGACCCCGAGCGAGACAGAAAAGCGCTTAAAGAAAGAAGCTAGACAAGTAGGAGAGTTGGTGAGAGTTAACGTGGATGGAGCGGTCCTCAGGACACTCTAGGCGCACAATAGATACTGGAAAGAGTTGATTAAGACCTTATAGGACAAAAAGGACTTCAGAGATAAGGACGACTTCAAATCCTTCTACCTTGTTTTGCAGGCATCCACGAAGAGGATGCTAGCGGCTCTTGCATTAACTGCCATCGAATGCTAGGTGATCTGCAAAATTGAACAAGAGATGAGCCTACTCGAAGAAGAATTAGCAAGAAGGAGACGTAAGTTTGGGAGATGAAGAAGGTCACGCGAGCACGAGGCGTAAGTTTGAGAGAGCAGAGTTTTGCAAGCACTCTAGGTATTGGAGAATAGCAGCTTGGAAGTTGAGGGAAGAGAAAAAGATATTAGAGAAATCAGGAGAGCTCGTCGAGACAAGTGACGACATCTCTATCTTCGATGCACTACCTAGGCCTCCAATCGCAGGAGAGGAACTTAAGCGGAATGGATGGGAGGCGATCGTATTCTTTGCTAGGACAGTCAGGGCAGGAGATCGTCATAGGAAAGTGCTTTGAAACCTGATGGGAAATGAGTGAGGGGAAAGTGCTCTCAGAAGAGGAGTTAGTAGCCAGGAAGGAAATTTTTCTTATCAGAAATAGGCACTCCGAAGCAAAGTTAAAGGTCGAATGTACTTCTTTAAGTTCTCTAGCGAGACAGGAGATAGTTCCGTACGAAGTAGAGACATACGAACGAATGGATAACGGATGGAAGGGAATCCGTCTCTATGTGATGATCGCCAGGTTCATCGATATTGACGTATATGACGTAGGGATTTACCTGCCGATAGAAAGGAGGGTTGACCTTGTTTACGAACGGTGCTGGGAGAGAGCGAAAGAACTAGTGGAGGAAGAGAAGGATAGATTGCTATCGCTAGGGAAGAACTTTGTCTGGGACACCCGGATAAGCTTCGAGGGACTTCTTAAGGGGAAGGGAGAACTGGAGGATCGTAATCGAATTTGTTCTATGGTATCGAGATCTTAATGGCCAGAGGAGGTGAATCTCCGCTGGTCAAAAGCAGGGTGGTTCTATAAGAATTGCAGTCGGAACTAGGCAGGAGAGCTTCAATTGACCTGCGTTGACTTTTGAGGACTTCGACTCGCGAGGACATATGTGCATTAGGGACTTCGATTTGCATGAGGGTGATATGCCCTGAGACAGGAGTAGTGGAGATAAGGAGAGGCGCGACCTGTGTAGGAGGACAGGAAGAAGAGCTTTATCTAGATACATGACTCCTTGGGGTACACGGCGAGCACGAGGTCCGCGATGAGAGCAAAAGACTGAGAGTTATTTTGAGGGTTGTTGAGAACTAGATTTAAGGCGGTTGATTCACTTTAGGGATACTCAAAGATTGAGAGAACCAAGACCAAAAATAGGTTCAAGCTGCCGATTCTCACAATAGGTTTGGACTGCCAGTTCAAATTTTAGGTCCAGGCTGCCTGTTCGAAATTTCTACACAGACGCGGAGTTCGAAGAGGAGATAGAGGCGGGGATGACTCGAGGGATACGAATGGAGAATAGCCTCCTAGTTTCCGACGAGCGATGGGCACCCGACACTCACCTACGTACGAGTGGAAGAACGTCAAAGAAGATAGACGCGGGGATGACTCGAGGGACCAATACGTCCGGGAGCAGTCCTGGAGGGATAGAGATAGACCTCTGGAGAGGAGCACACCACCCTGAAGGGATCTACGATCCACAGACGGGAGACTCATATACTCTCCCCTACGAGAGGAGAGATCGATACATCATCTCGATGTTGGACAGTAGACCGCCCACTTTCAAAGGATACGGTATCACCGAGTACCTCCAAAAGTGGGAGTTGCACGCATACCGCAATCAATGGCCGGAGGATGAAATCATAGCCAACTTCATGTTCAAAGCGGACCCGAGTTTGAGACAGATAATCAAAGAAGCACAACCAAAGGACAAGAGATGGACTACCTACAAGGCTAATCTCTACGAACTCTCCAAGTTGGAAGACATTAGGTATTTAATTCGAGATCTGGGGTTGATGACCGAGGGTGAGGACAAGAGTGTCCAAGCCTTTCGGAAACGATTCCAGAAGATATCTGATCCCTTGATCGCCAAAGGAAAGATGCCCGAGGTCGAACGGTGTACGATCTTCATCGGTCGACTGCCCAGGGAGAAGGAGAAGGGGGTACTGAGAGAATTGTCTCATGACAAGTTAAATTTTGTTGCATTTCTTAAGTTCGCAATGAAGGCCGAAGCAAGCGATTATAAAAACCTAATCTGGAGAGGGATGCGACGTCGGGACTTCACTCTCTATCGAGAGTACGATACAGAGAGGTGTCCTGATTTTAATGATCAGCCTTGGGCGGATCGACGATATTTATCGAAACAAAGACAGGAGCAACGACCTACAAGGACAAGCTGGGGTCCCCTTATTCGTTGCGATGGGATCGCGAGGATATTGATCCCTGGACGAGTATTAAGGATAGAAATCATCGCAGACTCGCTGATTATCGCGCGAAAGAGAGAGAGAGAGAGAGACGACGACGACGATCCTTGGCAACGTAGGGATTATGAGATCGATAGGGATCGTCGTGGGGCCAGGTTTCGCGAGGCCGACGCCTTTAGCAGAGGGGGACGACTAAACATTATCCGTGTAGCCCCAGATATGATCGGAATGAGGACGGATACCGGAGCCCGAGAAATTTCAACCGGAGAGATCGGGATGATTCACGTGGCCGGTGGAATTCGGACGGAGACCGTCGGGATGGCCATCGTGGCGGTTACGAGAGAACGAAACGTGGAGGAGATCAACGGGATAACTCTCGCGGACGCTACGAGCAGGTAGGATATCCTAGTTCACTCGATTACCCTAAATCCTCAGGCTATCCTAAATCACTTGGTCCTTCAAATCAGGACGCCAGAGCTACGAGGGGACCAAGGACTAGGGGTGTGGAGGACAAACCTCCTACTCCTAGGAACAAGTGCATTTATTGTAGATCGGATGATCATGAGAAGAGAGATTGTCAAGATCTCATGCGAGCTATAGACGAGGGACTACTTGATGACCGCAAGTACGTCAAGTGGGCGGACAATTTAGGCGACGTATCGATGTTCCCTTCGATGAAGGAGAACGTGGAGGCGAGGCGTGTGTGACCAAGCAAGGGGAAGAAGGCGGCGAAGAGTTAAAGGAGGATGACTTTATCCTCTGATGAGGAGTCGTCGACCACGCTTATTCGGGTTGCGGCGACCAAGTCTACTAGGGGCTCTTCGTCGAAAAAAACATACAGATTATGTGATGGCAGAAAAAGATGGATAGAGGATCAAAATAGCGGAGGTCATACTTTCATCGCGGAAGCGCAAAGCAATGAAGTTTACAATAAAGAGCTCTTTAGACACGGTGGAGCCTCTCAGACGCGTGTTGAGGCAACCCATGCATTGCTCGATATGCGAGTACTTGTCCGCATCTAGGCCGGCACGTGACGAACTCCAGATGATCACGAAAAAAAAACGCATCCCTCTAGGGGACAACGTTCAGATGGCTCCTAAACCAAAAGCGTTTACAGTGGCAGTGTCGGGAGTGAGCGCGAAAGTTGAGCACGAGGCGACGGTATACTTTGATGGAATGTAGGGCGTGCCTCCTGACAAGTTTTACATTCCAGGGAATGGGACAGTGGAGACTATTCTCAATGATGAGATAGTTCTCCAAGGAATGATTGATAATGGCAGTGAAACCATCATTATAGACGAGGAGTTCGTTGTACGTTTAGGGTTAGACCTGGATAGGTCTTTCCTATTCGAGATAGAGACGGTTGACGGAAGGAAGCAGAAGATTTTCGTAGTTTATCACAGGGCGACCATCGAGGTCGAAGGGCTGTGTACGACAATGCCCATCTTTGTTGTCAAGGACTGTAGCTCAGAGTTACTGCTAGGCCGGACGCGGTTGAGCCATGTTCATGCGGTCACGATAGAGCGGTCGGATGAGAGTCAGATGCTCTCTATCAAGTGCCCTGGTGGAGGCCGAATTATGATAGAAACTGTAGAGCCTTGGGATCCGAGGAGCAGAGGCTCTGACGGCTGCTGGTATACCCGAAGCATGCAAGTCATCTTCTTATGCTAGCCGCACGCTGAGGTTCTGTGAGAAGAGATACAAACCCCTACTTATGAAGGAAGAAGGAGGTATAATTAAAGTCGAAGATTTAAGAAATCGTATGATTATGGATGGAAAATCTTACTCGAAGAGCGAGGATGAAGAACTCAGCGGGCTGATTTATGTGTATTTTTTAGGGCACTGCCCCCTACGGAGAGCACCCGAAGAAACACAAGCGAATAGCCGATAAGGTAAAGTCGGTCGCAGTCGCTCGCAAACCATCGGCGCTAATAATATATGAGGAAGAAATCGCGAGAGAGATAAAGGAAGAGGAAAGAACCACAACGTCTAACGGAAGAGAGAACAACAGAGATGGACATAGGCGATGGAAATTTGACTGAGCAGGAGGAAGAGCGTGTGTTGGAAGTCTTCAAGGCCTGCGACAAAGCGATAGCGTTTAGCGATGCAGAGAGAGGGAGGATTGACCCTAGGTACGCCAAACGGACTAGGATCTATACGGTTCCGCATACGTCGTGGAATTATGCTGGATGGAAGTACACGCAGAAAGAGAAAGAAGATGTGATCACGTTTTTAAAGGAGAAGATGGCCTCTCGTGTAGATGAGCCATCAGATAGCGCCTATGCAAATAGATGGTTCTTCTTGCCGAAACCGAATGGGAAGATCAAGTGGATTCAAAATCTCTGAAAGGTGAATGTTATCGCCATCCGCGATTTTGGATCTATTTCCCACGCAGATATTTTAGCGGAGGGAGCAGCAGGCACATCGATCTACTCCGTCTGCGATCTGTTTTCTGGTTACGACGAGATACCGCTCGATCCTAAGGACAGACATCTCACCGCCATGCACACACCACTGGGATTAGTTCCGATGGTGGTGGTACCTATGGGGTGGACCAACGGGGTTGCCGTATTTCAGAGAGTCATGGTAGTGGTCCTAAAAGACTTCATCCCTGACAAGGTATAAGTCTTTCTAAACGACTTCTTGATTAAAGGGCAGGTGAAAAAGGATGAAACAGAGGTCGCTACTTGCGTCAGGAGGTATGTAGAGCGGCACTTGACATACATTTACGAGGTTCTAGAGCAGCTAAACGATTTCAAATTGACGATCGGTGGGACGAAGAGCAGATGGGCGGTCTCGTCGATTAGGATTCTATGATT
Source organism: Chara braunii (assembly GCA_003427395.1). Classification (NCBI taxonomy): domain Eukaryota; kingdom Viridiplantae; phylum Streptophyta; class Charophyceae; order Charales; family Characeae; genus Chara; species Chara braunii. The sequence goes on from BFEA01000224.1 coordinate 101,286, forward strand.
TATTTGTAACGTGAAAGAAAGACGAGTTGACCCGGCAAAGCTAGACAAGCTTTTGAGTTGTTCATCGCCGCTGCATAGCACTACAGAGGTCCGTCAATTATTGGGAGTTGTTGGGTATTGGAGAATCTTTATACGAGGTTACGCGGAGAAAGTTGAGCTGCTGAGACTTCTTCTTCCTAAGACTGAATGGTTTTACTGGAGTTATTCGCAAGAAACTGTCATGCTTACTCTCAAGGAAGAATTCAAAAAAGGAGGACGTATCCTAGGAGTGTCATTCTTTGAGGATGAGGCGAGTAGGCCTTTTATAGTATCTACGAATGTTGGACCATGTTCACTTGGGGGACTGCTTTCTTAGAAGAATGCCGAAGGAAAGGAGAGGCCGTTGAGATTCGAGAGTTGGAGGCTTAATATCGCGGAACGGAATTACAATCAATTTAAGAAGGTGGTGTTAGATGTCCTACAAGGCCTAAACGCGTTCAGACACTACTATGGGAGGCGGTTTATTTTACGAGTAGATATCACAGTTGTTGCTTCGATTTTATAAAAATATTTCAGTTGACAGACCCCACTATCGCGCGATAGTTGATTAGGATTTGACTCTTTGACTATACAGTCGAGAGAATCTCAAGCACTAAGAACGCAGTTGCCGACGGACTTTCGCAAATTTCGGTGGACACAGAGCGACAGATAGTTGAGGCATCACTGACCATGACTGAGTCGAAACGAGAGGATCGGTTTCTAGTGAGGTGAGCTTGGATCCGGATATAAGAAGACATGCAGCCTAGTTTTGTCTTAGATCAGAACATCTATTTCGTAGGCCTGCGGAATCAGGGATGCCTTTACTCGTGGTATGCGTTTCTGAAGAGAAACAGTCTATAATAGCGGAACTTTATGACGGCGTAGTTGGTGGACATAGAGGAGTGAAAGGTACGTATGAGAAGGTGCGCAGGCTATACTGGTGGGAATGTCAGTACAAGGACATTGAGAGGTACTGCATGACCTGCGAGGAGTGTCAAAATAGAGCTCTTGTGAGATACAAAGAACCTCTTCACCCTTCCTATCCCACTAGACTAGGGGAGAAGGTTTATATTGACTTAGTGAAAATGCCGAAAAGGTAAGGAAATATGAACTATGTGGTGAACATTAGGGATAATTTCACAGGGTTAGTGGACGATAAGCCTATCAGAACAAAGTCGGCTAAAGAAGTCAAAAACTTTGTCATAGAATACCTGTCTAGATATGGTTGTGTTAGTAGGATTGTAATGGATAGGGGAGCAGAGTTCCTGGCAGATGAAGTTCAAAATGTATTCAAGAAGGCAGGAATGAGGGTCTCGATAGCCACTGCCTATCACCCTCAGTTCAACTCGCATGTAGAACGAGGTCATCGGTCTTTGATAGTGTCACTATCCAAGTGGTGTAGAGGGGAAGACAATGACTAACCGCGATATTTCCGATATGCGATATGGGCGGATAATGTCACGGTTTGAGCTAGTACAGGTTACCCGCCTTACACTTTATGGTTTGGGAGACACTGCCCTCTGCCGATAGATTCCACATTGACAGTTGGACTACGGTTGACTGGGCAGACAACATGTTGCGAGAGGAGTCTCTGGCAGCTCGAACGAGACAGATAGCTTATAGGTTAGAGGGCAATCTTATGACGGCAGTTGATCGATCGGCTGTAGAGAGAGAAAAGGGGAAATAGAAATGGGATTAGACTGTCAAGATTAGGAACGACGGGATAACTGTGGTCTCTCCACTTAGATTAATCCAAGTGAGTAATCATATAGGTTCCTCCACTTACCACGTTCTTTCGAAAGTTGCGTCGTAGATGGATGGGGCCTTGTCCGATAGATTCCACGTTGAGAGTTGGACTACGGTTGACTGGGCAGACAACATGTTGTGAGAGGAGTTTTTGCCAGCTCGGACGAGACAGATAGCTTACGGGTTAGAGGGCAATCTTATGACGACAGTTGATCGATCGGCTGTAGAGAGAGAAAAGGGGAAATAGAGATGGGATAAGACTGTCAAGATTAGGAAGGACAGGATAACTGTGGTCTCTCCACTTAGATTAATCCAAGAACAGTTTTCCCAACAATTCCAATCTTGTCCTCGCTACAGGGTCTCTCCACTTAGATTAATCCAAGTCGATAATCATAGAGGCTCCCCAGTCGAGCGCCTCGACCACGTGATAAGGCCCCATCCATCTATTCGCCAGTTTTCCCAACCACGTTCGTTCCAAAGCTGCGTCGTAGATGGATGGGGCCTTATCACACAACTTTGGAAAGAACGTGGGTGGGAAAACTGGCGAATAGATGGATGGGGCCTTATCACGTGGTCAAGGCGCTCGACTGGGGAGCCTGCATGGTTACTGACTTGGATTAATCTAAGTGGAGAGACCCAGTAGCGAGGGCAAGATTGAAATTGTTCAGGCCAAGAAGACTTCCGACCCCTACGCCAACACTATCCGATCCCAAGGGGAAAGGGAAGACCAAGGTGACAGATGAGCCACCATCGAGACGGTTTGAGGTAGGAGAGAGTTCAAAGAAGAGGAAGAAAGTAAAGACCCGGAAAGTGAAGGGGTTAACACTGGGAAAGAAAAGCAAACGGCTTTTCGTACTCAGAAGGTCGAGGCGTAGAGTCCAAATCAGACGGGGCAGTGCGCTGAAATCACTCTCATCCCAGCGCATGAAGAGGCAGAAAAACACGTCTCTGCCTATACCTAGGCGACCGAGACATAGGACGGGCAAGGGACATCTTCTCAGTCTCGAGATTCCCGAGAAACTTAAAAATACAGTAGTTAAGCATCGATGCGGACTACGCATACGTGAGGTTACTTTGAGACTTGAAAGTTTTCTCTCACCGATATAACAAAGTCTCAACGAGGGCGTCGATAAGAGATTTGGGTTGACTGCCAGGCGGCCGCAGACCTGTTGGCCACCCGAAATACAGAAAAATGAACCCTGAGTTGAACGTCTGGTTGGGATTCATCAGGTATTCTCATTAGAACGGTCGGGGAAAAATAGGGGTCCTCAAAAGGACTCAAAAATCCCTTGCATCGACCTCAGGAACTAACCTTTGAAACTAACAAGATGGACGGCTGCCCTTGGCCCGCCTGGCACCTACCTATTTCATATGTTTGCGGGTTGTCTCAAGAATCGGCAGCTATGGTGCAAGGGTATGTTAGTAACCCTTCACGAGGCGCTTTTTGCGCTGACCAATTGGCGAGGAATGAGGCCTCAAATTTTATCAAATCTAATAAAAAAATTAAAAATGGGTAAAAAGATTAAAAATGATAAAAGGGAAAAAAACAAATTATTATTTTATTATTTTATTAAATTTAAAAAAATTCTGATCTTGATAAATTTTAGCTGAAATTTATTTTTATTTATTCCCCCTCGTCCATTTGAACGGATTTTGTTATTTATAATTCCTCGCAAGATTTTACCTGATTTCTTTGATTACTACCCTCGCTATATCCCGGGTATTATTGGGTGAGCAGAACCCGTACTTGCCGGGGCACAGGTAACGTTGGTAGGTGGGTCAGCGGGGACAGTTTTCTGATTACGGTAACATGGTCGGCACAATACGCTGGTTCGGGACAGGTACAGTACGGTCACTGGGACAACATTGATACAGGCCACTACGGTTCATGGGATGACTTATAGGACCACCGAGACAACGGTATGTGAGCATTGCTTCGGATTGGTACAATCATTGGTTCCACATCGACATACTACTAGGACAAAATACTGCAGACTGGAACTTGATACAATAATTGATTAAAGCGGTCTTCAGTCTCATTCGGAACGGTCACGTTACTTCGGTTTGACGGTATTAATCCCTGTTGCAGTTCGACGCAGGCACGGTACAAGAACAGTTTGACATGGGTATTTTCTGATACGGTACTGCGATCCGGATGGGGGCTGCTGCGAGCCACTATTTTTGGTACAGGTATGACAATCGTGCGAGTTGGAACAACATTTGGCCTAGTCTGTTTTCGCTACTACTATTTGGAGAGGTCACTGGAGTCCCACATATTCTTGATATGGTGCAGGCTCGGCAAAGCGGGCCTAAAATCCTGGTCAGTTCTCAACCGCAGAACGACACTGGCTGAAAAAGGTTGGTCCTTTTCTCCTGGCCAAAGGCCGCAGCCACAGGCAATATAGGAGGGTCCGCGTTCAGATAAGGCGGATGGATTCAGTCGGCGTGCCTGGAGTACACAGCCCGCTGAGTTTAGTCAACAGGGAGATGAGCTGCAAGGGGCGGATGCGATTGGGGACTCTTGACAGCGAGCTTGGTGTACACAGCGCTCCATCATCTTGAACTGAGTTTGCATACCCCTATTGGCGGAGTTGAGTGCTAAATCTTGTGCCAAGCCTGTGGGGGAGACAGCCGACGGGCTATGGTAGGGTAACCAAAGAGGGATGTTTTCCATTTAGCATGCTTGGTGCGCTCTGGACCCTCATGATATGTCCAATCGGTCAGCTTCCATTCACACCTTTTTGGGCCCGTGAGCTCCGTGTGCGTGGTAGCGAGTTTGCTGGGAAGCGTGTCACAAGCAGTGACAGACGATAACGTCCAGAGCACCAACAGCCCATGACGCAGGGTTAGACCGCGGTTTACTTAAGAAAGAGAAGAGGGAATACATGTGAAGAGCAATAGCGCCTTCCAACCCAGAGTTCGATCAGGTACGTTTGAATCGGACAAATTGTGAACGGGAGAAGAGAGTGAGTGCGCTGAGGCGCGGAGGAGGAACCTACTACGCTCGAAGTCGATTCCAAAATCTGCTTGATAGTGGGGGGTCATCCAGCGTCTTATGCCGAGTCGTTGCCTAAATTCCAAGTGGCTTGAGAGGAGCACGTTATTCTGTTACACTAGGATGTCTGTCGAGAGCATTCAATAAACAAATTGTTTGCAGTCTTATCAGAATCTACTCCGTGTGTTTCAAGATGACTGAGCATCAAAACACAGAAAGTTGCTTCATCGCTGACATTTGAAAGAGCTACAATACACTGCTTCACTGGTTGATTGAAAAGGTCATTTGCTGATTTTTTTTTTTATGTTTTAAAAATATTTCAAGAGTACCCCGCTTGTCTATGCGGTCGGGTTCAGCTGGGCCAGAAAACAACCAGATGCCAGAGCTGTGGGGAAAGGCGTGATAGAGAGATCGTAAAGGGATAGAGAGAAAGTTGGGTGAGAAAGAAAAATCTAGGGGGGAAGAGACAGCGCGCGTCACCACCAGGTCGAAGTGTGGTATGACGGCAAGGTTATGGAAGAATCCCTATGAGTAGGCGCAATAGGGGAAGGCCCCTTTCGTGACAAGGTCGGGTGAAGCGATGCAATGTACTGATATAATTATTATAATTATTAATTACCTAGTGCCTGCACTTTGCCTGAGGCAGTCAGAAACTTTTTATTGGGCCATGGGATGGAATTGGGTATTCGTGTGTGTCCGAGTGCGTCACAGACAAAAAAAGAAAGTGTGAGTGGAGATGCATGGGAGTGCGAGTGAGAAAGGGGGGTGCGCTGGGAGAGAGAAAGAGAAGGCTCGGATTGACGGGAGGAGTGACCTGCGTGGAAGTGAGTGTGGGAGAAAGAACCTTTTCCTTTATTAATATATTTATTTACTCACACAACTGGCTTACAGGATTGCACAAATTATTGAGCCCGGTGATTGGCTCGCCGAAACGTGTATAAACTAAGTCTGCTAATTGGCTCGCGAGCGCATCCCAAATACCTGGGCCGCAAATCGACTTACTAATACACCTGAAAATTGAGCCTGCTGGTTGGCACTCGGGTATATTCAAAACCGAGCCGCTACGTGACTTGCAGCCTCGTTGAAAATCAGGTAAAGTGATTTGGTTTGTGGGACAATCGATCTTGTTAATTGGCTCGCGGATACATTTCGAACCGGGCTAGATAAAATCCCCCGAGTCATTTGCGGGAACTTCCCAATCAAGCGAGCTAATTAGTTCGGAGTCGCATCTAAAAAATTGAGCCCCCCCGATTGGCTCTCAGGTACATTAAACGAAATCAAGTTGCTAATTGGCTGGCGGGCATAATCAAGATTTAGCCTTCCGATTGGCAATCTGATGTCCCGAAAGATCTATTCTGCTAAAACTGAATCAGTTGAGCGGCTCACGGGCATGCTCAAGGCAAAACGTGTTGAATGGTTGCCTATCATCTTCAACCCTGATCATTAGTTCGCAGGTGTAATACAAAGCAGACCCTTCTAATGGAATCGCTAGTAAAATAAAAAAAAGGGGCGGAGTCTACTAATCGTTTGTTCCCCAAATCAAGGCTACGGGTTGATTAACCGGCTTGAACAGATCAAACGCCCAAGTTGGATCGCCGACGCATTTCAAATTGCCTTTTTCATTGGTGCACTGCTACACTCAAGACCGAGCTTGCTGATAAAGAGGTAGGGAAAGAGAAGTGGGAACTGTGTGTGTGAATATGGGAACTGCGTGAATGTGCAAGAGAACGGTAGAGGGCGGACTGCAGGCTTCTGATATGCCAATGTCGTGCATTTGAACATATCTACCACTTTGGGGTGAAGTCCTTTCCTCGAGGGACATTTCCCCCTCGATCTGGATCGTTGGGACGGCCTTTACTCTGAACTTATGTTAAAGACTACGAGTGTGCCCCTATAGCTAAGCAATCTCTGCGGTGCTCTTCCTGACAACCTGTTATTTTCGCCCAGAATAACCCTGTTGTCACTGTTGGGTATAGCTTAGCGAAACTCGGATTTTGCCCTTGTAAATCGGAGATCCTATGAGCGAGGTATTAATCCGAATTGAACGTGATCTCAGATATGCAAGCTTTGGAACTTTATTTCATTTTTATTCATTTTGAATTAACCGAGAATGCCTTTCGAGACAGGCTCTAAAGTGGGGTTGTGGCAGACAGACTAAACCCCACTCCCTGTTGCGTTGTTGAGGATCCTGTTGTCGCTGTTGGGTATAGCGTGAGTGAAACTCAGATTCTGCCCTTGTCAATCGAAGATCTTATGAGCGCGGTATTAACCCGAATTGAACGTGATCTCAAATTTGTAGGCTTAGGAATTTTATTTTATTTTTATTCATTTCGAATTAACTAAGAATGCCTTTCGAGACAGGCTCTAAAGTGGGGTTGTGGCAGGCAGACTGAACCCCACTCCCCGTTGCGTTGTTGAGGACCCCTGAAGCGGGCACAACGGGTGATAGACGTTGTTGCCTCGGGCTTCAAAAGATCAACGGGCTCCCCTCCCCGGGTTTCCTCACAACGGTGTTGAAGACAGCTTCATGTGCCTTCACTTTGTCTCCCATTTCTCTCCTTCTCTTCCTCTTCCCTCTTCAATGTTTTCTTATAAAAGAATAGATACTGCGCTTTTTCTTCCTCAGGGGCAGCGTCCATTTGCAGCTTTCATTCCTCTGCAGACCTCATGATGGAGGACGAGGGGGTCAACAAGTCTCTCAAGAGGGGTCCGCACTTTTCACAATTATGGGACGAACACTCCTCTTCCCTTTCCTCACCCCCTCAAGAGCGACACTCAAAAGCTTCTCTCTTCTCTCTCTCTCTCTCTCTCTCTCTCTCTCTCTCTCTCTCTCTCTCTCTCTCTCTCTCTCTTGTTTGTGATTAAGTAGAAGCGGGCACTTAAAGACCTCAATAAAAGAAACAAATTGAAAATCACACAAAAAAGAAGGTAGAACTCCTAGTCGGAGCGGCAATCCATTCGGATTGGAGAGTAGTCATAAGATAAGATAAAACAACAAAATAATCAAGGTGAGAGTCCCGATCCAGCGACCCGGACTAGCTAGATTAAGTACGAGATCCTCTTTTGCCCAATATGGTTTTGTTTTTTGAACGTACAATAAATTGAAGCAAAGAGCAACATTCACAATACAATGGAGAATTGAGTGGTGTATGAGGTGCGAGCCAAACGACGGACTGTGCTGGCGAGTGTGCAAAACATCTCAATTGAGATCCCCTCGGAAGCGACTGCTCTATCCCAAAGGTAAAACCCTGTTTTCCAACAAGACAAAGAAAAAACTTGGCGCCAACAGATTTGGGCCTAAGGGGCCCTTCTTGTTTGGGCCCGGTCCCACTATTCCCAATCGATCCCAAGTAGGTCGTAGTGAAGTCCCAACCAAGAAAAGTTCCACAGGGACCTGCTTTCTGCCCCCTATCGTACTGAAAAACGAATTTCAACTTCAGAGAGAGCCTAACACCTTCAGCCGTTCAAAAATGAAAAGACAAAGCATTGTAGAAAGATATGGCGCTTCATTCAACATAGTCCATCCATCCACTCATCAGGTGAGAGCAGTTCACACACTCACATGCACAATCCAAGTCCAATCCCATCAGGACATCAATACCATGCACACAACTCATGGGCAAACCGTAGGTGCACGACACTTACCTAGTGGTCTGAGCTTCGAGATGAAGTACAACTCACCTCCCTTTTATATGGTCCTCCTGACCCAATCAGCAACCTCTACACTAGTGTCCTTTCACCTAGGAGGGTCTACCCTGCCCCACAATACAACGTCGGATCCCCCGTCGATGTTGAAGACCAAAGTAGCGACTTGCAGTCCATAGGTGCAGATATGGTTGCCACCCTCAAGCTCGCCAACTTTAGGGGAGCCCTAAAGTCACCCAATGTCTTCCTTGAAGTCCACATTCAAGTTCTAGGTGTCTCTCATTATCGCCTCTCACAAATTGGGTCGCAAAGCTCCTCCTTGTGTCTCGCCACCCCAATCGCACACTCTCGCAACCTGGCGGGGTCAAGTGTCGACCTTGCACTACCTTACTAGGTGGGGGCAGCTTCCCACCACGCTGCCCCACTCTCCTTCAACCAGTCCAACCGTAACCCTAAGTGGCGCCCTCAACAACTTAGGTTAGGTTAGGGTAGCAAGTCAACTCTCGCCAGCAAGTAGAATCCCCTTTGATACCAATGTTATGATCGTGGCCAATTTTGAAGTACACATTCATCAGAAAGTACAATGTCGTCCAATTGCAAAAGGAAATGCATGACCTTGAGAGGAGGGGGAGGGAAAAAAGAAGAAGAAGAAGAAGAAGAAGAAGAAGAAGGAAAGAAGAAGAAGAAGAAGAAGAAGAAGGAAAGAAGAAGAAGATGATGTGCACCAGCATGGACCAACGATAATGCTCTTCTTCTTCGCCAATCACTCTCCTCTTCCTGATCTCCTCCTCCTCTTATTCAAACAAGAAATAACAATAATAATGTTGAATCGCTGAACCAGAATCAATGTCCGAATCCCTCCTCTAATGCAGGCACAATATGAGGTCCACCATAGCCATGAGTCATGACCACCCTTCCTCTTCCTCTTCGTGTAGGCCATGGCTATGGCAGACTACTAAGGGCTTTGCCCTCCTGTCCAAAGGACAACCCAAAGCAGCTATGTTGCTGCCCTCCTGTCCAAAGGACAACACAAAGCAGCTATGTCGCTGCTCATCAAGCCGTCGTGCCTGACTCTGCCTCGAGCTTCCTTGGTGCGGCACTACCCCAACTGGGGCCTTCCAAATGCAGCGCCTATCAAGGTGATGAAGATGGTGTCCACCATAGCCAAGTAGGTACCTTGCCATCTCCCCTTCAGTCCTCTTCTCCCTCCTCCTACCGATAGAGCTCCACCATAGCCGAGGTGGGAGCTCCCGGTCTCCTTCCTCTCAGTAGCGCTGTAGTGCCCAGCACTCCTCCAGCCAGCGCTACAAGCAGTGTGTCGCCAAACTTGCACACCGACGAATGAGGCTGACCTCTTCGCTCAGCCCGAAGATATCGCGGCCTGCTTGCCTCTTGGGCGGTGACTTCCAGGCTGCTCGGCCTCCCAAGCAACCGGTACCTCCTCCCTTTTGGAGGTAAACATCATTGCAGACTTTGATATTGCCCGTACAGGCCCTAGACTCAGACTGGTTGGACTGGTACCTGCCTAGACCTAGCCTACAACTACTGGGCCTCTTGATAACCTACTGTTGAAGGCATCCTACCTAATAAAGCAGAAACTTCTGATCCAGCCTGTACAAATCTGAAAATATTATCAATACTAGATGACCTGTTGCAGCTTCGCTCGCAAAACAGATATGATGGGTGATGCATTTATGGTTGTGGCGTGCCTTCGAACCCCTCCCCACACGCCTTCTCCTAACCCTCTCCTCATCTCTCTCTCTCTCTCTCTCTCTCTCTCTCTCTCTCTCTCTCTCTCTCTCT
>BFEA01000224.1:114238-126962 GCA_003427395.1 Chara braunii
GGCGGAGGCGGAGAGGAGATGGTGGGTGGAGGCCGAGGGGAGGTGGTGGAAGGCGGAGAGGAGATGGCAGGGGGAGGCGGAGGGGAGGTGGGCGGAGGTGGGCGGAGGTGGAGGCGAGGTGGGCGCTGGGCGGAGAAGATGTGGGCGGAGGCGGAGAGGAGATGGTGGGTGGAGGCCAAGAGGAGATGGTGGCCGGTGGTGGAGGGGAGATGGCTGGAGGAGGCGGAAGGGAGGTGGGCGGAGGCGGAAGGTGGGAGCCGGTGGCGAAGTCGAGGTGGGCAGGCAAGAGGGCCCGTGGACTTCAGTGCAGAGAAAGCACCGCCCTGCAATGGGCCACAGCGCTGCCCTGCAACAGGTCCTGTTTCCAACGGGCTCGCCAATCCGGGCCGCCTGTGGTCCTACCGGCCCGACGGTCCAGATTTCCACGCAATCTTAAGACTTTAAGATCATGCAACGATCCAGGCCGTCCGGCAAAGCGGACGGTCTGGATAGCCACGCGATCTTAGTCTTAAAGTCTTAACACGGGCGGCCCAGATCGGCCAAATGTTGCACGCCAAATAGCGATTTCTATAAGTGTAGGGAAATAAAAGTATGTCTTGTTTATTCACATCTCGAAAATATTCTGCCATTGTTAAAGCAATAAGTCCAACTCTCATACGAGCACCTGGGGGCTCATTCATCTGTCCATAAACTAGAGCTACTTTGGATTCAGAAATGTTTTGCCAACTTTGTCTTCTTCTGCTTGGCCTCTAGTACCCGGCACCTCTACTTGCTGCGGTACCGGTGTACCTGCTACTTGAGTGTTTTTCCCGCTGCCCTAAGTGTCGTGGGCCTCGTGCTCTGCCACTTGAGTGTTTTCCCCCGCTGCAACCCTCAACGTCACGGCCACAGGTAAGTACCAGCACTACGGGCCCTCAAGCAAACAAGTACCCCTGCAGGTCACACACACACACTCAGGCCCACCAGCACTCAGACAGGCAAGCAAACCATCAAGCACGCCCACACACACAGACTTGGAAAACTCAGCAGAAAGCGGGAATCTAAGCAAGGCATCCATTCCAGCGGCAAAACTCAGAAATCAGCAGTGTTCTCAGTCTGTGTTTTGACGGGTCATTACAGTTTTTTTTTGTTTGTGTTTTTCTTCCTCGCTTTCTAACACGTCGCCTCACTGTGCTCCGTATCGTATCATCAGTTTGCTCTTTTCTTAAGTGTCGTGGCACCTTTTCTTTTTAGTGCCACTTATCACTTTGCTGTTTTGTAGTCGTGCCACTTATCATTTCGCTGTTTTTTTGTTTCGTGTTTTTTCCCCTTGAAATAGCACGTCGTGCCACTTATCGGGCCTCGCTCCACTATTCTACACTCTACATGCATTTGGATGCCTTTCAGGACCAGGTGCATTTGGAGGAAATTAACATTTGAGATATATCGGGATGCTTATGAGCCCCAGATACATACAGAGTGTTGTTTAGTGGGGCAAGACCCATCACTTCACTGTTTTGTGGCACTACTTACCCTGTCGGATCCGTAGTCTATTGGGCCACACAAAAAAAAGAAGAAAAGAAAAAAAGCCCGTGTCCTCTCTCTCTCTCTCTCTCTCTCTCTCTCTCTCTCTCTCTCTCGGTGGCAAGCAACTCTGTTGTGGCTGAAGTCCATTGAATGTTGCAGAAAGAGCTGCAGCAACCACTGCTGCAGTGGTTCCAGCATGGAGAGAGAGAGAGAGAGAGACAGCGATGATGATGGGGGGCAGCAGAGGTGCCTGCAGGTGGTGCAGCAGCAGTTCCAGTACTGATTGCTGCAGTCCCTGCAGCCGTTCCACTGGTTGCTGCAGCAGCATCTGCAGCAGCGGTTCTATAGACTCAAAGCAATCCGATTTGTGCTTTTGATCGATCCATCCATCCATCCATCGGGCGCTCCTGTAGTGGGCCATACGTTTCCTAAAATCGTGGCGCGTTAACGGGCAAGCCTTTAGGAAGTACTGGTGGTTTAAGTAGCATTGGCCCCGCGGCAAATGTCTTCACCTTTTCGGTTTACAGAGCCGTACGTTTCCTAAAATCGTGGCACGTTAACGGGCAAGACTTTAGGAAGTACTGGTGGTTTAAGTAGCATTGGCCCCGGGGAAAATGTCTTCACCTTTTCGGTTTACAGACTCAAAATACGTGCGCCTCATTCTATCCTTCAGCGGTACTACCCTCGGCCTCTTCTGCATCAGAATGAATCTGGCGCTGTTTATGCGCCACATTCATGATACGGTAGGGCCCTTGGAGGGACGCATGGGCCTGTAGTACCCCACATGGAAGACATTGGGCCCGTAGTACCGAATGGCCGAACTTTGGGCGGCCAAAACCGAAAAGGTTTTGGCGTGGGCGATTATCCCATTTTTCGGGGTCGCAGATGAGATGATAAGCATCAATTCAGAGCTCATATACACTTTCCAGCATAGTCACAGTAAGTCTAACCAGGATGTATGCGGTCGCTATTTAGGGCAAAATCCAGGTTAACAAGTCCGACGTGAACATGCCCATAGTGGACAAAAGCGGCAGAGAAAGACAAGGTCCTAATGCACAAACGGAAGAAAGAAAAAGAAGAGGGAAAAAAAAACAAAACAGCCAGGAACTGCCACTGTACTGTCGGAATTTCAAAAAAAGTCAGAAGCTTGACAGTTTTTTTTTTTTTTTTTTTTTTTTTTTGGGAACTTGACAGTATATACACAACATTCGGATCTTTCCTGCTGAATCTCACCGTAATAAGGCTAAGAATGCATCCAGGAAGATCCCGGCGGGATTATGCCCTTCCAGCCCAGGTCCAGCAACTACTACCGGTAGTTCTCCTGTTGCTCCTGCTGAATCGGACCATAGCCTAACCGTCCATCCCTAAAAAAAAAACAGAGCAAGCATGCGTGGGTTTAACTATAACTAATTGGTGTAGTACAGTAGTAGTGCATTCGGGACTCGGATCCCCCCCCTTGGCCAGCGATAGCCAGGTTGCACAACCCCGTCCCTACCCCCTGAGTAGAACCCAAAAAAAAAAAAAAAAAGCCTTTTTTTGTGGGTAATTTGGAGAGGGGAGGGGGAAAAAAAGACAACCAAAAAAACGATCACAATAGAGTTTTAAAAAAAAAGTAACTGATTGATTGATTGATTGATTGATTGATTGAAAAAATGAAGGAAATAACTTTTGCATCCGTGGGTGCAGGAGTGTGTGTGTGTGGGTGTATGGGGGGAAGGAAGGGGGGAGGGGGTGGGGTGGCCAATCCCCCGGCAATCAACCAGTCAATCAATTGATCAATCAATCTCTGTGTATCAAAAAGATAATAATAATAATAAAATTAAAATCTTTTTGGATTTCGTTTTTGGGTTTAAATGTGTTTTTTTTTTTTTTTGTTTCTCCAAAAAAAGAACGTGGGGTTGTAGGGTTAAAAAAAAACTAAACCCCAACCCCCCCCCCCCCTTTTTTTATTTTTTTGCGAATCTGTGCATCAATCAATCAGCCAATCAGTCAGTCAGTCAATCAATCAATCTCTGTGTGTCAATAATTTAAAAAACAAAAACAAAAACAAAAAGTAAAACCTTTTTGCATTTCTTTTTCGGGTTTAAATTAATACTTTTTTGTTTTCTTTCTTTTTTTTTCCCCAAATGGTCCAATTCCAGAATAAAAGATTCGAGGTCGTAGGGTTTAAAAAAACCCTAAAACCCTACCCCCGCCCCTCCCCCCCCCTCCCTTGGCGAATTTGTCCGGCCGGGAGAAAATCCCGAAACTTTACGGTCAGACCCTGACCGGTTGCGGTCGCGATCACGGTCGCGGTCTCGACCGCCGACCCCGAAAAGGCCCCCGGTCATCACAGGGGTGATTCGTAGATCCGGGAAAACGCAGAGAGAGTATGCCCAGGCGTGGTTGCCTATTTCTCCTTCCGCCGCCGCTGAAGCAGACCGTAATGAAGCAAAAAATGCATCTCCCTAAATCCCCTCCCACGTATGCCAGGACCCAGGTCCTTTTTTTGTGGGCGGGGACAGCTGTATATATGTTTTTCTCTCAATTCTAATTGGGTTGTGCCATGTCATGGAACATTTTTTTTTTTTACATCATCCACTATCTACCTACCACTACTGCTTAGGCTATACAGGGGACCCCTGCAAGCATAGCTGTCTGCCTCTCTTCACGGTGGGAAGGTTGCCTCTCTCCGTGGAGGGAGGTAATTGCATATTTGCCCCTTGCCCTACTAGGTTTAGGGTGCAGGATTGCGGCCGCCTGTCGGGGCCCGGCTAACACAAGGGCCAAGCATTTGCCACTAACTGCACCTCGCTTTTAGTCTCCCTGTCGGCCGCCTGTCGAGTAACAGCAGTGTCTAAAGCCAACACACTCCCACACACCACTTGCAACCCACTCACACTCGCACTCACACCTAATACCGCCCGGGAGGATCCAGCTGACTATCTCAGGTGGTTGGCACCAAGTGCACCGCAGGCGGCCATGGGGATTGAACCCACCACCTCCTGAATGCCACGTGGGTGCCTAATCTATTGATGAGCTACCGTAGGCCGCTGGATCGAGACCCAGGTCTAACTTCCGCTCCGACAGTTGCATTCTTACAGAATTTCTCCCTTTTTTGTCCTGATGAATCAGACAGTAATCAAGCTAAGACCTCCTGAACGCGAATCCCAGAAAATCCCAGAGTAAAAAAAAAATAAAAAAAATAAAATTAAAATTTAAAAAAATCCCAGAGTGAATATTCTTTTTTTGTAAAATCGGGTGACATCGTATAGGGATTAAATCCGGCAGGTCTAACTGCCGGTTGTTGCCTGATTATCTTCTTCAAAATAGAGAAAAAGAAAAGCAAAGAAAACAAAAAAGAGCAACTCCTCCCGGTGAATCGCAGCCAAAAATAAGGGAATCCAAGTGTGAGTACGCCCTAAGAAAACCCACGACGACCTGGTTTTAGCCCCATGCCGGAGGTGATACTTCCCCTAGATTCTCCGCTCCTGGTCATTCATCCCGGTAATCGACGCTTACTTCCCCTAGATTGCGTTCCTGGTCGATTGTCTCCGTAGTCGACGGTGAGCAAATGCAAAAAAGGGGAGAACAAAAAAAGGGGGGGGAAAAAAAAGGGGGAAAAAAAAAGGGGAGAAAAAAAAAAGGGGAGGAAAAAAAATAGCATCAAAGACTGATCGAGCTTTGTTAAGCATCTTCTTCCTTTTCTTTCCTGTCAGGGGAGTGTGCGTCTCCCTTTTCTTTCTTGTTCGGGGAGTGCGTCTCCCTTTTCTTTCCTGTTCGGGGAGTGTGAGTCTCCCTTTTCTTTCCTGTTCGGGGAGTGTGAGTCTCCCTTTTCTTTCCTGTTCGGGAAGCGTGCGTCTCCCTTTTCTTTCCTGTCCGGGGAGTGTGCGTCTCCCTTTTCTTTTCTCTCTCTCTCTCTCTCTCTCTCTCTCTCTCTCTCTCTCTCTCTCTCTCTCCCCCCCTTCTCTTGCACGCACAGACGAGCGGGGAAAAACGGAGACGGAATCAAAGATCGCAAGTGACTGAATTTGACACGCCGTTTCAATCCCGTCAGCCAGAGAACCATCAAATATCATATTCACGCGAAGACTTTTTTGGACTGTATCCTCCCTCAACGGGAGCCAGATTCAGTCCTTTGGGTATGCCCACAGAACTCAACTCCGCCTTTGGGTATGCCCAAAGACCAAAGAACCAGCAAATGGAAACAAAGATTGCAGAAGACAAGGCGGGAAGAGAATACAAAAGACAGTGGGGAACTTCAAGTTGAAAAACGGGCTGGCCATTACTGGAAGCAGAGGTCCCTAGGGGAGAGAAGAAACAAGAAGAGAATGGACGGAAAAGTGAAGGAGGGGAGAGAAGCAACAGGAAACACAAGTCCACCTGGTACCTCCTTGATGTGAACGACCCCGCATACAATTCTCCTTCCTCTTGCTTCGTGTTCCCCTCCTCTTCCGGCATCTGACAGAGTAACCCCGGCGGCGTACGCTCCTCGATCCGGCAGCCGGTGCTGATCTTGCCCCCCTATATTACGCTGCACCGCAGACTTCACTCCATTCCGCGGCCTCCTCTTCAAAGTTCTCGCCTGGCGGTTGCTTGTTTCGCTCTCTCTCTCTCTCTCTCTCTCTCTCTCTCTCTCTCTCTCTCTCTCTCTCTCTCTCTCTCTCTCTCTCTCTCTCTCTCTCTCTCCACGCGCGCAACGATGATAATCCTACAGACTGAACACAGAGCTGCGCAGCACAGTCATCGCCAGCAATCGTTTGGGAAAACGAGAGTCCTCTCAGTGGGTAAGAGTGAGGGAGGAGACAGGAGTCTGCAAGATGAAGTTGCTGCCCTCTTGGTGCCGAACTGCTGATGTTCCGAGACCGCCATCGAACGCTTTCTGTGCGGAGGTGAGCAACAAGCCTGAGACGCGGGAAATATGCATGCAGTAACGCAGTCCCATATAGGGTCAGATCCCACTACCCTGGATTATTCATTTTTCACCCTCGATTACGAAGATCAACGGTCAGACATGAACAATAGGGGCTAGTGGGATCTGGCCCTATAGTCGCCCCAGTGGGCGTTGCCTCAACATCCGCTACGTACAAAAAAAACGGTAACGCAGTCCTGGGGCCTGGTCCCATTAGCACAGAGGAGTGGATTTGATTCCTGAATCTGGACTCGCTTGGGGAAAGATGCAGAAAATTGCGATTGATCTGCTTTTCTGCATGTCTGAGCAAAACGCATCCAGATTCAGGAATTTAATCCAATCTTCTTTGCTAATGGGACCTGACTCCCATAGTCACCCCAGTGGGCGTTGGCGCAAAATCCGTACGAAAAAATACATAACGCAGGCCCAGATGAGAAAGGGAGGGGCAGCTACTGGCAAAGGGACCCCCACCGGCGGCCCCACCCCATCTCTGACTACCTCTGTTGGGGCGGGGGGCAACATGATTTACCTCGTTTGCGAGGCCCTATCCGTGCAGGGGTCCCCTATATATAGTCTTAGGAGTAGTGGTAGGAAGGTAGTCAAAGGCAAAAAGAACTTGAGAGAAAAAAATAGTGTAGTTTTTCAACAAAACAAAATATTGTCACCCCAGTGGGCGTTGCCAGCGGCCCAGCTCAGTTGGTAAGGCTCTAAAGTGGCATTCGGGAGGTCGTGCGTTCAATCCCCATTGGCCTCATGTCCTTTCCCGAGCATGCTCGGCGCCACCACCTGGAGATAGACCACCGGATCCCCTGATCGGCATTGAGCAGAGTCTGCTGACGGTAGCAGGGGAGGAGGGGACCTGACGGGAGGTGCAAGGATTGGTTCCTGATGCTACCGGCTGTCTGCGGGCCAGGAGCAGCCCCCGCATGTTCTCTCCTGAACACAGTTCTGGCTGCGACGGGGTTCCCCGTATGATTAGGAGTAGTGGTAGGTAGGTAGTGTGAGGTGAAATTGAGAGAAGAATGTAGCTTGTGTTGGGAAAATAGGGAAAAGTGGACCTTTTCCCAAACTCCTAAAATGTCGGAGGCCGGGCCTGACGACGGCTGCCATTGATAAATCTGATAGGCGGCCGTTGTTTTGTTTCGGCCTCCGAAAAGCTCCGAGGCCCACCCGAGGCCCACTATTTTCCCACGCAGCAAAGGTACTGGTGGTTTAAAAAAAAAAAAAAAAAAAAAAAATCCGCTATGTACAGAAAAAGCAGAAAAAGTGCGAAAGGTGCGGATGGTTGGAAAAGAGACTTGGACAGTGGGCAGGTAGATGGTGTAGACCGTGGAGGGAGTGCGAACTTGGCACACAAGGGCTCCTATTGGACGCCGTCCCGATTTTAGGGGTCAGTGAGTAGACTAGACTTTTGGGAAGGTAGGAATTTCTCTGTAGGATAGATTGATCGTTATCTGTAGGGTAGCATAGGTAATTTGGTTATAGCAGTGCAAATTTCCGGTTTGTTGATCCTTGGTTTGTTTCTGGTTTGTGAGGCTTTTTCTGGCCTGAGGCACCGTCTGTTTTCACGGTCGGAGGGTATCAGGACAGAAGTCTGGTTTTGGCCATTCACTGGATTTCACCCCAACACCTACACATAAGCTGGGTGTCGGCAAACTCGTTTTTCATTTCCCCCGGGTTGTTTGTTGAGGATTCCCGCCCTCTTCTTCGGTCTGCCTAATCTAATGAGCTGAGTTCTCTTGTTAAAAAAAAAAAAGAGACTCCGCATCGCCAATCCCCTCAAAATTGCAAGATCGCAAAATGAGCGGCCAGATTGAGTCCTTGCAAATGGAGGAGTCAATCCGGCCACAGGCCGCTCATTTTGCGATTTTGTGCTTTTCAGGGCCTAATGTGAGTATGCCCTCAGTTTCCCAAAAAACATACACAAAAGGAAAAAATACCTCCACGATCTGTTGACATACACATCAGATTCTAGGTTTGAATCCCGATCCCATCAAACCGATTCTTAATTACCTAGGGTCGTTGAATGATGTTATCTCAAGGGCGTTGCCATTTCGGGAGAAAAACAGAAACGATGAGACATGCGGCGGGGAAGGGGACTTCATCCAGCCACCAGCTCAGTTGGTAATGCACACAAGTGCCATTCAGGAGGTCTTCAGTACAATCCCATTGGCCTTATGTACTTTTCTGGGTAAGCTTGGCACCCGCCGCCTAGAGATAGGTCGTGCGTCCCCCCGAGTGGCATTGAGCAGAGACTGCTGATGTTCATAGGGTAAGGGGACCGGAGGGGAGGCCCAGCGCCTGGTCCATCGAAGAAGCTCTGTCTGATGCTACCGGCTGACCCCTGACCTGTATCGCCCACCTGCTGTAGCAGGTACGGGTGCAACTCCCGCATGTTCCCTCGTTGGAGGCCTGAGAACGGTTGTGGCCACTACGGGGTTCCTCTTAACACTATAATGACAATGAAAAAAGGCCTGAACACTGTCCTGTCCACATTCTACAGGTAATTGAATTGGTTGGGCTTAAAAGAAATAGCCCTTTAAGTTACTAAAAAAGGAAAAAAAGGAAGGAGACTTCATTTTCTCAGGTAGCCCAATTTTTCTTTTTCTCTCTTTTTTCATAAACTGAACTTCAGGGCCGCCAGGGAGGCCCGCTTGGAGAGGTGATAAGAGCATCCCCTTCAAGCGGATCCCTGTGTTGAAGGCTCAATCAATATATGGGTGGGGAGCTGCACCTGCTGGAAACCGGGTCCAGCATCCCACCGAGCAGATGGGAAAGGCTGGGAAACGATCCCCGCGTGGCAAACCATAAAGCTGGGAAGCGGGCCCAGTGTCCCTTTGTAACTGACAGAATATGCTGGGAGTCGGGCCCAGCGTCCCTTTGTAACTGAAAGAATGTGCTGGGAGTCGGACCAAGCGTCCCTTATGGAAAGGATGCACTGATTGCCCTATCTGAGATCGGGGATTGACTGTTCCAAAGAAAGTCAGGAAGTGGATTGTCAAATTCGACAGGCCCACCCTGAATAAATTCACAATCTTGACAGGGCTGGGAGGCCATTTGCCTCCTCAAACTATAAGCTGGTGACTCAGCTAAAGTCAGTTGTCCTATTCTGCACAATATTTACAAAGAAAGGGGAAATAAATAAGTAAAAGAAAAAGAAATAAAATCCTGGACTACGATCAGAAATGTGTCCTAGTCGGACTCAATCGCCCATGTTCTTCTTGTCTCCAACAGCCGGCTGAAGATGAGTCCGCCTTTCCGGTCTGGGATGGCCCAGCAGTAGTCCTTGGTCCAATGTCATTGGATCAGTACCTCTGGGCCTCAGTCCTCCTCCTCCGTGCAAGCACGGACTCGAACCGGCGACCTCGGCCTCAAGAAGAGCCGAGTATCGTAACCACTACAGCCAAGACACGGTGTTCAAAAGCTGAACCATACCGGTCGTGATATCCGCCCCACCCTGCAAGGCTGTAGCGTCCACGCTCAACACACACCACACGGACGCGGGCAATCACCTCACACTTCGCTCCAAGTAGCGCATGACCCCCATCGGTAGTATGGCCCGCTCACTTGTGCGGGACTTTAACTGACCGCCAGTTCACGGGAGCTTTCCAATGTCATTCGATCAAACCTTCTGGAATTTCTCCTTCGTTCTCTCCTTTTGGGATTTGGACTGGGATATCTTCCTCCAGTCTGCCTGAATTGCTTCCATCAGCCCTCTCGTCATGTTCCTTTGTACTCTCTCCTGTGAGTACTCTTCATTTGAAAAGTGGACAGTCCCTCTGTTTATCTCCAACCAGAGGAACAATATGCCCAAAAGTCTGGAGATATGGACCGCCTTGGGAAGGGACATGCATGTTTATATCACCCAGCATCAGCTTCTTATCCCATTTCGAGTCTTTGGAAGTGTATCTGCAGGCCTGACACCAGAGGATCTGCCAGACTGCCACCATCACCAGAACTCCCAGGCTCCGGGGCATGACCACCATGATGGAGACAGTCTTCTACCTGGGAAGCTTCGCAGTGAGCATAGAAAAAGAAGACATCCATTCTTGGCAACGCACACCATTTGCCGGTCGGGACGCTCTTAAAAAAAACTGTTAACCATTCCCAAGCTGGCCACTTTCACTATCGGAAATTTCTTAAACCACCAGTACCACACCTCACATCGACCGCAGGGCCATGTCAGAGGCTCAGACGTGATGCCGAGCGCCGATTTCTTTTATCGACCGAGCGCCGACAGCGGTTTTTTCAATGGGCGACGAGGTTCTTTTCAGAAAAGTTGTGGCCGCAATGTACTGGCAGTTTTAAGGTTCTTCGAACTTCTTCCCAATATCCTGTACGAATGTGGACGTAGCGTAGGGGAGATCCAGCTTTCGCTGTGATTTATCCCAAGATTCCTTAACCTTGATCGTGAGTGAGTTAGCTCTAGACTTTAAATTTGTAGCCCACTGAAACCGAGTATTCAAAATTTTTTACCCCAGTGAAATTTTCACCACAGGTCGTTACAGATTCACGTGTCTCCAACCTGTGGCTTTCTGGTCAATTCTGTTCTGCTTTTTTTTTTTTTTTTTTTTTTTTTTTTTTTTTTTTTTTTTTTTTTTTTTTTTTTTTTTTTTTTTCTGTTCGGCAGTTTTACGGCGGTGTGTGTCATTGATGAGGGGGAAGAAGTGTGAGACTCCCCCTCTTGGCATGTCTTCCACCGTTTCCTTAACAATTATCTGCATGACCTCATCTGCGCACAGCGTGAGGAGGTGCTCCTTTTTCTGTGTCTTTTTTTCAGTTTCCATAATGAACACAGCAGATGTTTGTCACCGATCAAGGATTCAATTCTCAGGGAGTTCCTCCCGCCTTCTGGATCTGTAACCCATGTCCCGTCCTCTCTGGAAACTTAAGGGGTCCTGAGTTAACAGCAGGAGCCAGTCTTAGAGGATCATTGCATTTTGAGTCATCTGAAGGCCGCAGTCGATGGCAATGTGAAGCCCTTGGAAAATATCTTTCAGTTGAACTTCTCTCCAGCCTTTCTATGCTTTACGTTTCTGATTCCATACGTGTTCGAGGCAGTCACGGTAGACTCCTTTCTGGATCCATTTGATTCCAAAGCCAAAGCTCCCTTCTGACTCACATACTCTGAAGGGTTGAGCCAGACTGGATAAGCTACCAGGCATGGGTTCTCGAAGATGGGTTGCATGAGAGCCTCGTCCCTGGTACGACGGGCTTCTATCCTGGTTGGAAGCATAGACTTCCTGACCTTGGTTATGGGTTTCCAGATTGGAGATTGGATATTGTTCAACATTGCCTTCATGAGGAGACATCCCCAGACATCAGATGGGTTTTCAAGGCCCCATTCACCACCAAGGATCAATTCCATCAAAGTAGACTAGGGTTTAGGGTCTGGGTCAAGTTGACATCTCTTAAACCACTAGTACCTTTCGTTTCGGCCTCTGAAAAGGTCGGACGCCTACCCGAGGCCCGCTATTTTCCCAAGCGGCAAAAATACTAGTGGTTTTAAAAAAAAACAAAAACAAAGAAAAAAAAAAACTTAAGGCTCCAGGACCTCTCTATTGCTGGGAAGAATCGGGCCCTGCGCCTGTTGAAAAGACGACATAATTATACTAGTTCACTTTATACTCCACGCTTCTGCTGCTGTCATCTTTTTTTTTTTTCGTTTTTTGCTTTTGTTTTTGAACGACTTGATGAACAATCACAGCACATCTCATAGGACTTCTGAGAAGATGTCATTGATGATTTCCTCAATCACGTTGTATAGGGGTGATGTCTGGGCCACTGATTCAGGGAGTCGCTTAAATTCGACTCGCCATTTGGCATGGCTGCACTGCCGAGATTGCATTTATAATACGAGGCTGATGATGGTCTGTCAGCCTGAGATCTCTCTCCATATGGTTCAAAGCAAATAAGGATCGTTGTCCGATCACGCCCAGATAAGAATAGGTTTTTGAGTGGTCGCGAAACGGTTCTTCAGGCGAATTCATTCACAGGCGCGTGTTGCTGCTGATCCATTGTGCATATCCATGACCTGAACTGGAGTTCCACGAAGTCCGGTAGCTGTGGCTGTGCTCACTTCAGTTCTCAGAAGAGCTGCTACATAGCAGTGACTCTGGCTCCCGCCCCATTGCACAATGTTGTTGTGAGGTGCATGTGATATTTCCTTCCTACCTCATCTTCAGTTCCGATACTAGCAGGAGTCCAAGGAGTTCAAATGTTTACCATATGTCAGCATTTATCATGTATGACTGTTTTTCGCTTAGTACCTGAAGGAATCTCTCTCTCTCTCTCTCTCTCTCTCTCTCTCTCTCTCTCTCTCTCTCT
>BFEA01000224.1:140551-152306 GCA_003427395.1 Chara braunii
GCGAAAGTTCGACGAATACACCTACTACAGTCTTCCCCCGAATACAACGTACACCAAATTCAGCTATAATGACCGTACGTTGTATTCGGCAGAATTTATGGAAGGTGTGCCTCTCTTAACAACGGAACGGGTACCAACGACGAAATCTCCGCGAAAGTTCGATGAATATACCTAGCACCCCTACGGCGAATTTACGGGAGTTGTGCCTCTCTTAAGTTTCACCAACTGATGCCAACCACGAAAACTCCGTGAAAGTTTTATGAATGTACCCCGCACCTACCGCGGATTTACTGGAGTCGTGCCGTTCTTAACAACTGATGCCAACCACGAAAACTCCGTGAAAGTTCGATGAATGTACCCCGCACTTACCGCGGATTTATTGGAGTCGTGCCGTTCTTAACACGGTTCTTCACAGTGACGTTAAGATCCTTCCGCGCTGCCTTCAGTGATCTTATGCCTTCCCGAGTCCCATCGCTGCAAAACTGTAGGAACAGAGATCGCAAGCACTGCAGCCGTTCGCCGATCAGATGTAGAGCGGCATCTGTCACACAGGCATGTCGGAGACCCAAGACTTCCAAATTAGGTATGTGATCTACCATGAATCTTATATCATCAATATCAATCTGGAAAAACTTCCAATGAATGGGCAATTCAAAAATCGAGCTACACTCTGCCGACACGTCCAGGTACGCTGATGACACATCAAGGTATAAAGAGACTAGGTGCGGAAACCCAGACATCAAAACCCTAACAACCTCCGAGAGCTCTTTCTTCTCTCGCTCATATATGACGAACAGGTGAAGGGATCGAAGCTGAGGACATCCCTGAACAAACCGTTTGATCGCACCGATCGACGGCTTGAAATCGTAGTTCATATTATGGCATTGTCTGTTCCAATCATCGACGTCCATTTCATCGATCTTGATCTTTTCAAGAAGCGGGCAATGCGTGCCGATGTACTTCAGCAAGCCGTCGTTGCAAAATCGGAGGGAGAGACTCCTTAGATGAGCTCGGCTGCGCACAATGACGGCCCTCGTTAATTGGTCGTAGATCTCCTCGTTCACCTCCTCTGTGTCTCTCAGATCCGCTTCTCTCCAACAGCCAGGATCTAACGACGCGCGGCGCCATTTCTGGCACACGCTTCCCGCACGGAACCTTTCCCGAACAGGAAGGAAGCTCAGGACGACGGCAAGCACATCCATTTGCAGACTTGACCAATCGGGTAAGAGCGGCGGTATATCAATGACGTCATCTTTATCCACCACATTAGCAGGCCCATCATGGTCAACTTTATCCACATTGACGTGGATCCCGACCCGTCTGAACTCCGACCTCCTCGCCATTGGCATGGGACCTTGGCATGCATCCCTCTTCTCTTTCGTCATCCCTGTTCCCGCCCCCTACCTTCCTACCTCTCTCCATTCCCATCTCCCGACCTCTCTCTTTAACCCCCTCCCTCTCCCTCTCGCCATCCCGCGATGCACCCCCCATCCAGAATCCTTCTTCCTCCACTGAATTTTTTGAATTTTGCCTAAGGTCTCTCTCTCTCTCTCTCTCTCTCTCCCCCTCAGAGTGCGTGTATGCATATGTATCTTGTGTGTGTGTGTGTGTGTGCGTGTGCGTGTGCGTGTGCGCGAGTGCGTGTGCGTGTGCGTGTGTTGAGAGCTCTCCCTCAACCACTTCTCGACACCATGGAATCCTGCTTAGCTCGACAAAAACAATGTGCGTTCCATCTCGCGCCGCCCACCCCCCCACCCAACGTTCCACCTTGGAGCCCGCGCTTTCATGAGACTTGGGGCATACTCACACTGGGACCAATAATCCCAAATTCGCCCCCAAAAAGGTTCAGGACTGGTCACACAGATTTGCCAAAATGTACCATTCGTGTGCCCATTTGTCAGCGGCCTGTGCGGTCGCCTGTGGAGGTGTGACCGCAAATGCCCTATTTATTTTTTCGCATTTTCTGCGAGAATTGGTGAAAGCACTAGTTCACGAGAAAAGATTTTGCGGGAGGGGGGCCCAAAGCGCTTCCGCCGGCGCCTGTGCGCTCGGACCAAGCGCTGTTTCAACCGGCAACGGAGACCTGTTCAACAGCTCCCGCTATCGACGTGACGGCGGCCTGGAAGGTCACGTCACCAACCTCGTTCCTTGACACGGGAGCATGGAAGTTGAGGATAGTCTACTCTCATGGTGGTTTTGACCCCATATGAACGGCGAAGCTCCCCACCACACAGGGTATCGTAGAGCCTTTCTCTTCTGTAATCTCTATGTAGGAAGAACCCATCAATTATTACACACCATAGTTCTGACCTTCCTTCGTTCTTTCACCACTTGTCTCACTCCACCTTACAGAATACGACACAAGATGGAACTGGAAGGCAGACCCGCACAGGAGAGGTGGGAACCACGCTCTCCTCCCTCCCCTCCAGGGGACCGGGTGGACGACGACCGAATTAGGGAACTGTTACGACTCTGCTACGAAGACGGAGTTCTCCCCAGGGACATCGACCCTGGTGAGATGACAGTGGACGGATGAAACGTAAGGTTTAAGGTGAAGGAGTCGATTGACAAGCTGAAGGTCCAATGGCTGAAAGAGAGAACAATAACAGTTATTTACAGAGAAGCGGCAAGATTCTTACCAAGGAACATAAAGGAAGACCTTATTAGAGCATACGAAGACGAGAGAGTATAGGCAGGAGACTTTGAGGAGAACTTCCGAAAAGGAAGAGTAAAGATAGAGAGCCTTAACGTAGCTTCGTACATTGCTAAGAGCACAGCGATCTTTACGTGGATGGTCGAGAAAGGCGGAGCCGATGTAGTCTTGGGTTCCTCCACGAACGAAGTGGAGCTTAAGCCCTGGCTGACGAACGCATAATTTAGAGAACAGCGAAGACTACAGAGTCTCGCCAACTTCTGGGTTATTGTTGTCCAAGTACCACTGGATGCGATGTTCTGCCTCGAGGCACACATCAGGAGAGCCATTGGACCGGTCATCCTCACACACCCACCGGAGCAAGATGGCCAGAAGCCGGCCCTAGTCAACATCAAATTCGACATCGATCCAGAAGCTAGACCGAACATGAAGGACTCGATCACGGTGGATACATTCGAAGGAGATGAACTAGTCGTCAAGCTAGCATCATCAGAAACACCACGGTGTTGTCATTGTAGGGCGTTCTTTCACTCGGCAGACGAATGTCGAAGGGGAAATCAAACAAGACAACTAGAGGCAGAATCAAGACGAGGAGAAGGTAATTTAGGAGTTCAAGGTACAGCACCAAGACCACGATACGAAGGTCCGCTAGGGAACACAAGGAACGAACAACCGGCAGCAGCAGCCTCAAGCCTCGGTGATCAAGGAGGTCAGGGTCAAGAGTTTGGGTTCAATAACGTCTACCCGAATCCGGCCTTTCAACCTCAACCCCTGCTGTTCCAGATGGAAGTCATGCTTGCGAGAAGAACGGGAGAATGTCATAGGCACACCGGGCACGAAGACAAGAAGAAATCGTGATCGAGCAACGCTTATTCGAGGTCAACAAGACAACGTGGAGAAGAAGATTATTCCCATCCTATGCACAACAATAAGAGGAAACTTATGGGTGGTAGTGTGGAGTGGAATCGATGGAGTACCAGAGCTGCATAGCTTCACCTCTCCGGACCAACCGATGCCCACGGCAGTCGCCACTCTTTTGCAAGGTTTCCTTAGAAACAAGTTTCCCATTCGGTTGATACTAGATGAACCAATGGAAAGATTTTTTCTAGATCTTCCAAACAATCGAAAACCGAAATTTTTCACTTCAATCCTCGATGCAAGATTCGACGAAGCTCAACTTTTGATGTTGGAACAGGAGGGTTTGAGACTGTTACCTATGGTGTGGTTTGCAGGAGGCAGACGACAGGATTTGTGTAGAATTCGGGTTCTGCCTTTTCTTTCGGCCGAATTTTTGGTGGACTTGGACGGGAAGTTGGCCAACGATAAGAAAATGAATTCAAAATTCATCAGGGAGGCTCTCACCACACCTTGGGAAGTGCATTCGATAAGCACGAGCTCCTCCACTCCTATCCAATAGGGAAACGGGAGATCAGGCTGAAATGGGTAAACTATGTCTCGCCACTTGGAACCCAAAGGTTTGGGAGATTCGTCAGGAAGGTTTAAAAAAGCCCGATTTAAGTCGTGGCTTCATGACAATCGAGTACACGTAGCATGCGTGCAGAAATCTAAGTTAAATGAGGAACGCATTAGAGATCTGGGACAATGGTGGGATGTGCCCTAAATCTGGTCTAGCCCACGGGTCTAGGGGGGGTGGCTAATATCCTACTGCACCGGGATGATATCTTTAAAATCATAGATTACTTCGCAGACCTTTGGGGGCGTTGGGCGTGGGTGAAGCTGTGGTTTGAAGATGCAGAATGGGTGATTGCCTCAGTTTACGCTCCAACTGATGGCGAGGGAGAGCGAATTTTTTCAATGATCTGAATTCCGCTATCCTAGACTGTGTTAATTTAATAGTGACTGGGGACTCGAATGTCTCATTGGACTCGGCAATGACGAAAGTAGGTAGTCAAAATCTGGCAGATATCACGAACCTCTTAAATTTGATAGAGATTTATTCCTTAATTGACCCGTACCGCCTCACCCAGCCTCATAAGGAGGGATACACGTGGTTCTCGAACTACCGGGAGGGAATAGGAATAATAAGCCGCATATCATACTACTTTCTCATATATGAAAACCTTTGGGAGCAAACAGAGTTACTAAGAGAAACAACTCATAGCCTCTCTAACTACAAATTAGTCCTCCTGAAACTACTGACAACACTGAAAAGGAAAATTCGTTCACGAAAGTTCTTGCATAATAATTTATGGATAGTGTCGTGTGACCAGCAAGGTAACCAATCGCCATTGCTCCAGACGGCTAAGGCCTTGTCCCATCTGAAAAGGTACAGCAGTGCGACCCCAACCATGCCCAAAACCTCAAATCGGCCCTTCCCAAATCCACATATTTTGTGAATTTGGGGTCGCAGTGTGAGTATGCCCTCATTGACTTATAGTCAGGGCACGGGTGTGCAGCCCATAGTTTGTATATGCTGGATTGATGAACAGAGATAGATAGATAGATAGATAGATAGATCATATATATATATATATATATATATATATATATATATATATATATATATATATATATATATACAGAGAGAGAGAGAGATGTCATACAGACAAGGAGCAAAATGGGCACATGTGACTCAGGGCATACTCACACGAGGACCTATATTCCCAGAATCCCCCCCAAAAGGGAAAAGGCCGGTCACACGGATCTACCAAATTTGCAAAAGTACTATTCCTATGCCCATTTGTCATCGGCCGGGGAAGCCATGGGCTAGGGATTTTGTGGTCACGTCTGGAGGTGACCGCAAATTCCCTATTTCATTTTTCGCATTTTCTTCAAAAATTGGCAAAACTTTATTCACAAAAGTTCTTGCACAATTAGTGGATGGTCCCGTGTGACCAGCCAAGTACCAAATCCCCATTTCTCCAGACGCCCGTGACCTTGTCCCATTTGAAAAGGTGCACTAGTGTGACGTGAACCATGCCCGAAACCTCAAATCGGTCCTTCCCAAATCCGCATATTTTACGGATTTGGGGTCGCCGTGTGAGTATGCCCACACTCAATCTGGCGCTGAACGTGTGGGGCATTGAATATGTCCACGTTCAAACACATCTATTTGCACTTGCCAATGCAATGTAGGTGTGTCGTTTCAACGTGCGGCCAAGGCCGCACCGCTTCTGATTCAGACTTTTTCACTTTTCTACCCCGCCACTGCTTTGCCACCGTATTGATCGAAACCCGGCGCGCGGTCTCATGGGCAGCTACCGGTCTCACATTATTCAAAGAAACCGCCACCATCCCCCAAAGTTTCATCCCGCCGCTGCTTTGCCATCATTTGGACGAAAAACCAGCGCGCGGTCTCACAACAGCTACCGGTCCCGGATTTTTTAAAGAAACTGCCACCCCCCCCCAAAGTGTCGTGTCTACACCTGCCCGCATTTTTTGAACCATCCAACGACCAAACGAGCCCGAATCAATGACGGGTATAACAAAGGATGATAAAAATGTCTTTGGAGGGGAACACGGGGACCTAACGGGCTGCGAACACGGGAACCTGATAGCCCAAATTCTCAAAATGTTGAGGCAGGTTTCGGGTCGTACTAGGTCTTCCCCGTACCCTATTGCACTTCTTTGGTTACCCAAATGTCAGAAGTCTGGGAGGCCGCATGAGGACCCTTTTTTATGGCATACTTAGGGGCCGGCGTACTCACACTGCGAATTTGGAAAGGGCGGATTTGAGGTTTTAGAAATGGGGGTTTGGTACTTGGCTGGTCACACGGTGATCCACAAATTGTATAAAAACTTTTGTGAACGAATTCCTGCCAATGTTCAGAAAAAATATGAAAATAAATAGGGTATTTGCCAACAAAATCCCTTGCCCCACGGCTTCCCCCCCACAAAATAGACACACCTGTTGGTGCGAATCCCCTTACAAGGGTATCCGCCCTTTTTTTTTGCAAGTGATAGAAAATAAGTTGGTTTAAAGTTTGAGTGCACCGCGCGAGTCGCGACTGTGTTTTCAAATCACGCTGACCAAATGGTTGACTAGAGTACAGAGTGTGTGAGCGCGCAGACTTAAGGAGCGTGTGATCTCTTTTCTTGTTGATGCATATAGAGCCGGCGCGGTTGCCGGCCAAATTCTTCGTTCTGATTAAACTAGGATTAAAACGTTGTCTGTTGATTGGAATGCTTGAGCACGAAATGTGCGTACATATGGAGGACGACATCAACGACAATGTGGCTTTAAAACGTTTTAGTAGATCCGTGCGCCACGCAATACTCGCTTATATAGGTGTCCACTAGTACTAAGCTAAGCCTTAGGACCATCACTATTGGTTATGATATCGGACTTTCTTCAGGAAGATTCAGGGATTGAGGACAGCGACCGACGGTGCGGGAGCATGGGAGTGGCGCGAAGGAACCACGGGGTTGAGGGCGCGACGGGGCTATTCCTCATGGTTTTGTTTGCCTGCGGGGCCAAGGTGGTACAGACGACCCTTTTTTTCTTTCTCACTACCCGCTGTACGATTTAACCATTTAAAGTTTTGTTTTGAGGTTATTATTATTATTATTATTATTATTATTATTATTATTATTATTATTATTATTATTATTATTATTATTGTTGTTGTTGTTGTTGTTGTTGTTGTTATTGTTATTTCCTAAGTGGGCCGCGATGCCGCTTTCTAGGGGTAATCCGGACCTGCGTGCATTCAAGGTGCGGGCAAAATTTCTCTACCCGCCCGCCGAAAGGCTTAGACCGAGGAGGTCAGCGTGAGTGAGAGCGGTGGGGTCTGTGATCGTGGTTTTCCTCATTTCTCACTTGGAGAATGTCGATAGCCGAGAGTGGAAAGGAATCGAAGAACATTCTATGCAGGTCTGTAGGACTGCGACCTGAAAGTAGTAGGGGATGCCGCGAGCGCGCAGCCCCCCACCCACGATCTGTTGTGAGAGTTTGAGTGTGAGTATGCCCTTGTGGTCCTGATTCATTGTGAACCGTGTTTGGGCGCTGGCCGCAGACTGTGCGGCTATCCACATAGAACTCGTCTCCACGTTGTCTTCAAAGTTTTTATTGAATATTACTATTACCACAAAGATCTGCGCCAGGGACCCGCCTCATCGTATAGGTTGGGCGCTTCGGCGCCATTCACCTGTTGTCAGAGCCGCCGAATTCGGCAAAACGAATTGTTATTCACTCCTTAGCGAACGTCGACTTTCATTTTCCACTGGTCTGATGTCTGTGTCGATTGGTACCTAGGCGGTATCTGGGTTAATGCATGGTTTGCGGTTGATTAGAGAGAAGCCTTAGGGGAGTTAATGAACTCGGACGTGGGTAGCGCCAGGTACGTTAGACATAGAAGGGGGCAGGAGACGGACATGGCGGAGGGAAGAGTCCGTAGCTCACTTGATTCTCGTCGAATTCAGCCGGGGAAAAGTGTCGAGTAAGGATTTGTAGACTGGCCGAAATCAGTGGAAGCAATAGTCTTTGCGTTGGGTTGGTGAAATAAGAGTTACATGAAGAAAGTGTTGTACAAGGCTATGGAGGAATAGAGAGAGAGGGCGAAAGTGTGAGTTTATCGACCATTTTCAACTGACTAGGATGCTAAAAATGGGGCTTGGGTCGTCATGGATTCAATGGCCATGTTAGATTCGAGATCCAGGCAACGGTGTGTGCGGTTCAAGTGGTAGATGCTGAGCGGAAGGGACGAGAGAGTGCGCATGGCGGGTTAAAGATCGCTCGTCCCACTCGGCCTGTAACGGGATCGGGTAGAGGAAAAAGTTAGTTGGGGGTTTTCAAACAGGGCGGGTTGAGCAGCCATGGAGAATTTGGGAGTTGGTCAGCGATCTTGGCACTATACAAATGATAGACTGCGCGCGAAGATGAGGTGCTCCGTACAAAGAAGGTGAAATGTCGGACAATGTTGAGGAAATAGTCGCTACTCTTCCCGTTCGTTTTACCCTCTTCATTCTGGTCATATTGTAAGTGCTCTCTACTACGATCTTCTTCGACTATGCTGAACCTGACCGCTATTACATGCTAGGTGTATGGGGAGAGCAATGTCGAATCTACCCATGCTTTACTAGAAGATTCACCCTTCCTATAGATAGGTTGAGACCGGGCCTCGCTTGGTGTTGTTCGAGGTTGTCCTCGTCTTTTACGATTCGTGTATCGTAGTCTTAGTCGGTAGCACGACCCTTCTCTTCGAGGTACTGACTGCTGCCTCCACTGTCTGATACTGGCATACGTTATTGCTATCTGACATTGGGATTTCGTAGTTGCGCGTGCTCACCGTGGTGATTCTTTCCTTCATGGGCGCACCCACACGCTGTGTATGCCGGTGGAGAAAAAAAGGAGATCAGGAGGTATGTGGGCGACTCACCGTCAGGGCACGCTTGGACCTCACCGTGCAAATCGATCGTCGGACTCAGGTATCGAGCGAGGGACTGATCGAACCGTTCAACAAGTTTTGTTCATCGAAAGTCTTCCTGCTACTATTTATCAAGCCCACTGAATTACTGCTGAGACAACAAAAAAAATTGCCCATGCGGATAGCTGTACGCTACATTCCGCAGAGTTTAATGTTGTGGCTGATGTGTATAAGTGAACTGTTACTGTGCTGCCAATCGTTGTTGATTAACTCCTCGTTCGCTGCGACTAACTATTATGCGCGGGACCACTACATGCATAAAATTGTCACTGCTATGGTTGGGCTTAGCCTATGTCCTTTATGCTCAACCTACACTACTAGATTGACGTATATTTTGAGGACAACGTTGCCATTGAAGATTGCTGCAATCGTGACGCCTAGTCGACTCTTGTTGTGCGCTGGCTGTGCACCCATAGTGCATTGTTGAGTCTGTATGGACACTCGTTGTGCATCTGCGCAATACGTCAGGTTAATTGCGTCTTGCGATTGGATAGGGAAAATGAGGGGTATGCTCTATCCTTAAACACAGTCTTTTAGAGGTTACACAACCACGTTTTCACTAGAGGAAACAGTGTGACAAATTGAAGGAGGTACCAGACTTCTGCAAGGAAGTATTCATTGCTAGTGGGAGGGTCGTTAGAGGGTCAACAGTAGGCGTTTTGACCTCGGTTGACCAAGTTATTTTGCGCATTGGCCACCATTGCGGGACCCTCGGGCGATTGAAGATTGCAAGGCCCTCTTCTGAGAGTTAAGTTTATCCCCCTCAATAACATATATCTCGAACGTCTTGAACCCCTCATTCTGCCCTTCTCAATCTAAGTGTAGTCTGTGGTTACGAGAGATAGGCGGCAGGCGGGATTGCAACCCGTAGGACCACATTAAGACTGTGTGAGGAGTCTGCCCACCGATTGTGGGAGCTCTGTCGGAACCTAGGCGACATTCTGTGAGACAGGAAACTGAGTGGTAACCATCACCTACCTCTATAAACCCAGTTATAACCCCTATTTGTACATCTTGCTACAGTTTGACTAGGTATACTACATGCTTCCCTGTTTGACTTTACGTTTGACTTTCTAGATATAAATCAGACTTGAGTAAAAGAATGCATAGGTAATCTCATTTTAGCTTTTGTTGTTTGTCTGAAGTCAGATTGCGAAAGGGTTTGCATCCGAGGGGAAGGCGGGAGGAAGGCGATTTGCTTGCGTTTGACCGGGTCAACCAAAGGTTGGGCAATGTTCATAAGTTGGATGACCCCAGTGCTAAGTTCCATAAGTTTGGATGGTCTGGTTGCTCTAACTTGTGAGGGATGCATGTGTTTGCTTTCCAGGGACCAAACAATTGTTCCATAAGTTTTGATAGCTTAGTTGCCTTGTTTGTTTTGGGGGATTCTGATGTCTGTTTGTTTCTGAAGGAGGGAGTTTGAACAATTATTCCATAAGTTTGGATGACTTGAACTTCTTCTTGTTTTGTTATGAGGGAGGATCATACGAAGTACTGGACAATTGTTCCATAAGATTGAATTGTCTGGTCTGGAGCCTCGCACATGCTGGAACCAAAGTGGTAAATTTTGTCTATACTCTTATACTATCCTACTTATGAACAGGCTAGTCAGACAACTATTCCATAAGATTGGATAGTCTGACTATAGCTTATCATAAACTGGAGAGAATATTAATTAACAGTAAACTGGTGGTAAGAAGAGGCAGATTGAACCTTGTTTCTAAGTTGAGCGGTTCAGGTATATGCTACCTTAAAAGACTAAGTGCATATATATATATATATATGTATACATATATATATCATCAAATATATATATATATATATATACTAGCTTAGCGCCCGCGGTGCGGGCGGTGCGGGCAATGCCCGCACGTAAAAGGGTAGAGAGGCTAGTCAATCATGAACATTGTGACAAGATCTTGACTCACCAAGTACCAAACCCGTACCGGACCGCTAAGAAGTGCGCATGAATGTTTTGATTTTTATATATACTAAGGAATATATGTATTTTTTTTTTTAATTCAAGTATTTTTTTTTTTAAATTCAAGTAGCGGAGCCCCCCCCCCCCCCCCCCCCCCCCCCCACTTTGGGCTTGGTTCCACATCATGCTGCACCACACGCAAACCCCAGAATGCGGCAGCTAAGAAGTGCGCAGAAACAATTTTTTTTTTCTTCTAAACAATACTCAAGAACATTTTTATTTTTATTTTTACAGCAGGGTAGGCGGGGGGCTTCTTGTTGCACTTGGATCCATATCTTGCTTCACTACCCACCAAACCCGCTACAGGCCGCTAAGAAGTGCACATGAATGTTTTGATTTTCATATATACTAAGGAATATATGTATTTTTTTTTTTATTTAAGTAGTGGGGGGGGAGGAGGGCTCCGCCCCCCCACTTCGGGTTTGGTTCCACATCATGCTGCACCACATGCAAAACCCCGTATGTGTGTGTGCGTATGTGTGTGTGTGCGTGTCATATGTGTGTGTGTGTGTGTCTGTGTTTGTCTATGACTGTAATTGTGTGTATGTGTGTATGTGTGTATGTGTGTGTGTGTGCGTATGTGTGCGTGAATGTATGTGTGTGTGTGTGTGTGTGTGTGTGTGTGTGTGTGTGTGTGTGTGTGTGTGTGTGTGTGTTGTCATATTCACTATATACTCAAAAAAGTATGACTGTGCTAGACTGAAGGGGAGCGGGGCGCGATGTGTGTTTGTGTGT
>BFEA01000224.1:175756-193665 GCA_003427395.1 Chara braunii
TTTTTTTTTTTTTTTTTTTTTTTTTTTTTTTTTTTTTTTTTTTAATGATGATGATGATGATGATGAGTGAATAAAAATATAAAAAATTATGTTATATCAGCAATTCTGGCCTCCTAATCCTAGAGAACTTTTAGCCCTCCCTGCACCAGGATATTACATCTCAGAGACAATGCCATCCTTACTAATGTCAACCGTAGCTGACTTGTTCTTGCCACCTAGACTATCCCTGGACCCATTGGTTGTCAAGGCAACCCCCCTCGGTTCGCCACTGGATTGCCTTCCTCCCTCAGCAATTCCCCGATCTCTCTACAAGGCCTCACACTCCTGTCATTTGCAGGTTACACGGCAACACCCCAACTCCAGCCAGCGTCGTTCTGGCATCGACAAAGTAGGGGTATAGAATAAAAAAAATCTATACATATCAGTCAAGATTCGACCATCTTTGAAATCCTATATCCCAAATGAGGAAGAAGACCAGATGCTGTAAAAAATTACAGAACACCGAAACGTTTGATGCAACATGGTTGAAGACTATGAAATTTTAAAGCACTTGTTCTGTGAAAGTTAGTCTCCCCCCTCCCCTCCTTCCCACTCTATTCCAACGCTGCCTCCACCGAAACGGATTACCGAGATCCTATGAAACACAGGTCGAGCTCGGAGGGCGGCCGTGACCACGGCCGCCGCGGCTCCAACCGCGGTTGGGTGCGGCTGCGACTTTCAGGATTTTTTTAAAACTTTAACAAATTCTCAAAACAAAAAACAAAACATATGGGATTGTAGATCCTTTCAGATCTAAATTTCACAATTTTTTATTTTATTTTTTGACTTCGTATTCGAATTTCAAAAATTCAAAAACTAATTTTCCTGAGGCAAAAACTATATATATATTTTTTTCTAAGAAAGAAATATAAAACTTATGTGTTTTTTTATTTTAAATTCAGTAAAGTTTTTGGATATGACCACAAGGCAAAAGTTGTTCAGTATATTTTTCTACATAACATATTTTGTTTTCAGAATTTTTTGAATTCTTTTTTTTTTTCTTTTTTTTTTTCATGGTCGCGAACCGCGGCAATGGCCGCGGGGTCGCGGCCTAGGCCGCGCATGGCCGCCTCCGGGGGGGATTCATAGCCCAGATCACAGGCATCCCATCTCAGCCCCAACTTGGGACAGTCCCACATTCCCCCCATTATCCCTCAAAGGCATACAGTTCCCTCCCACAATATCCTCTGCTCACCTTTTACCCTATTCTGCCCCCGTGGGATGTGTATCCTCACCCCAATCCCAGAATAGAGCAACCCACTAAATCTGCTCGCACCCCCTCTAGGGCTTCACCTCCCACCTGGCATCGCCCCTACAGAGTGGAGCTCTCCCCTGTTTAGTCCACCTTCCATCCATCAGGAAAAAAAGTGTCGATGCACAACAAGGAGAATATAGATACGAGGAACAGACATTCGAACCAAATAAATTTATGCTGGAGAAATTTTGAAGACCAGGTTTTTATAATAGAAATGGATCAAAGTCAGCTCATGGAAGCAAATGCAACAAAAATTAAAACATGGAAAGTGAAAATGCAGACTAGAGAAATCTAAAAGACCAAGTTTTTGCAATAGAATTGGATGAGAGTCAGCTTATGGAAGCAAATGCAGCGAAGATAAAACCATGGAAAGTGAAAATATAGATTGGAAATTCAGAAAATTAATTTGAAATGTAGGAATTTAGGTATTAAAAATACCAATCAGCGTAGTTCTAGGAGTTGAGAGTTACGATGATTCTTGAATATTTTAGAGTAGGGGCAACTACGGCGCAATCACGAAAACAGTTTGTAAATGCATTTCAAACTGCGTTTTGGCACTTCAGTCAGGGCCCGAGTTTGAAATCCAGTTCAAACTCGGGCTGCCTTCAGTCAGGGCCCTCGTCTATGGACGAACAGCAGTTGAAAAAAAAAAAAGGAAAAACAGCATCCCTTATGCTGTGATTGCGGTCCGATAGAGGATGCTACAGTACTTGTCTGGAACCGAAAATAAAGCGAGGTAGTTAGCTGCCTCGCGTGGAATCCGCCCTGCCTGGCTGGCAGGGCGCTACAACGACCTCGGAACAAAAAGCAAAAAAAAAAAAAAGACATGTCTCACGGTCCTCACATTCTGGCCAGATACATTCCTCAAAGGACTTGTGTAACTTTGTTGGGAGAGCTCCTCGTTTTTTTTTTTTTTTTTTCAACTTTTTTTTTTTTTTTTTTTTTTGGKYYTYYWTCCCKGGCMSGRGYCCCACTTTTGGGAGTTCGCGTTTGCCTGTGAAAGGTAGGGGTGGTTTAATCTCAGCTGTGGCCGAGACATCTCAGCCGTGGCCCATTTGGGGTGTGGCAGGGACATCTCAACCATGGCCCAACCATGGGGCCGTTTTTTTTTTTTTTTTTTTTTTTTCCCCCCTTTCCCGGCGCGCCCCCCCCCCCCAAAAAAAAAAAAAAAAAAAAAACGGCCATATGCCTGACTCAACTGCAATTTCGAACTCCCCCCCCCAACTATTTTGTGAACCTGAGTTTCGACTGCATTTCAAACCCGTGCCCTGACTGGACTGCAGAAACTATGTTTCGAACGCATTTTCAAACTGTAGCCATGACTGCGCTGTAGTTTTCTCTTTAGAGTATTATTTAAAAATATAGAAATTTCAAATTTAGAAATTTAATTTTCATAATTAATTAAGATATTATTTTAATAGAAAGAGTAGAATGATTATTAGGATGATTACATGTATGATTATCTGTATGATGATTGGATGTTGATTCTCTCTGATGTGGTTGCCATGCGTGAGCAGACAACACACGAGCAGGCAGCGTCGGCCTGCAAGTAGTCAACGCTCAAGCAACCAGCGCACAAACAGCCAGCACGTTAGTAGCTAGCGCATGAGCAGCCATCATGCGAGCAGCCAGCGCACGAACGGCCAACACACTAGTAGCCAGCACAGCTTCCAGCACCCACACAGCCATGCCCACTGGTCATATCGAGGAAGATTGGTTTTACTCTATTGATATTCAAATAAGAACAAAAGAGAACAAAACAAATGAAGTTTTGAAAAAAAAAAAAAAAGTGAGATGCACCCCCCTCCCCATTTTCTCTAAGAATCTCTAATCCCTACCCCTCTCGCGCTACCTCATCTCCTCTCACTCTTCCTCCCCCCTCCTACATATTCAGCCCCCTCCCCCATCCTCCCCTTCTCCACTTTCTACCATCCTCTCCCTCCATCTCCTATCTCCTACCCCGGAAAAATGAGGGTGAAGTAAAAGGGTATGAGAGAGGAAGGAAAGAAAGACAGAGAAAGACTACCGATGAAAAGAGGTAACGAAGAGTGGACGATAATGATAATGATGAGGAGGAAGTTGTTACCCTTCTAAAAAAGTGTCTCCCTTCTCAATAATGATAATGATGATGATGATGACGATGATGATGATAATGATGATGATGATGATGATGATGATGATGATGATGATGATGATAATGATGATGATGATAATGATGATGATGGTGATGATTAACGATGATGATGATGACAAAACTGAAGATGAAGCTGATGATGACCACCATCTTGATAATGAAACAATTGTTGTCTTGTTGTTGCTTTGTTCCTATAGAAAGCTCGCTATCTCCTGCACTCACCCCGCGGCCCGTACTTGCCATCACGACACTTCAACCAAAGAGGTACTCTTACCACCTCTAGGTCCTGCGCTCGCCATCGCCAGCACTCGCTCCATAGCGAATACATGAAGACAAAGCCATGCCTCTCAATCACTTATTCCCCTCGCCATCAAGCAGCCCGAATAGATGATGATGATGATTGTTGATGAGTGACAACCCCCCCCACAAGCTACTGCCCTACCACTGATAATGATGAAGATAGTATGTGTGTCGCATGATGAGCGTACTCCTGGCATTGATGGCTACAAAACCCCATCGCACCCACTCTGCATGACGGATAGTATTTCACCATCCTTGTCCAGAAAAGTATGTTTCCTCGTGAAAACAAACCTCTCCTTCCCTCTGCGCACCAGTCAGTGGTGACGCTACACGAAAGTACAAAGCAAGCACTCCCCATTCATAGCCAAAAATAGGAGCCCGCCTTCTGCCTGCCAGCAAAAGCGCCCGCCAGTTGAAACGCCCGCAAGCAGCCGAACCCAGCACCAGCAGCGCCCTCCATCAGCAGCGCCCGCCAGCAGGCGCCCTCCATCAGCAGCGCCCGCCAGCAGGCACCCGCCATCAGCAGCGCCCGCCAGCCAAGATCCCCTCTGCCGCTGACCGTTAGAGGCCGCCTGATAGGTGGTCCATCGGGCCACAAAAAAAAATAATAAAGAAAAAAAAAAATCTGCAGCCAGATCAAATCCATGTAAAAAGGAGTACCCCGTGGCCAAACAGAGTCCTGTAGAAAGGAGGACCCTATCCTTACACTCGGCGGTCAAATCGAGTCCTTGTAAAAAGGGCGGCTGCTGATTTTGCAATTTTGCGAGCCTAGTATGCCTACACTCTGCTACATTGAAAACGTTGGACTCCCAACGCTAATGGTCATGGAAGTCACCCAACTTGACTTACGGTGAGGGCACGGGTGCGCAGCCCATAGCTCGTTTGTTGATGCGGTTGCGACTGACCCTAGATCAATGTTTCAAAGTGGGTATCCTGCCCCGCAATCTCAATATGGGGAACATCTCTAAGGAAGAAGAAGATTAAGACACTTTGGAAATGGATGCTGATGAAGAAGTCAACCAACACGCAGTCCAGTGGTTGAAAGACCACACAGTAGTGATCTCATTCGTCCATAAGGACGAGGATCCAATTCCACTCAACCTGAAGAGACAGCTCGTCAGGATTTACGAGGCAGCCTTGGTTAAAGACAACAACGGAGCCTTTGTGATGCAACGTGGAACGCTGATAAATGAGGGAGCAAACATGATCTCCTATGTCCCACCCAAAAAAGAAATCGTAGACTATTTAATAAAAAAAAGGTCTGCTAAAATTCCACTAGTGGGGAAAGGCACGGAATATTTGACTTTTTTTTTAGTTGGGAAACCAGGAAAGAACTGAAGGAAAGAAGAAGAAAAGAAAAAGACACCAAATTATAGCTGATGGGACTCAAGGTCCCCTAGCGCATGGTCCCACATATGCATACCTTTGTCGAAACCAAGATTGGGCCCATTCTTAAGGAATATCTCATTCTGCGAGAATCAGATGTAGATGAGCCTGAACTGTCACATGTCAAATTTGACATTCACAGTTCAACCAAGCATAAGATTAAAAAGAAATTTTGGTTGAACTATGTAGATGGAGATGCACAGGTAATTGACATTGTCACACAAGATACCCCTTGGTGTGAAACCTGTCGGTGGTTTTACCACCGGACAGAGGGTTGCCCACATAGAGAAAAGGACACCACACAGCCAGAACAACCAGCCTCACCGGAAAAACAGACAGGAGACAAGGGAGAAGACGAACATCAGACAAGGGGTGGAAGGGGAAGAGGTAGGGGAAGGAGAGGGGGTAGAGGTGACAGAGGAGGAACATGAGAGAGAGGGAGAGGAGGAAGAGGTGACAGAGGAGGAAGGGAGTTCAAGCGAACCCCCCCTCACCACCACCACCACCATCCTCCGAACACAACCCCTCACCCTCTTTCTCTTCGACCTCCTCCCCCACCCCTTCTCGTTCACCATCCCCCATGCCGTCCAGGTCTTGGTCCGTGCTCGAAACACCAACAAGGCCCAAGGCGGAACCAGTGCCAGACTCTGATGAGATGATTGGAATCCAACCAGCTACATCCAAGTCATTCACTTCTCTATTTGAGAACAAAGATTTTTCCCCTGATCAGGGAGGAACATAACGGCAGTCCTGTGCAAAAAGTTTTTGAAACACTATGAAGACAGGGCTTGACCAACATCATTAATGTGAAAGTTTTGTGAAGTACGGAAAGGGAACCCAGTGCACCCAGTGCTCTCAGTGTCAAAACAACAGAGTCGAGGATCAGTCAGGATCCTGGCAGCGGCGACACAATTGCTACGGTCACTGCTAACATAGATGCATCCACAGCAAACGCGCCCAACGCTATTGATTCTATAGGAAGGACATCTCACCGGCCTCCTCGTCCTTCACCCCAAGTAAGAGAACCAAATCTCCCTTCAAACAACGAAAAATGGGTCATGGCCCAGAGGAGAAAGATTATAAGAAATTATTAGATTCCTTCCCTGAACTCGCAATGAAGATCCCCAAGCAGAACCAGAAACATAACCGATCCCTAGCCACTGGTGGGCTTTCTGCAGGACAGGAAGTAGGCAACAACATGGTCAAAACCTTACCAACAGACGATAAAGATAAAGTAATGAGGAGGGTTATCCCTCTCATCTGTGTGTCCATGGCAGCGGATGTACTCTGCTTCACCATCGACGCAGGCTAGGGAAGGATTCCAAGTGTTTGCCTGTCCTCCCCTCATATGAAGTGGAACCCCCTCAGAACTTGGAATCATGGACAAGGCCAAGAAACTGGTGTTGGACAAATGTCCCATGCGCATGATGAAGGGGTATAAGCTGGAACGTCGCACGTTGGTGGGAAACTCGGGTGCGATGTATCTGATTTTTGTGCCCATCTTGGAGACAAGGCTCTCCCCACCAGCTGCTTTAGAACTCAGGCCGGCGGGAGTCTCCTGGGTTCCTCTGCAACACTTAACCAACCCCCATGCGGCGGAGCTTGATTCGATGCAATTGGAAGACGGACTCCACCCCAGATTTATTGCAGACACCTATAAAGGAATCCCAACAACAAAGAACTTTTTTTCCTTACATTTCAAGAACTTGCTTAAAGAAGCTTGGTCTGGGAAGACAAAACTGAAAATAGTAAAAAAAGGCAAAACTCGTATACCACCAGACGCCTCAAGCGGGGCACACATGGGCCATATCCAGTCCTTGACAGGCTCAACAACAGACAATGGTGCTCGAACCTGAGCTTCAAGTCGCCACGTGGAATGTTTGAGGACTCGGAGACACTAATGGACGATTTAAGAAATCCAGACTCAGGTCTTGGATTCATGGAAATAAGGCAAATGTTATATTTCTACAAGAGACAAAGCTAAACTCGGATAAGATCTCCTATCTCCGCCGCTGGTGGGATGGGCCACAATGGCAGTCCCCCGCACAAGACACACGAGGTGGGGTAGCAATACTGTTACACAAAGATCTTAACCATGAGCTTATTGACGAGTATGTGGATATGTGGGGCAGATACATCGGGGTCAAGGTCCAGATAGACAAGGTGTGTTGGACCTTCATGTGTATACACCCCCTCAGACTACAAAGAAAGATTGAAATTCCTTACAGAATTACCCTCAATGGTACCAGTCTCCCCTAACCTTGTGGAAACTGGAACACGATTCTCAATCATGAACTGGATTCTCCAACGTCCGACAGGATTGGAATGGATAGAATTATGTTGGCCTCCTTCATGGATAACCTAGATTTGGTTGACCCGTACAGACAGACACACCCCAGTGATAATGGTTACACTTGGTTCTCATCACAGTTAATGCAAAACCCACCAACTATAAGAAGAAGACTATATATTTTTCTGATAGATCAGTCAACTTGGGCACTCCTCTCCAAGGTAGATGTCATTCCCAACTCGCTATCTGATCACAACCCGGTCCCAACCTTCCTACACCGCTCCACAGCGGCAGAGAGGGGTCCGGGCTTTTTCATACTCAACACCTTCATTCTGAAGGAGGAGGGAGTTTGAGTCTGGGTCAAAGATCAAATAGCAGAATGGGAACAAGCCAAGGATCTTTTTGAAATTGAATCTGAATGGTATAAGAATAATCTTGAAAGGCTTGAGTGTATTTTTCAAAATCAATSTCTATAAAAAAAAAAAAAAAAAAAAAAAYAGGAAWACCTATCATTGATTATGGATACAGAAAATAAAGCAAATGGGCACCCCATTTCGGAAGCCTATTGGCTAATGAAAAGGGCCGAGTACATGAATCGATGGGAAGCCATCCAAATCAAAAAAATTGAAAAATGGACAGAGAGAGTTAAAATTAAAAAATTAATCACAGCAGACAAGGTCACTAAGGAACAATTTCAAAGACTCCTACCAACAAGGAAACACACTCTGATGAAAAGGCTGGCACATCCCTTCTCAAGGCAGGTCCCTATGACCGCAACTCTAGAGGGGATGTGCGAACACGCTATAATCTATTTTCATGACATTTTAACATCAAGGAGACCACCCTTAAAAGCAGACCCAGAATTTGAAGTCTTCTCTCCATTTTGGGAAGCGACCAAGGTGGCCTTGACCCAAATGGAAAAAGAACACCTGGACAAATCAATTAGCCTTAAAGAACTGACGAAGGTCAAGGAT
Organism: Chara braunii; assembly: GCA_003427395.1. NCBI lineage: Eukaryota > Viridiplantae > Streptophyta > Charophyceae > Charales > Characeae > Chara > Chara braunii. The sequence goes on from BFEA01000224.1 coordinate 184,135, forward strand.
CAAATGACACTAGGCAAACTGTCAGAAGAAGATGGCATACCGGTGAAATTTTACTCCACATTCTGGCCCGAACTTGCTACAGGACTTCTAAAGATCTACAATGACATTCTAATTGACAAACCTTTAGCAACTAGAATGATTAAAGAAATCATATCCTTGATGTATAAAAAGGGTGAAAAACATGAAATAAGAAACTGACGTCCAATTACACTAATCAATGTGTCATATAAACTGTTGGCTAAAACATGAGCAATCAGACTTGGGTTGTTCCTACCTAAATTGGTGGGACGGGAACAAGGCGCCTTTGTCAAAGGACACTCCATCTTTGACAATATCATAACGACGGTAGAAACATTAGAAATAATTAGTGCAAGTAACATGAATATGGTAATGTTGACTTTGAACCTTGAAAAAGCCTATGATAAAGTAGAATGACTAAAGAAATCATATCCTTGATGTATAAAAAGGGTGAAAAACATGAAATAAGAAACTGACGTCCAATTACACTACTCAATGTGTCATATAAACCGTTGGTTAAAACAATAGCAATCAGACTTGGGTTGTTTCTACCTAAATTGGTGGGACCAGAACAAGGCGCCTTTGTCAAAGAACACTCCATCTTTGACAATATTATCACGGCGGTAGAAGCATTAGAAATAATTAGTGCAAGTAACATGAATATGGTAATGTTGGCTTTGGACCTTGAAAAAACCTATGACAAAGTAGGTTGGTCATTCGTGGAAGTCACTCTAAAACACATGAACTTCGGTCCGCAGTTCCTGAGGTGGGTGTTTGCATTATACACTCATGCAACTGCGGCCGTCATGGTCAATGGAAAAATATAATCCACATTTAAACTAACTAGATCACTGAGGCAATTATGTCTCCTCTCACCACGTTTATTTGTACTCCAAATAGAAGTATTGAAGAACAACATAAAAACTAATCCGAGAATTAGAGGTCTGACTTTGGGGGGCCACCAGTGCAAAGGTGGAGCATTGGCAGATGACCTACTCACAATATGCTCTAATACTACTACAGATCTAACAAAACTTCGCTCCATTCTATTAACATTCTCTGACGCATCTGAGGCAATGCCATCCATTAATTGGAATAAGTTGGTCTATATCCTCCCCACGGTGCACGAGCTGGCGGTTTCATGGGGTATGAAGAAAGTTCCGGCAGACACAACGGAACACTTCTTGGGAGTCCAGATCTCCTTGACGAGAACGACGAGGCTACATGACGCAAAAATGGTGGAAAGAGTTGCAACAAGTATGAAAAGATTGGTAAACACGATATCATTGTCACTATTTGGAAAAACACTGGTCATAACTATTATGTCCTTTTCCCAGCTGTAGTTTGCGGAAGCTGTAAAGGGACTGGGAGAACAAGCATATAAGTCAATTCGATGTGATGCGGCAAGGCAATTGTGGAAACCATCAGCAGAACAAGGGACCTGGAATATTAGACCCTGATGATCACATTTAGACACTCCTGGTTAAATGATTAGTTAAAGTGGCACTAGACACTGAAACAAGGGACTGGGTGCTGATGGCAGAACAGATCCTACGTGACAACTGGAACCTGGCTCGACCATCAGATGTATGGCTGTGTGCCATGCTACCCTCTTACACCAGGCGAAGACGCAAATCCGAATTCTGGGCTAACATTTGGGCTGCATGGGAAAAAATCAGACCACGGTCACTAACAAACCCCACTTCTAGAAGTGAGGTTCTAAGACAACCCATATTTGAAAATGAGAAGATAACAGACCATTTGGGGACTATTTTTGTGGCCTCCAACGCCAGGGTTACGTTTGGGAGAAAATGGATTGAGAGAAGGGTACTGAGAGTGGAAGATCTTTGGAACGAAGACTCCAAAGATTGGCTTAGCGAACAGGAACTGAGGGTAAAGTTAGGAAGACTCAACTCAGTGGAACAGCGAAGGATCGAACTGATTGAAGTCATTCCTAAGGAATGGAAAGACCTTCTCTCACACTGTCAGAAAGCAGATCCTCCTGGGCTATGGTACAAGCCTGAGAGAGAGCTAACGAATAATGTATTGTGGAAGGTAACTGGAGTAGACATGAATCAAGTTCGCCAAGTGGAAGAATGGAAACGGAGGCAGGGATAATCTTTTATACATGAAACTCAAAGAAAGCTTTGACTGGCCAGCTCACTGGACAATCACAGAAGTCAGAGTGTCGGAAACCTTTCAATCTGGAAAGAAACTATTGATGACTTATCAACGACTCAAGTCAATCATGTCTCTGAAACTCGATCCGTTTTGTGCTGGTTGGACTGATAACAGAGGGAGACACATTAGCCTGGATCAGTACACCACAAAAACAGGGCTGAAATCTCTTCAAACAAGAAACTATGCTTCACCTACACAATTATCCTTGCAAAGACTCAAGAGAACAAGGGCAGCCCACAAGCAACCTTCAGAGATTTCCAGATTCTGGTCTCTACTGCGAATTCTCCCATCTCAAAAGCACGCCAACCTGTTGTGGCTGCAAATGCTGCAAGTGATCCCATCAGCAGTCTGGTTATTGGAAAAAAATGTCAAAATACAACCCAAATGCTCCCGCTGTGATTGGGCATGAGAATCCACACATCACCTGTGGACCACATGCCCCTTCTCAGCTAGCATCTGGGGATGGTGGCAGCATAATTGGGAAAAGAGTGCTGATATCAACTTCAGTTGGACAAAAGAATGGATTCTACTAAGGTATATTGCCAGCAGATTGCAACCCTGACCAAGGTCTTGGCTATATAGCCCAGATAATCAGAGCTATCATTTGCTGGGAACTCTGGTTGAGTCGGCATGCATCAGCCTTCAGAGGAGAGGATTTTCCGGCGCTGAAAGCTGCATTTGCTAGGTTTCCGGCGCTGAAAGCTGCAATTCATGCAAACATTCGCAGAACTATTTGGGCAGATTGGCACCGTAGAGTTCACCAAGCAGCCTCAAGAGATAATGGGATACTTTGGATACCTCACGATCATCAACGAAGAAGGTAAGTTGTTAATCTCAGCTTGGCTCTGGCCGGAATGACAGGCCAGCCTAGGTTAGAAGGTGATTTCAGACAGCGGTAGCTGAGAGGGCAGCTCCTCAGTTGTAATAAGTGTAAGGGACGTTTTTCCAGCACACGCTGAATTAGGAAAGTTTTGGACAGCAACGCATTGGACCTATTCTTCACCTTCAGGGATTGAAAGGGACGCTGGACCCGGTTTCCAGCTTAGTTGGAACTAGGTAATGGCTCCAGGACTACGGGGTAGAATTGTGGGGACGCCGGCCCCGATTCAACTTTCTTTATGGTAATACAATTATGTTAAAAATAAAGTAAAAAAATGCGACCAATCGCGCGAATGATATTTCAAGACAAAGCTGAGTACATCGAAAGATAACCGGAGCCGTCGCCTGTGATGTACCTGCTTGCCAATCCCCAGCAGGTAGCACAAGAAGAGGTTCGGCATCCGCCCCCGTGGCAACGGATACCCACCCTTGCGTGGGTAGGGACACTCCCGAGACCAGTGTCCTTGTTCACCAAGGGCAAAGCACCCGCCAGGAGGAAGGGGAAACTATCATCTGATCTACCATATAGGGGTTTCAGGGTAGGTCACATGTGGGACCCTACAAGGCTGGAAATATCAGTTTTCTAAGTTCTGCCTGAGTATACAGGGGATCTCGTGTCTGTGTGATTATCCTTCCGCGGGCTCTTGAGTGAGAACCTTCCCACCCAAGTGTCATTACCGTGGGCCGACCAAGTGGCCAGCTAAACTGTTGAAATAAAGACCGAAGCTCGAATCAACAGATCATATCAGCACAATGCAATAATTGTTTTCTCATTTTTCGACAATGCAATAATTGTTTTCTCATTTTTCGATTGTTTTCGAGATATCATCGTTGAGCTACTCAACGAAGTTCCACGGCTGGATTCGAGCTTAGGTCCGCATTTTAACAGTTCATGAGGGTACTTACTGAGGTATCGGTAGGCCCTTGGGTGAATGCAATGATTCTAAAATGCGTGGGCCCGTCAGTTGGATTACGGCCAAGATCTCAAGGCTGACTCCGCAGAATGTACGCGGACATAAAGGAGCTATCGAAGGTTGGAAAGCAAGAACGAGAGAGCGCCCAAGAACGAGAGAGCGGAGTGCCAGAGACCGAGAGAGCGCCCGAGAACGAGAGAGGGCTATCGAAGGGGGGAGGTAAAGAGCGAGAAAGAGCCAGAGAGCAATAGAGAGCCAGAGAGCGAGAGAGAGCCCGAGAACGACAGAGCGCCCGGGAACGACAGAGCGAGAGAGCGAGAGAGTGCCAGATCGCGAGAGAGCGAGAGAGCGAATGAGACCGGATTCCATGGCGACGAGGAGGTATTGAGAGAGAGAGAGAGAGAGAGAGAGAGAGAGAGAGAGAGAGAGAGAGAGAGAGAGAGAGAGAGAGAGAGAGAGAGAGAGAGATCTTAGTCAAAATTCTATGGAGGGAAGGAGGGATTATGAAGCGGGGGAGCATGGTGGGAGTGTGAGAGGCAGAGAGAGGGGGTTCAAGAGAGGGCCCGAAAGTACATTGGAAGGGAGAGATGTACGGAAGGAGGGGAGGGGAGAAGGGAAGGCGAAAGGAAAGAGCCATCAGGCGCAAGGTTCCATGGCGATGGCTACCGGTAGGAGGTTTGAAGCCTGCGGCAATTTGGAGAAGGTCGATGATTTACCACCACCGCTCTTACCCGATTGGTCAAGTCTGCAAACGGATGTGCTTGCGGTTGTCCTGAGCTTCCTTCCTGTTCGGGAAAGGTTTCGAGCGGGAAGCGTGTGCCAGAAATGGCGCCGTGCGTCTTTAGATCCTGGCTGTTGGACAGAAGCTGATCTAATGGACGTGCAGACGAAGATCTCCGGGAAAGTAACGAGAGCCGTCATTGTGCGCAGCAGGGGTCAGCTGAGGAGCCTCTCAATCCGATTTTGCAGTGATCAGTTGCTAGAGTTCATCGGCGCGCAGTGCCCGCTTCTTGAAAAGGTCAAGATCGATGAAGTAAAGGAAGGTGATTTGACTCTACTCAATAAATTATTTGAGCCGTCGATCGATTCGATCCAACGGTTTGTTCAGGGCTGTCGTCGTATTCGATCCCTCCACCTCTTCTTCTTAATTTGGGTAGAGCGTTCCCGAGAAGAGTTCACCGAAATGGTTAGGGTTTTGATATCTGGTTTTCCCAACCTAGTGTCTTTGTACCTTGACGTGTCAGCCGTACGATGTACGGAAGTGCAAATGGTGGTTCGCTGTGAGGTTTTGAAGATCGATATTGATGACATTCGATTCATAATAGAGCACTTACCTAATTTGGAATGCCTGGTGCTCAAGCGAGCTCAAGTCACAGATGCTGTTCTGGATGTGATTGGCAGGGGGATGCCGAATTTGCGATCTCTGTCTCTGTTGTATTGCGGCTATCTGACTCGGGGGGGGTTAAGAGCACTGCAGGCCGCAAGGAAAGATCTGCATGTCACCATGAAGCGCTGCATGAAGGGTGAGTACGATGCTGAATTTGTATGGTAGGTGCCCTATTTACGTCTATATAATTCCAAATTAGGTGAGTGCTCTATTATGGCATGGCATGGTCGTGTGTAGGTGGTGGTGTTGAAGGCGGGCCTTACAGGTGTGACGAAGAGTAATATGCACCTCAGATGATGGAAGAGATGGATTAGGAATTAGGGCTTTTTTTTTTCCGTTTTTCTTTAATTATTTAATGAAGGGATGAGCCGACTGCTATGAGTGGGAGGAAGTACCACCATCTTTTCTTTTTCTTTCTTCTTGAAAATCCACTTTGTTGCAGGGAGAGAGAGGTACGCGTAGCGCACATCGTTGCTGATTCTGTCATGCTGTGATGACAATTAGATGATGCTGTCATCGATTATTACTTTCTTTTGTAATTATTTCTTGGTTCGATCTGCTTGATTAAGAATGACGACAGTTCACGACAGGAGGGGAGACAGATGCAGATCTGCCACGTCGGATTGGTGATTGCCAGAACTACGTGCACACTCTCATGAGTTGAAGAAGGACATGCTCAGAACGATGTGCACAGACTCTCATGAGTTGGGGAAACCGCGACGTTCACGGGATCGGAGGCGCTTTTTTCAGGTCGCTGAAGGCGGGAAGGGGGAAGGACATGCACGGAATGTCGATCCTTCCTCTGCAGCGGTGAAAAAGACAACGCAATCCGATTCGAGTCCAGCCCGATCCGATTTAGACGGCCTGTGGCCGTAGATTGGCTTCAAATGGTAACGTCAACGGCCATATGAATGATGCAGTGGCATGACGACTGCAAGCAAGAGTAGTGCTATGAAGGCCTGATTGGGACCAGAGCGAGAGGAGGAGGAGGGAAGAGGAGTGGGAGTGATTGAGAGGAGAGGGAGAGAGGAAGGGGGAGGGAGGCCGGAGATCGATCGGCTAGTGATCGAAGCGGAGCAGGAGGGGAAGTGAACCAGGAGATCGATCGGCTACTGATCGAAGCGGAGCAGGAGGGGAAGTGAACCAGGACGACCGAGAGCTTGGGGGGGGGGGGGGGGGAGGATGGGAGGTATTTACTCGAGCGAGAGGGGGGAGGGAAGGAGGGAGCGGGGGTGACAGGGACGGAGGTACGTCTGTATAATTCTTATAAAGGGATTGTGTAGCTCATTTATTGGGACGGGCGAGTGTGATCTATTGTTGTTGTGACCAATGGGAGGTGGAGCCGATGCGTGGGTCGGTAGGTCGCTATCGTGATTACCGCACGTCGGTCCCCTTCATATATTGGAAACCCCATGGGAGGAGGACGTGGCCTACTGGTCTGTGGGTGGGGATTGTCTCCAATGCAGGTTTGTTTCCCTCATCTGTTGGCACGGACGGCACTCAGATTTATTGGGACCAACGGGGGGGAGGTGGAACTGATCTATTGGGATCGAAGGGACAGAGGAGGAACTGATTTATTGGGACGGAAGGGATGGAGGAGGAACTAATCTGTTGGGATACACGAGAGAGAGAGAGAGAGAGAGAGAGAGAGAGAGAGAGAGAGGAGGAACTGATTGATTCGGATCAACGAGAGAGAGGTGGAACTGGTCTATTGGGACCAATCGCGGACAGGAACTTGTGTATTGGGACCAGGACAGGAACTTGTGTATTGGGACCAGGACAGGAACTTGTGTATAGGGACCAGGACAGGAACTTGTGTATTGGGACCAGGACAGGAACTTGTGTATTGGGACCGACGGGAGAGATGAGGAACTGATCTATTGGACCAATGGGAGAGAGGAAGGGAGGAACTGACCTATTGCTACCAATGGGAGAGACGAAGGAAGGACATGGGAGGAAGAGGAGGAGGGACTTAAGGGAGGGGAAGCGAAGCTTGCATTTTGGGTATGACACATGGTGGGACGAAGATCATTGTTGCCACGTCATGCTGTCCACGGAGACACGTCATCGTTTTTATATGGATGGCAGGCCGTTTTGTCTCCACCTGGACCTTTTTGGTTCTGATGTCATGCGCTTTTCTGCGCTGCTGGCTCCACCTCTGGTCGCTACGTCGCCAGGCCAGCGGTGAGTGACTGCATGCTGTCGTGCTACGCAGCTATGCCTGGTCATCGCGATGGTAGTCCCGAGGGCTGTTTCTCAATTTATGCGTGTCGTCATTTTTGATAGATGGCAGGCCGCTTTGCTCCCAGCTGGACCTGTTTTTTCGACTGGGATTAATGCCAGGCCTTTTTGTCTCCATCATGACGTGGCAACATATGCGTGTCGTCATTTTCGATGGATGGCAGGCCGCTTTGTTCCTAGCTGGACTGGACCTGCTTGATTCTGATTTCTTGCGCTGCACTGTTGGCGCCACCTCCGCTCGCTTCGTCGCTAGGCCCAGTCATCGCGATGGTGGTCCCGAGGGCTCCCTAGGTGGTCCCGAGGGGGTGGTTCCGAGGCGTACCTAGCGGTAAGGGACTGGATGGATGCTCTCGTGCTACGCAGCCATGCCTGGTCATCGCGATGGTGGTCCCGAGGGGTCCCTAGCTAGCTGGACCGAGCGTGTCATCCTTGCGCAGGGCCTATTCTAATCTTCTCTGTGCCATTCCAATTTTAACGGATGTCCCGAAGGATCTGTACACTCGGATCTTTTGTGCTGTGTCGCTTTGAATTCAGCAGGTTTTATCGCCCGAAAGACAGCATTGTTGTTACAGCTGTGTCTTCTCCTTCCGGACACTCTAGAGGGGGGTTACTTCTACCTTCAGCAGTTTCCTGACTCTATGTAGTCTTCCATCAAGGATGAGTGACAGGCAAGATGCGGCTGCTGGAGATCCTAGTGGAATAAGAAAAAGCGTAGTAATGGTGGCCTAGGGTTGGTAGCTAGATAAGGAGACAAGGCATGAGGAACTCTGGTCTCCATCATCCAGCTGCTGGCTGATGAATCTGGCTCTGTAGTCCTCCTGAAGATAGTACTCAGGCGCGAGGTACAGCAGTTTTGTGACTTCAGTCTTCCATCCATGATAGGTGACAGGCAAGATGCAGCAGGCAGAGAACGTAGTGGAATAAGAAGCATAATAGTAGTAGCCTAAGGTTGATAGCTAGATAAGGAGACAAGGCATGAGGAACTCTTGTCTCCATCATCCAGCTGCTGGCTGATGAAACTGGTTCTTTAGTCCTCCTGAAGGTAGTACTTAGGCGCGAGGTAGAGCAGTTTTGTGACTCTTCGTCTTCGATCAACGATGAGTGACGGTCAAGATGCAGCAGCCGCAGAACCTAATCACATAGGAAGGTACGAGGAAGATTCATGGAGCTGTTGCGTGATGAATCCCCTGGTTTAGGCCAGCTTTTGCGCCGGCCACGATGACAGTTTCAAAATGCATTCCACGCATCCCTCAAACGTAACACACCCGCACCTGACCCTAAAGCTAGATTGTATACATTCCGCATTTTCAGCGTTTTTCCCAGACTGCATTCTGAAACTGATACCGCGACTGCGCCCTACTTTTCCCATCTGGTGGGTGGGGCGACTTTTGTGCAGTCACGAAAGTTTTTTTTTTTTTTTTTGGGGGGGAATGGGGGCCATTTTTTATGCAGTCTCCAAAGCAGTTTTGTAATCTTTTGACGATATTATATTCGCGGTGGGGTTGTTGAAAGGCGTAGAGGAGAAGAGGTCGTCTCTGACTGTGGGCTGGATGGATGGTGGGGGTGAGATCTACTTGTTTGGTAGACTCGTGAGACTGTATTCTCGTGTTCAGTTTTTTTTTTTTTTTTTTTTGGTCCGATGCTCGAACTGGTTTGTTCTTCCATCTTTTGCAAAGCTCATATTCTTGTGTGGCACTACGTGAGATAAGTCAGTGTGATATCGGCTGTATCTGACATGTTTACGCCAATGCAAGAAGCTGATGCTGCCATGGTTAGAGCTACGGAAGAAGACAACATTGGATGAATCGCCTTCATCGTCATCATATTGGGGTAGAGCACAGTGAGCTTATTACTCCTTTTTTTTTGTTTTGTTTTGTTTTTTCTTGCAGTGGAAATGGTAAAAAAAAAAAA
>BFEA01000224.1:195740-213146 GCA_003427395.1 Chara braunii
TTTTTTTTTTTTTTTTTTTTTTTTTTTTTTTTTTTTATAACAGAAATATATTCAGGATATGCCAGTTATAGACTTGTAGTTTTATATTTCATATATACTTGCAGTAAGCAGTCTCTAATTTGATACTTGTCAACATTGAGTACTCGTTGTCCTTCAATCATTTTTCATGTGATTGCTTTGGCATTCCAGTTAGATCTTTGAGTGATGCTTGTTCTCAATTATATGTTAACATATGCCTTAGGATATCCTAGCAATGACTACCTTCTTCCCCCGAATACAACGTACAGTCATTATAGCTGTATTTGTGGCATCTTTCAGTCTAGAGACAGCTATAATGACCGTACGTTGAATTCGGGGGAAGAAGGTAGCACATTCGTGTATCGATCAATTCATGTGCACTAGTGATCCCTGGTTACAGCGGACCGGCAATGAGCAGAGTATCTCTGTATTCTGACGACTTTCTTGCATCTTTGTGTATCTTAATCATTCCCACAATACTTTCACTGCATAGCAATCCCACCAGAAGAGAAACTGATGTGTTTTTGTATCTCCACGGTGACCTCTCATTCGTATGTTTTGCACATTGTTATTTCGACTTCCATTGTTTTTTTCCCGGGCCCTTGAACCATCTACCTTCTTCCCCCGAATACAACGTACGGTCAATCTAGCTGTATCTAGACTGAAAGATGCGTCAAATACAGCTATAATGACAGTACGTTGTATTCGGGGAAAGAAGGTAAGGATGCTGAGGTCGAGGATCGTCTGAACCATCTAAGGATGCTGAGATGCAGGGCCTCTTCTGAAACAACCGTCATCCTTATATTTAAGCAGACTGACACTTCTGAATGTTTTTTTAACTTTTTTTTATGTTTTCTGCCCTCAAACAAGGACTTAGAAGCAGTGCCCCGAGAGTGCAGCTGTGTATTTCTCTCACTTCCTTTTCACTTCCTTCGCTGTGAGATTTTGTTTTAGAAGAGGGCATTGCATTGCGTCTACGAATGAATCATTCGTAGTTATTTAGGCCTCTTCATCTGCATTCTCATGTTGTTAATTTCTTCCCATCGTCATTTTCTGGAATCAAATTTGCGGTCTCTTTGCTGCTTTTTTCCCTGTGCATAGGGTTTGGAGACCAAATGCCCCCCTCTTGGTCTCCGAGAACGACCACATTCTTTGTATCTTCTTCTACTACAATCAACTTTTATCCGTGCTAAAAAAAAAAAAAAAAAAAAATCCGTACTCTCTGACACTCCTTTCCCAGATTTTTATGACATTATTATACTCCTGTTCATAAGATTATTTGTAATTTTCATAATTCTGTGTGCAGCTACGTGGCTACGTTTTATCTTCAAGTTGGTCAATCACAAAACTGTGCAGCCACATGGCTTCTTTTTATTTGTCCGCAGCATGGCATTCCTATGAAATCACATACGTCAATTCCATTCTAAAGCTGTTTTTTTTTTAAACCTTACCATATTTTTTGTTGCTTCCCCCTCAAATTTTCTGCTACGTGCGCTCATATCTCATGGAAAGTCCACTCTGCTCATTCATTTCGTCATCCAAGAGCCTAGCTCAGTGGGTACACCTATGCACTGTTGAAATACAGACCTGTGTTCGAATCCCGATGATGGAACGTGACGAGTAGAACCGACTACTAATGAATTGCTTGGGTTCGGTCAACTCAATGATAATATCATTTCGTCATCCAACTCCGCTCTGCTCATTCATTTCGTCATTCAACTCCTGCCCAAGTTCTCTTCCTATATAAGTTCTTTTCCTATCTAATTTCCCTTACCTACAATATAGAGGTTATTAAACCACCAGTACTTGGCCCAGCTGTAAAGTCCGAGCCTCCAGCGACGGGTATGTCGAGCCTGCCAAGCCTGGGAGTACCAGTAGCTGGTACCTGCCAAGCCTGCGAGTACCAGTAGCTGGTACCTGCCAAGCCTGGGAGTACTAGTAGCTGGACGGGCCGAGGCTAGGGGGACCAGTTGGAAAAAAAAAAAAAAAAAAAAAAATGCTGGGGACGGGAATGCAGTTGGATGCATTCTTCCGAGTGCTACCTTCTTCACCCGAATGGAACGCCCGCTCGTTATAGCTGTATTTGGCACATCTTTAGGTCCAGATGCAGCGATAATTACTGGGCGTTCTATTCGGGTGAAGATGGTAGTGTGAGCAGGTTGCAGTTTGGGTGTATCAGCCCCGTAGCGTTTTTGCCAGAATCCAGAAGTCAAAAAAAGGAAAAAACAAACAAACAGAAGTCAAAGAGGAAAAAACAAACAAACAGAAGTCAAAAAAAGGAAAAAACAAACAAAGAAACGAATCTCAACGAAGAAAAAAAAATAAAGGAACACGATTTTGGCACTGAAATTAGTTAGATACGTTTGTCTGTGTGCAAGTCTGAGTATGCTCTCAACGAGGGCTGTTCAGTAGACCATGGGAAATGCTGGGGTATGCGAGGCAGCAGGGGAATATAAGAAAAACGCAAAAAAAAAAAACGACCTCCAGAACCTAACTGGAATAGTAGTTAGAAGTATTCCACATAGAACCTACGTGACCAGAACCACCGGCCAACTTAGGAAAGTAGTGTTTTTTTTTTGTTTTTTTTTTGGTTCTTGCGTTTCTACGTTGCAATTCTCACCGACTGGCCGTTCATGTGAACGATCTCCCCAAAATGTGGCCGACCTCCCCAAAACGTGGCGCGTCAACGGGACACGCCTGCAGCCTATAGCTGAGCCAAATACGTTTTTTTTTTTTTTTTTTTTACTTGTTCCCTTGCCCATATCTTCACTTTACTTGCTCATCGAAAACCTTTCCATCATGCGAACATCCCTTATCAACCATTCATCCTAAAGTTCGCATGATGGAAAACAGTCAGTTTTTGCGAAGTCCCCTATAAGTACCTCCGCCAGTGTTGGGAAATTAGGGAAAACAGTCAGTTTTTGCAAAGTCCCCGACAAGTTCAGAGGTACCGGAAGCTTGATGCGGGTTACATTTTCAAATAAAAATAATAAAAAATGAAAGACGTGCTGAAGGTTGTGAAGGAGATGGGCTCACATCAATACTCAAAAGGAAAGTATCTACCCAGAAATACAGCTAGTGTCGTTTTTCTGTTATTTGGGTTTTCCTTTCTTTTTTTGTGACGTCGTTTTAGTGTCCTGCCAACGAGGTAGGGTGCATTCCGCGAACAGCTGACACTTTGCAATGGAGGGGCGACCGAAAAAAACACCTGCCTCACGGCAGCAGAAAATATAAATTAGAAGAGAAGAAACTTCAAAAAAGCAACAACTCTTGTCCAAAGAAGAAACTTCAAAAAAGCAACAACTCTTGTCCAAAGAGTTGTTGCTTTTTTGAAGTTTCTTCTCTTCTAATTTATATTTTCTGCTGCCGTGAGGCAGGTGTTTTTTTGGGTCTGAATTCTCCTTGGAGCCAAGGCTCGGAAAAAAAAAAAAAAAAAAAACATGTGTTTTCTTCCATTAGCCACTTCGAAACTGTTTCATTAGTACTTGGTGCAAATTGTTCTCTGAGTTTTTTCAGCGGAAGCCGGGTAATGACCCCGGTGCTTTAATACTTGTGCACTTTTGTAGGTGACGCTGGGCCCGGTTCCCAGCACATGCTGCTCCCCACGAATAGATTGGAGCACTTTGTCCCAAAAAAAAAAAAAAGAAAAAAAAAAGGGCATGGTTGTAACGCCCGTTCAGTGTGTATACTCTCACAAGTACTCCAGATTCTGTATCTAGCTGCTTTCACGTCCAAAGAGTTGTTGTTTTCTTTGTTTTTTATAATCTGCTGCCGTGATTTCAGCAGGGTTGTAACGCCCGTTGGGAGGGCATACTCTCACATGTGCCCTAGATTCTGCATCCAAGTGTTTTCACGTCCTCAACGTTGTTGCTTTTTTTATCTTTTTTTTTTTTTTTACTTTCGAAGACAATCAGTCACAACGGGACGCAGACTTGACAACTTTTGGTGCGTAGAAATTCAGGGTCGGCAAAAATGCGCTCGGAGGGTCCTTCGGGACATTCGTTAAAAATGGAACGATACAGAGAAGATTAGCACGGCCCCTGCGCAAGAAAAAAAAAAAAAAAAAAAGGGCTCAGAGGTACTAATGGTCTCTCCTTCTTATTTTTTTCGAACAACTGAATCACCATAATTTTTCAAGACCATGGTTTTTTTGTCCATTTAGTTTTTGATATCTTGTTTAGCCTTCGGACAACTATCTTATTATATGCATCTATAATACCCAGCCCTCCTTCCTTTTTTTACCTTGTTACCTTTTCTCATTTTCTTCACTTTTTCCTCCATAAAAAACTATTGTTCATGTTTCGTAACGTCATCAACATTTGTTTTTCCTGCTTCTAGTTATGAAGGTAGTCTACCATAATACATTAAACCACCAGTACCTCGCCCAGCTTGAAAAAGCCAACGCGGCTGTTAACACGCGCCGTTGGGCGGGGTACCCACCGGCGAACGACTGGTATTCCCAAAAATGAGAAGCAACAAACGAAAAACAAAACGGGCGAGGCAGGGGGGGGGAGAGAGAGAGAGAGAGAGAGAGGGCGTCAGGGAGTTTTTGACGCCGAGTTTGGTGGAACTCTCTTTCTCTCTCTCTCTCTCTCTCTCTCTCTATCTCTCTCTATCTCTGTCAACGTTCACATGAGAATGAATCTTCCACGTTATCAAGGAAGATTCATTCGCATTTGAACGTTGAGACACACACACAGAGAGAGAGAGAGAGAGAGAGAGAGAGAGAGAGAGAGAGAGAGAGAGAGAAAGAGAGAGAAAGGGCGATAGGGAGTTTTTGACGCCGAGTTTGGTCCACCAAACTCGGCGTCAGAAACTCCCTAATGTCATCCCTCTCTCTCTCTCTCTCTCTCTCTCTCTCTCTCTCTCTCTCTCTCTCTCTCTTTGCGAGTGAACCTCTCACGAGAATGAATCGTCCTCTTCATCGAGGAAGATTCATTCTCATTGGGCATGTCTGATTTCCTTTTTTTTTCCTTTTGATGAATGGGTTTTTTTTTTTTTTTTTTTTTTTTTCTATGATGTACTATCGGTTTATCGAGGCTCGACAATAAAGTCCGAGGCTCGGGAATTGTCGGGTTATCGATAGTCCGAGCCTCAGACTGGATAGCTCAGCGAGGTACTGGTGGTTTAAAAAATAGTAGCACAGAGGATGATCGCTGAACCCTAAAGTTAGATAATTTTGTTCCCACTTCTTAACATTTTATTTCAGTACGATCATTGTTGTTTCTCTCGCTGCTTGAGAGTTATTCAAAGGAAATTATATGACTAAATAGTCTTTCCTTATGACTCAATAACACCTCTCTTACTTAAGGTGATGGTCGCTCAAGCAGTTCTTTTTTAAAATCACAGTTTTACCTCCATTTGATTAAGGTTTTTAAATCGTATGTTATTTTATAATACAAAAAGTTTTTCCAAAAGGCTTATTGTGATTTATCGGTAGCCTTTACTAATGTTGTTGCATCTTCAATAAAACCTTTCGTATCGAGTTTTGTCCCATGTATCAGCCCCGACCCTTAGGTGCTTGAATTTATTCCGTTAGTTATAGTAATCATAATGAGGGCATCTTTGTCATAGAGATATGGTGAGAAAAAAATTTATTGAAAGTAATTATAGTAGTGGGGTTTACAAATTTTGAAACAGATTTTAAAACCTGACATTTTTTTGTGTTTCATCTATAAAAGTTTAAGTAACCTTATTATATGTCTTACAAAAATCTACCAGTGTGCATGTGACTGTATAACATTATAATAGTAAGGTGTACAAAATTTGAAATAAATTTTAAAACCTAACATTTTTTGTGTTTCATCTGTGAAAGTTTAAGTAATTTTATCATATGTCTTACAAAAATCTACCAAGATTTAAAAACCTGATATTTTTTCTGTTTTATCTGGTATGAAAGCTTAAGTAACCTTATCATATGTCTTACAAAAATCTACCAGTGTGCATGTGACTGTATAACATTATAATAGTAAGGTGTACAAAATTTGAAATAAATTTCAAAACCTTACATTTTTTGTGTTTCATCTGTGAAAGTTTAAGTAATTTTATCATATGTCTTATAAAAATCTACCAAGATTTAAAAACCTGATATTTTTTCTGTTTTATCTAGTATGAAAGCTTAAGTAACCTTATCATATGTCTTACAAAAATCTACCAGTGTGCATGTGACTGTATTGCATTTACTTTCTTAATACAGTCATATACACACCGGTAGATTTTTGTAAGACATATGATAAGGTTACTTAAACTTTCATAGATGAAAAACAAAAAATGTAAGGTTTTGAAATCTATTTCAAATTTTGTAAATCCTACTACTATAATTACTTTCAATCAAATTTTTTCTCACCATATCTCTATGATAGAGATGCCCTATAGTGCTTCTACTTTTCATTTCTGATTATTGAAGCTTTACTCACATTTTTTGTGTGTCATCTATGAAAGTTTAAGTAACCTTATCATATGTCTTACAAAAATCTACCATTGTGCATATGATTGTATAGGTATATCCTACACAAAGTTTATCTAGTATGCATTAACAAATTTAGGTTGCAATGATATCGACATCTTATTGCAATCACGCTCTGTGTCTGGAGATTATGGGTTTCATCTTGAGGTAAGAATGCCTCCAAACTTCGAAAGTATGTTACAACATATTCACACATAAGTCCTGTTTGCAATCCTGGCTTCCGGTACAAACCGATGTTCTGGCACTTTCATATTCTGGTCCGTTCCTTTAGGTGTTAATTTTGTGAAAGACTCTCTCGACATCCTATCCTACAGTATGATCTCCTTGACTTCCAGTCTCTCCGCCCGTGTTTCATATTTTACACATGTACTGGCCTTAGGCCCTCAGCAAGTCATGTGCCCGCCGTAAGTGAAGGCAGGCTTAAATATTAAAAAGAGGCCAACATTAGACATTTTTCCATACGTGGGCACTGCGACAGTTGCAGCATGCAAGTTAGTAACGTGGAAACGCGAGCCTCCAGGCAGGCTCTTTTCATAAACAAAGGCTGCGCTACACCGATGAGCCCATGTTCGGATGGTTGCGCCCTGCGCACACGCATTGGAGGCTCACACATCACTCATCGAAAGCGGACGAATAGGAAAGTAGCATTGTCGTCAGACACTTTTGTTCTAGACGTCAGCGTGGATGAGCTTAATTGCAAAGGGCCCAGGCCCCTAATTGCAGACTTGGGGCCGGACGCAGAAAGTGGGGCCCGACAGGAAGTTACTGGAAATTTCTACACCCAGGCCCCGGCAGGCTAACATGGCAGCTACTCCCACACACGGAAGAGGCCAGCCCCTGGGTGGTCATTTTGGCCTTGGCAGGCAATGCGGACACACTGCTGCATCAAAGCGCAAGTGTCTGCGTTGCGTTTGCTGGTTAGGGCGCGCGCGGGCGCGAAATGGTGAGGGGCGCCGCAGGCCACCGACCATAGCCGGGATGCAAGGTGCGAGCGGGTAGTGGTGATGGTGGTCTTGAGGGAAGGAGGCGCATAAGTGTGGGTGGACAGGGGTGATGAGGGGAGACGAGAGTACGTACCTGGTGAATGTGGGACGTCAACATTGGTGTTGACATCATGTGCATTGTGTTCAGAGGCGACAACAACAAACGCATTACGGAAGCATTGTCCCAACAAATCCTGCAATTTTTTCTTCCTCAACAAAGCTCGTCCCGAGTTAAATAGGAAAAAAATATATTGCTATGACCTGCAGAGGTGGTAGCAAAATGACCTTCCGCGCGGCCCGCCAGGCCGCTGACAGCGGACACTTCATACCCCGTTTCCTGCTTTTGCCTCTTTCTCTAACTCGTGCGACTGGCCCAACCATCGGATCTTAGTTATTTCGCCATAAAAGGCCCTTCTGTGAGTAAGCCGTAAAAGACGGAACACGGAAGAAAGAACTGGTAAAACATGACTGGCACTGGTAAAACATGACTGACCATCACCCCACTACAAATAAAAAATGTGGGATGTGAGAATGAATATTCTTGAAAAACGAACACATATGCACTGCCAAGTTTTGCCTTTTGTGCTAGTGGTCGGGGGTTCACGACGAGGATTGCGGACACACATTCTCAGTTTGGAAATCGATAAAAAGGAAGGGCCCTATCATGATTTTCAATAAACGTTTATAAAATGAAGACAACAATGTCGACCGTTAGCAATCCAATCAACCATTTCAGGAACAAACAAAGGTCATCGAAGGAGAAAAAAACAAAAAGAAGAAATAAAGAAACGTTACATGAGAGAATGGACATGAGCATGACTCTTCGGCACAAGACAGAATGACATGGCGACATTGTTTCTGTTTTTCGCTTATTTTGGAATAACAACAACAAAGACACGGCCACAAAAATGATTACGAAACGAAGGACGAATATGGACCGTATTCCCTGCAGCGACGGGTAGATGGAGAAGGGGAAGATGAGGAAAGAGAGGAGGAGGAAGGAAAAGATGTCGACTGTAAATACAACTGAGGAAGTCCAGGACGTGGACGGCGAAGAAGACCACGAGTACGTCCAAACGTATAAAGCTTCAATCCTCGTGCAGCGACCAAGCCACAGGCAAAAATGATATCAACAAAATAGGGAGAAACAATGAACAAAAAGGGAAAACGGATCTACAAAACCTCGACGACGATGTCAACGACAATAGGGGGAAGGAACGAGGGGGACGAAAAGGTAATCATCAGGCATTACAAGTTTGGGTAGAGGAGGAAGCACTCCGAGTCAACCGAATGAGGGATCACAACCAATTAAACGTGGCAGAGAGGTAGTGTCGTAGAAGATTCCACGACCATGAAATACTATCCCGATGGCACGTTTCACATCGGCCGTGATAAAGGCGACAACGACCCAATGATGAGCACGACAACGGGGAGCTGGATCGACAAAAAAGGCGATGATAATGATAACGAAGGGAGGAGGAAGAGACAAGGGGGAGGAGAAACCAAAAAATCATGCATTACACAGGGGAAAGTGGAGGAATGGGAATACGAGGCAGAGCGGCCATGTCGAAACGAGAACACAATGCATTATGAAGACTTGGCGAAGAGAAAAGGGAAAACGAGGGAGGGGGCGGTTCCCAATCACTGCAATGGCGGGGGGGAAGGTGCAGCGAATTGGAATGGTGGCAGAAAAAGTATTAGAGAGATGGAAAAGTAACGGTGTGATGTTATTAACCAGATTGCCCGCTCTTTTCCCCCTCCGCAGCAGAGGTCGGCCAATGCGAGCACCCGTAAGAAATCACACGCCGGTCATAAAAAGTAGGACAAAATCCGCCCAAAAAAAAGAAAGAGACAGGCATATCTCATCTCGTACGTGTGTAACAATTGTCGAAACACGGATATCAGCTCCAATTCCACTGGAAGCAGATGTCGTTCAGTAAATGATTATCATAGTCTGTTTAGGGTCTTTAGAGAAAACTTGAAGTTTTGAAAAGGTTTGCCAAGTTCGTAAGCGAACAAGGATACATGCTACTTCAATCAAGACCTTCGTGGATTAAAATAAAATTAAAATTAAAAAAAACGAAGGAAGAAAGTTTTGTGGACATAGCTAACCATCATTAGTACAATAAGCGAACACGAAAAGAACTAAAAATTAATTTACGAAATACGTACTCGCTCTCACGTACATCACTTTATATAGCTAAACAATATAAAATTTTACATATAATTAAGAAAAACAAAAGTAGTTATCCTTACCATGCTCGCAGCCCAAGGATTACACACATAAATAAATGTAACAATCTCACAACGGTACAACTTACCAACGAGAATAACACTATTAAAGCCACGTCTGATCTTCCCGTCGTTCATCGTCATTCTTTGTTTAAAAAATAGTTCCCCCATCGTTCCTTTCCTTCGTCGTTTTTTTTTTTTTTTTTTTTCCAGAACGGTCATTTATTCCACAGTTTTTTTCCCGAAAAGATCATGTGATCGAGTTTTGTCTATCAAAACAGTCACCCATCGGAAACTCGGAAACTCACGGAACGTTATTCGACGACATATCAATGGGGAAACAAACAAAAAATCGACTTGTAATCAACTTTTCTGTTGTCCCCCTTAATATGTCGTTGAATGTCGTTTATTGTCCATGATCCGTGGGGTGTCGTGGTCTGGATGGCCGTGTCCTCAGAAAAAAAAAATTATAAAAAAACGTTAGAAAAAAACAATGACAGGGGTTAATTTTGGTACGAAAAGAAGTTAAAAAAATATGAACGACAGGCTGATTATACTCTGCAGACAGGGCGATCACACGTGGCAGACATGTGGATCACACATGCCAGAGAGGGCACTTTCCCGTTGCTATCTTCCACGCTTGCCTGTCAGCCCCGTGTCATCAGCACGTCGTTGAAATAGCGAAAAATGTATCAACGATAAGATGGCACACGAAGGGGGGCAAAAAAAAAACGTCATGCGTTTTTTTTTTTTTTTTTTTTTTTTTTTTTTTTTTTTTTTTTTTTTCCACTTGCGACAAACAACTGCTGAAACAAAAACGCCGATCACACGGGTTCCCCTTCCTTCTGTTCCCGTTGTTGTATTGCATGGCATTTCCGGTTTTCCTCCCGTCTCTCCTAACGTCGGTCTGTCTGCCACGTGTGATTTGCCCCTTGTTCGAGGGGGAACCCACGATATCTAACATATCAAGGGGGAAATAATAAAACTTGATCACACGTGGCTCTTTTGTGTTGTTTTTGCCCCTGCGATGAACAACGGTGAAAACAAACAGCCCCATCACTTGTGTTCCCCTTCCTCCTCTTCCCCTCCATTGAATGGCATTTCCTTTTATCCTCCCATTTTTCGCCACGCTGGCCTGTCTGCCACGTGTGATCGGCCCCCTCGTTGAAGGGGAAAACAACATTTTGATGGGAAGATAACATATGAAGGGGGAAAACAAAAAATCGGAGCGGTGTCGTGGCCTAAATGGCCGTCTCGAAGAACTTGAAGGGAAAAAAAAGACAAGCCGTCAGGAAAAGCAACGACTGGGGATAACTTTGTTATGAATAAAAAGTTAAAAAAAAATGAACGACAGGCTGATCAGACGTTGCTGACAGGCCGACCACACGTGGCAGATAGGCGGATCACACGTGTCTGACATGCCACTTTACATTGCCTTCTTCACCGTTCGCCTGTCTTCCACGTGTCATCAGCCCGTCGTTAAAATGGCAAAACAATATATCAACAAAAAGACGGCACACCAATAGGGAAAAAAAAAAAAAAAAAAATGTCATGCGGTTTTTTTTTTTTTTTTTTCTGTTTCCCCCCTAGGATGAGCAATAGGCAAAACAAAAACGCCGATCACACGTATTCCCCTTCCTCTTGTTCCCGTCGTTGTATTGCATGGCATTTCCATTTCTCCATTTGTTTCTCCTAAATGAACAACAGGCTGATCACATGTTGCAGACAGGCCGATCAGACGTCGCAGATAGGCGAATCCCACGTGCCAAACAGGGCATTTTCCCATTGTCGTCTTGAACGTTCGCCTGTCTGCCACATATCATCGGCCCGTCGTTCAAAGGGCAGAACAATATATCGACGAACAAAAATGCCGATAACGTTTTTACTAAAAAGAAGTTAAACAAAAAATGAACGACAGGCTGATCACACGTTGCAGACAGGCCGAGCACACGTGGCAGATAGGCTGATCACACGTGCTAGATAGGGCACTTTCCTGCTGCCGTCTTCAACGTTTGCCTGTTTGCCACGTGTCATCGGCCCGTCGTTCAAAGGGCAAAACAATATATCAACGAAAAGATGTCACAACAAGGAGGGAAACGTAAGTGCGCCTGTGCCGCAACAAAAAAAACATATTGACGGAAAGACAAAATATGAAGGGGGAAAACATCAAATGCGATCAGACATGCCCTTTTTTTGTTTCCATTCTGCGACGAACCACGGACGTTCGCACGTGGCAGAAAGATACAACGGGAAACTAGATCAACAGGAAGGCCATCATAACGATAGTGATGGGAGGAAGAACAAACGCCGGGGAAGAGAAACGGGAGGACAAATGGACATACCAAGGACGGGAAGTTGAGGAAGGGGAACACGACGGAGGGTACAACCCCCGATCACACTTCCCAGAGCGGCGGCGGTGACGAACGGCTGATTGATCACACGTCGGCCAAATACCGAGACGTCAACGGGAACATGATGACGAAAACCGCGATGACGAAGACAGCGGTGGCAGGAAGAAGAGAAGAGGGTGACGACAAATGAAAAGACCATGCATCGCAACGAGGGGAAGAACAAGGAGGGGAGGACGATGACATCGGTGGGGAACTTTCACGACGGCAATGGGGAACATTATTAACAAGAATGACGACGACGACGACAACGGCGAACCGACAAAGCGATGAGGGGGAAACGTAACCAAAAGACCATGCATTAGAACGAAGGGGAACAGGAGGAAGGGGATACCAACGACAATGGGGAGGACGAGGAGGAGACGAAGAGACGAGGGGGAAGAGGGGGAAGAACATTACAGAAAAGGTGGGGAACTCTGACGTGGGCAACGGGAAACATCATCAACAAGCAAGACGACAAAAACGACAACAGCTCCGTCTGCCAGTCATAGGCCAGCCACCTCCTCATCCTTCCCTTCTTCGTCTTCCCCTTCCCTCTCTTTGAATCCTCCAAAAACCCATGACGACAAAGGGGTACACCAGGATGTCCACCACAACCACAAGGACGGATAAAGGTGACGGGCGCAGTAGGAGAAGGACAAGTATGGGG
This sequence comes from Chara braunii, assembly GCA_003427395.1. NCBI lineage: Eukaryota > Viridiplantae > Streptophyta > Charophyceae > Charales > Characeae > Chara > Chara braunii. Next base: position 208,497 of record BFEA01000224.1, read on the forward strand.
CCCACCTTTGGCGCGGAGCGCTAGCCAGGAAGATGAGGAAGAGATATGGCGGCCACCGTCGACGCACTACGCCTTGCTCCAGCACCACGAACATCCACCGGCCTTGCACCACCGGCGGGAGATTCGAAGGACGCTGCCTACCTCCACGGGAGGATTCCCGCCCGATTTCAAAATGTGTCCGATGGCTGGCCTACGACTGGCAGACAGAGCTGGGACAGCCTACCTCGACAGGGGACGGATCGTGTCCGCGGGTGGGGGATGCCGGGACGGCCTGGGACTGCATGGGACCGCATGGGACCGCGTCGGGCCTGCCATTACCGCTTTTTCCAACTGGGGGCCTGACATTACCGCTCCTCCCAGTTATTTTTCCCTTTTCGAACTAGGCCCCTTCGGTCTGTGCCATTTCGTGTTTTTTCGGCCTATTCGAACTCAAAACCTGCCGCGTCCGCCGTTGTTTCAAAAAAAAAAAAAAAATCCGTCATCTGGATTCGAAGACGGGTCTGCGTTTCAACACCTACGTAGGCTCTTGGGTGAATGAAATGATTCTAGGCCATAAAGTTCCTTCATTCCAAGAAAATACAATAAAAGAATCCGTCATCTGGATTCGCAGACGGGTCTGCATTTCAACACCTACGTAGGCTCTTGGGTGAATGCAATGATTGTAAATTGCCTGGAGCCCGTCATTGAACTGACGGGCCTCGCTCGACTCTCCAAATTTAATGTGGAAAATGAGAGTGAATCTTCCCCCTAGACTAGAGGTTGGATTGGAAACTTCACCATGGTTTCAGTGTTTGTGCATGTGGAGTGTAGGGGAGCGATGCCCAAGATCTCAACCTGACTCCGCAGTACATACGCAGAGAGAGCCAGAGCGCGAGAGAGAGCGAGAAACGCTTTTTGTAGGAAACGAGGCCGGATTTAATTGCGACGAGGAGGTATTTTGAGAGAGAGAGAGAGGAAGAGAGCGAGAGAGAGAGTAGGGGATCTTAGTCTAAAATATATGGAGGAAAGGCGGGACTCCGAAGCGGGGGAGCATGATGGGACAGTGAGAGGCAGATAGAGGGGGTTCAAGATAGGGCCCGAAAGTGGATTGGAAGGGAGAGAGATGTACAGAAGGAGGGGAGGGTAGAAGCGAAGGCGAAAGGAAAGAGTCATCAGACACCAGGTTCCATGGCGATGGCGAGGAGGCCTGAAGCCAGATGGGCCGAGCGGTGTGGGAATTTGGAGAAGGTCGATGATTTACCACCACGGCTCTTACCCGATTGGTCAAGTCTGCAAACGGATCTGCTTACGGTTGTCCTGAGCTTCCTTCCTGTTCGGGAAAGATTTCGGGCGGGAAGCGTGTGCCAGAAATGGTGGGAAGCGTGTGCCAGAAATGGTGGCGCGCGTCTTTAGATCCTGGCTGTTGGAGAGAAGCGGATCTAATGGACGTGAAGGCGAAGATCTCCGTCAGAGCACCGAGAGCCGTCATTGGGCGCAGCAGGGGTCAGCTGAGGAGCCTCTCAATCCGATTTTGCAACGATTGGTTGCTAGAGGACATCGGCAAGCATTGCCCGCTTCTTGAAAAGGTCAAGATTGATGAAGTTGAGGAAGGTGATCTGACATTTCTCAATAAATCATTCTCGCCTTCGATCGATTCGATCAAACTTTTTGTTCAGGGGTGTCGTCAGCTTCGATCTCTCAATATCTTCTTCGTAGTTTGGGTGGTGCATTGCCGAGAAGAGTTCACCGAAATGGTTAGGGTTTTGATATCTGGTTTTCCCAACCTAGTGTCTCTGTACCTTGATGTGTCAGCAGTACGATGCACGGAAGTAGGAACTGTGGTTAGTTCTGAGGTCTTGAAGATCGACATTGATGATATTCGATTCATAATAGAGCACTTACCTAATTTGGAATGCCTGGTGCTCAAGCGAGCTCAAGTCACAGATACTGTTCTGGATGTGATTGGCAGGGGGATGCCGAACTTGCGATCTCTGTCTCTGTTGTATTGCGGCTATTTGACTGGGGAGGGGTTAAGAGCACTGCAGGCCGCTAGGAAAGATCTGCATGTCACCATGAAGGGCTGCATGAAGGGTGAGTATGATGCTGAAGGTTTATGGTAGGTGCCTATTTGCTTCTACAATTCACGGCATGCTCGGGGTAGGAGGTGGTGTTATAGGCGGCCCTGCATATAGGGTGGCAAAGATCGATCGTCTACTAATCAAAGCGGAGCAGGAGGGGAAGTGGACCAGGACGACCGAGAGCCTTGGGGGGGACGGATGGTGACGTATCTACTCGAGCGAGAGGGGGAGGGAAGGGGGGAAGGAGGGAAGGAGGGAGCGGGGAGGACAACTGTAATATATTAAAGGTTGTTTAGCTCATCTATTGGGACGGACGAGGTTGATCTATTGTGACCAATGGGAGGTGGAGCTGACGCGTGGGTCTGTAAGGCGCGATCTTGTTTACCGCACGTTGGTCCCTTCATGCGTTGGGAACCCGATGGGAGGAGGACGTGGTCTTACTGGTCTGTGGGTGGGGATTGTCTCCAATGCAGGTTGTTTCCCTCATCTCTTGGCACCGACGACACTGAGATCTATTGGCGGGAGAGAGGTGGAACTGATCTGTTGGGATCTGTTGGGATTGAAGGGGGAGAGGTGGAACTGATGGAGGGGAACTAATCTGTTGGGATTAACGAGAGAGAGAGAGAGAGAGAGAGAGAGAGAGAGAGAGGAGGAGGAGGAGGAGGAACTGATCTGATGGGATCAACGAGAGAGAGGTGGAACTGGTTTATTGGGACCAATGGCAGACAAGAACTTATGTATTGGGACCAACGGGAGAGACGATGAACTGATCTATGGGACCAATGGGAGGGAGTAAGGGAGGAACTGACCTATTGCTACTAATGGGAGAGACGAAGGGATGACAGGGGAGGAACAGGGACTTCAAGGGAGGGGAAAGGAGTGGAAGCGAAGCTTGCATTGTGGGTACGACCCGTGGATCTGACCGCGCGAGGTGGTCAGAGTGTGGACGAAGATGCGTGTTGCCACGTCATGCTGTTGGGGGAGACACGTCATCGTTCTTGATGGATGGCAGGCCGCTTTGTTCCTAGCTGGGCCTGCTTGGGTCTGATTTCCTGCGCTGCACTGTTGGCTCCACCTCCGTTCGCTTCTTCGCTAGGCCAGGGTAAGGGACTGGATGGATGCTCTCGTGCTACGCAGCCATGCCTGGTGATCCCGATGGTGGTTCCGCGGGGTCCCTAGCTAGCTGGACCGAGCGTGTCATCCTTGCGCAGGGCCTATTCTAATCTTCTCTGTGCCATTCCAATTTTAACGGATGTCCCGAAGGATCTGTATTCTCGGATCTTTTGTGCTGTGTCGCTTTGAATTCTGCAGGTTTTATCACCCGACAGACAGCATTGTTGTTACAGCTGTGTCTTCTCCTTCCGGACACTCTGGAGGGGGCTTACTTCTACCTTCAGCAGTTTCCTGACTCTATGTAGTCTTCCATCAATGATGAGTGACAGGCAATATGCGGCAGCTGGAGATCCTCCTAGTGGAATAAGAAGAAGCATAATAATGGTAGCCTAAGGTTGATAGCTAGACAAGGAGACGAGACATGAGGAACTATTGTCTCGGAGTCCATCATCCATCTGCTGGCTGATGAATCTGGTTCTGTAGTCCTCCTGAAGATAGTACTTAGGCGCGAGGTGCAGCAGTTTTGTGACTCTTTAGTCTTCCATCCATGATGAGTGACAGGCAAGATGCAGCAGGCAGAGAACGTAGTGGAATAAGAAGTAACTGTAGTAGCCTAAGGTTGACAGCTAGGCAAGGCATGAGGAACTCTTGTCCAGCTGCTGGCTGATGAATCTGGTTCTTTAGTCCTCCTGAAAGATAGTACTTAGGCGCGAGGTAGAGCAGTTTTGTGACTCTTTTAGTCTTCGATCAACGATGAGCGACGGTCGAGATGTAGCAGCCGCAGAGCCTAATCACATAGTCTTGGATCAACGATGGGTGACAGTCGAGAGGTAGCATAGCAACCGCTGAGCCTAATCACATAGGAAGGTATGCGGAAGAATGGTGTCCTTCATGGAGCTGTTGGGTGATGAATCAATCCCCTGGTTTGGGCCAACTTTTGCACAGTCACGAAAACAGTTTGAAAATGTATTCCACGTATCACTCGAACATAACACACACCCGTACCTGACCCTAAAGCTAGCTTGTATACGTTCCACATTTTTAGCGTTTTGCCTAGACTGCAATCTGAAACTGATACCGTGATTGCGCCCTACTTTTCCCATCTGGTGGGTGGGGCGACTTTTGTGCACTGTGGATGGATGTTGGGGGTGGAGATCTAGTTGTTTGGTAGACTCGTGAGACTGTATTCTCGTGTTCTCGTGTTCAGGTTTTTTTTTTTTTTTTTTTTGTCCGATGCTCGTACTGGTTTGTTCTTTCATCTTGTGCGAAGCTCATATTTGTCAAGTCGTGTGGCACTGCGTGGAGATAAGTCTGTGTGATATCGGCTGTATCTGGCCTCTGTTTATGCGAATGCAAGAAGCGGATGCTGCCATGGCTAGCACTACTGAATAGAACAACTTTTGATGAATCTCCTTCATCTTCATCACGTTTGGGGAGAGACAGTGATCTTATTCGGGGATTTATTTTTATTTTTATTTTT
>BFEA01000224.1:216424-237557 GCA_003427395.1 Chara braunii
TAGCCAGATTCACTTCTTCCATCTTTCTTTATTGCCTGAGGGTGCACCTATGACAAGTGCTACGTGACGATTGCAGTCCGAGTCTCACGTACCACTGAGAGGAAGTGGAGTCCCTTAGTGTGCCCGACGGGACTGCCTCCTGTGACAGTTCCCATGTTCAAGCGTGAAGTCCTTATATTTTGAGAAAGAAATGAAGTACTCGAGGGGGTTTCTATTGACCGGAAGAGAAAGCACGGTCAATACGAATGACTCAGAGTACTTGATTTTATTTATTTTTTTTCGACAACCACCAATCAAAAACAGACTTGGTATTTCTTTTCCCCACATCCTGTTATTCACCAAAAAAAAAAAAACAAGAAAAAGTAAATTAAAACACAAATTTTAAATATACAAACATCTTTATTTTGCTACCCTCGGATTTCATGCAGCAACGGCTCGCTCCGATTCTCAGTGTGACAATATAGATACAGGGTTGCCGACGTTCAGGACGGGCCGAACGCCCGAACCCGAGCGTCCGGCACCCCCTCTGACGTGTTCGGCCGAACGCGGACCCAAAAAAAAACAAAAAACAATTCCAAAAATTCTGAAAAAAAATGTATGTTATACAGAAGAATAAACTAAAAAATATTTGCCTCAACGTTACATCCAAATTCTTTATTAGATTTGAAATAAAAATCAAATACTAAAAATAAATAATAATAATAATGAAAATTAGAAAATATAAAACGAGAATGAAATTATTGAGTGGGCGAGCATGTTTTTGACACCGCCATCTTTGGTGATGTTTCATTTTTTTTTGGCTGTGACAAATGCCATGAAAATTTGTATGTGTATCTTACATAATAGAGAATATACAAATAAAGTTTAAAAAAAGTAATATTTTGTTTCATGCCTCGAAACAAAGGAAAAACAAAAAGTGAAAAAAAAGAAAAAACAAATTAGTGAGTGGGCAAGCAAGTTTTGACACCACCATCTTTGCCGATTTTTCATTTTGTTGTGGCTGAACAGAATGGCTTCAAAATTAAGAGGGAGATACCTTACATCACAAAGAACTCACAAAAAAAAATTCAAAAAAACATGATTATATTTAGGTGCCAAAATATTTTTTTGTGGGGTCCGAACTCCTTCAGGTTTGGCCCCCGTACGGGGACCCCTGAACGTTCGGGGGTTAGCTTAGGGGCCTCCATACGTTCTGCCTGGCAACCCTGTATATATATATATATATATTTGTGAAGAAAGAAAATTGTATTACAAACCTGTGCGAGGGTTTACCCATCAGCATAAGGCCCTGCAGCCGGCACTTGCCCGCCCTAAGGGAAGGCGGGCCCCTGTATCTCAATGTCCTGTGAACTTGTCATTTTTTGCATATCTTGGTTGGTGCCCGACGGTTCCCACGCGCCAGTTAGTTACATCTGCCTTGCTCGTGAGAATGGGAAATATCGTGAGCCTTCCTGCCTTCCAGGCTCTTCCAGCAACGTGGTCGAAGCAGGGAACACCGCACGCACGTGCCTGGGTGGGTGTTCTTGGGCTGCGCCCTCAAAATTTGGACATTCGCAAGCATTTTGAAAGCTGTTACCCCCAAACCCTGTCCCTGAAAAAGGCAGACGATGGGTCCGGGGGTTGGGAGTTCTTGGGCTGCGCCCTCGAAATTCGCTCTGAGCACCCCTTTGTTGGCTGCTTCAAGAGGATTCGTAATGAGGAGGAACCGATACTGGGACAACAACTGTCCATCCGGGCAGGCCAGGATTTTGGGTCCTGGTCCACCAAGAGTATGAAAGCGGCAGCCATGTCTGGATGGCTAAATCGAATCGATCGCAATACTTCGGTACGGGAAAAGATCCCGGGCCAAGTTCTTTTGCTCCGCACGGCCTATAACCGCAAAGGATTTTCTGACACCTTCTTTTCTCAGGTGCTGGAAACTTTTGCAAGGAAAAGGGGCCCAATCTGGAATTTAACGGCTAGCCTTGTCTGGTGCTTTGTTTGTTCAGGCTAGCGGCATTTCAACTTGTCCAAGTAGGCCGTATGTTTTTCTATAGGCTTCGCAGAATTTGTAGGGTGGTAGGCGGCACAACTATTTCCTTTTGTTTTGTTTTATTTATTTGTTTGTGTGTGTTTTGCGTGTGCTCTGATCGAGGTCTTACTATATATCGCCCTTTCGCGATTTAGTATTCCTCTTTCAGCGGTACTTCATTGTTCGCTGTCGCTTGCAGTTGGGGCTATGTCCCTGCTGCCACCGACAGTTTCTGGGGAAGTGGTGACAAAAGGTAGTCTTGGTAGAAGGAAGGGGTGTTATCCCCTGAGGAGGCCACGACTGACACGTGGCCGAAACACGTGTCGTACTTCACTGTTCGCTGTTGCTTGCAGTTGGGCTATGTCCCTGTTGCCACCGGCAGTTTCTGGGGAAGTGGTGACACGAGGTAGTCTTCGTAGAAGGAAGGGGTGTTATCCCCTGAGGAGGCCACGACTGACACGTGGCCGAAACACGTGTCGGGAGCTATGTCAGAAGGGTGACAAACCTCTATCATCATCACCCTAAGCTCATATGGAGCATTGCTGAATTTTTCGTCATTGTGTGACAATGTGTCTCGTGTGCTTCGAGTACGTGTGGCGCATGCATGTTTAGCCCTTTGCGCAAGCCCTTAATAACTGACGGAGGATTGCTGCTTTGACCGGTGGTTAAGTTTCACCGTGAAAGGTGAAGACCGAAGACTTTCGAGGTTTCGATTACGATCGAAGACTTACGACGTGTGGAGGATCGAAGAAGTGGAGTAATTAAAGGAACGTACGACGGGAAGGTGATGATCGAAGACGCTCAACTGACTATGACCAGAGACTTCCTGCCAGTAGCGGTTCTCGGAGAGGTCCTCGATATCGGGGTGGCAGCAGGTGCGTCGTTGTGACGAACCACTTTCTGTAACGCGCGATTTTCTGCGTGGTTGCAATGAGGGGTCCTAAGCTAGGAAGACTGGCCCAATTACAGGAGATCAGGATCGGTGGAGAAATGCATCAGTGTCCTCGTTTTTTCGTCCTTTTTCGTCGTTTCTTTTTTTTTCGAATGGTCGGGCACGGGGTCAGGTGTGTCTTGGGACGGTCGGTGGATTGATTGGTCGGATGGTTGTTTGGCGCGATGCCACACGCGCGCGCGATAAATAAATGTTGACGTTGTTTCTTTTGGTTCGGTTTCGATCTTTTGGGCGCGGACATCGCGCGGGAAATTGCTTCGTTCTTTTTCAATTTCTTTTTCAATCTTTTTTTCGAATTTGGTCGAACCCCCAATGACTCTCAGAATTTTTGGACTTTCCCTCTGGAATTTGTGCTTTTTGCTTTTTCGCAGTAGATAGGAATTTAGGAATTCAGTAATTAGGATTTTTCCTGCCGCGCGGCGCCTTTTGTTTACGCGCTTTTTCATGCGGCTGCAACAGTACTCTGATTAGTGGGCGCCCTTAATCGTATGTGTAACTGTAATTTTGGGCGGGCGCCATTGTAACTGTATCTCTTTTCTTGCACTTCGTCTCTCCCGCCCTCCCTCTCTTTCTTTTGCTGAACTTTTGTAAGCCGCGGCTTGCATGCTCGGATCGATGTGTGGAGAAGGGTTACGTCCCCCACGCTGCGGCCGATCATGCAGAACGCAGGCGTTCCCTCTCTAATCCTCACTCTACGTCCTAGTAATTCGCTGTTCTTCGCGCATGCATGTCCGCTATAAATTTAGGTTGCGCGATTAGTCAGCTCTCTGGACCCGTTGATGGAAGCTCAGGGTTGCGCGATCAGGAAGGGTCGGCACACGAGCGAAGTAAGAGGTGAGTAGAGTAGGAGTTGGGCGACCCGACGGGCTGGTGCCGAACGCAAGGGATTGACGTGGGCCACGACGGACTGTGGGCACGGGCGAATCCGACGGGTGTGGGAGGACTAAGCGGGGTGACAACTTCGTGGGTTGGGGCGCGACGACGGACTGTTCGCATCGGAGAGAGAGAGAGAAGGAGAGAGTTGAGGTCGATGGACGCGGATTTGCTGTTTCTTTGTCTTTTCCCCCTCTTCATCTATGTACATACATTTTGATTGCGGTTCCGGACGGTTTTGCCCGTTCTTATTTTCGTTTCGACTTTCTGAAATCTGAGCTTGGGGTTTTGCACGCACTTGTCTTGATATGTCCATCCCGATTGCATTATGTGTATGAGTATCGAATGTATGGATGTGTGGTCGTTATGCCTGCTTGTCTATCTTTTTGTTGAGAATCCCTGTCCTTGCTTTTTGTTGGTGTCAAAACTTCGCCCACACCTGATGCAGCTGCAAATGGGGTGAGAATCTGGCCCCGATAACGATTTTGCTCTCGTTTTTGCTTATCCCGCGATGGGGGTTGTGATATGATTGCATCTTGCATAATCAACGATTCGAAGTCGGGCCCCACGAACGCCGCGCGAGAACACGTGTAGACACGATCCGAGTTGCGCCCTTACACGCATTCCCGTGCGCTGATTCGCTCACCCAAAATGGATTCGCGGCGGAACCATCATCCCGTACGAGCACGCTGAGGCGCCACCGAGTCTGCCTGCCCTACACGTGCTCGTGCGCGGCGACGATATCCCGGCCCGAGCTATTCTGTCGACGATGATACCATGATGCGATCTTGGACCTCGGACTCATCCTATGACCCAGACTATTTCACCCCTTTGATAAACGAGCTCATAAGGACGCGATACCCTCGTCACACGGAGAATCGACTGTGTCCGCGGGAATTCCACTGCGCCACCTCTAGCGATCGTAGGTGCTCTGATTTCCCTTCCCCTGACCACACCTACTACTTCACCCACCCGGGATTCGTTGTCATCACCACCAGTTTCCCTCCTTTCCGCCTTCTTCTCCCGTATCATCAACTTAGTGTCGTTCCGTGGCTGGCCATAGCCCCCTATTGGCCCAATACGTTTTGTGTGAATTGCCGACGTCGTGGCGAACGGAGAACTCCGGAATTCCGAAGGCCCAGTCCCAGTACGCGGCGGCCTGCGCCACGTGGCGGCCCCCGACGGCCTAACTTCTTGGGACCGCCTCCACCGTGAAGGGATTTCCCTGTAACTCGTTGCCCACAGTGTCCGGGCCCCATCGGGCCTTGAGTCCCTTGCACACGCACCCCTCATTCGCCTAATTGCAATCATACCCTTGAGACTCCCCCACTTTCCCAAAAATCCTTGGCACACCCCTTTTTGCACCTTCAGGCCCACACTCCACTCCGATCAGGAAGTCGCGCTGGGCGTGAGGTTGGTATCGGAGCCTGATACGTGGCTAGGGTCTTGGGATTGATAGCACGTTAATTAGGCGACCTGGCTAACCGTGGGCGACCTCGCCCTCGGAACGCGCATAGACGCGACCCTATCGTCACCAGAAGCAGATCGGCTAACCGGCGAGCAGCCAATATGGCTGCCAATGTGCAAAATCCGGTTCCCAAACAAAATGCTAATCCAGCCAATCAACCTAACCCACGTGCACGAGCTCCCATGTCGCCACCAGATCTCTATCTATTTGATCCGGCGCACCATCTTGCAGGAGCATGGCTGGCCACGCTTAGAGCACAGCTGTACGATGATCACGAAGCACAGATCAACATTCCGGCCCGAAAGAAAGCAAAAAGGAGCAACGAGAGCACAATGGTCGGCTGAAAGCCATGATGAGGAACATGCGACCCATTGCGGTGCGTGCCCCTCCGATGCAGCAAGGATTAGCCCCAGCCCCTGCTCTCGGGGGAGCTGCGAACAATCTGAATGTCTGCTACACCTGTCATCAGCCCGGACATCTAGCCCGTGATTGCCCCCACCGACCCCCACAACAGCGAATCGGAGTCGCACCTACGGTCGCGGCCCCCATCGCCAACGGACCTGGACGAGTCGGAGCCTTGATGGAAGAGGTAGAGGGTGGGGGAAGTGCCCTGGCCACTACGGAAGAGGCCGCCGAGCTAATTCCGCTAGATCAGTATGTGTCGCTGGGATATCCTGGGCTTGGAATGATCGGGAGAATCAGACCAGCGCCAGAACCAAAAGAGGTGGCAGAGTAGCGACTGTCCCTAGGAGAAATGGAGTCGGGAGGACCCACCTTCGTCACAGGGGAGATCGATGTATTAAACATCATCCGAGCTTTGGACCATCGGATTCCCCTCCCGATTGGTCATCTGCTCTCCATCTCCGAGCAAGCCAACGAGCGAATGTTATAGCATTGCAAAGCGAACCGAAAGCGATTCGGCCTTGCCCGAACCCCGAACGTGAAAGCCAAAAGCCCCGCGCCCGAAGAAAACCCCGCAAGTACTTCGGATCCGATACGGGTAGGTTTAATCCAGAAAGATGATCATTTCCTGCGGATTAAACCAATTCCGTGGAAATCCGTCGAATGCGATATAGAAATTTGGGGAATTCCTTACAATGCTATTATAGATTCGGGAGGAGCTGTGTTGGCTATCTCACTGAGAGTGGTCGAAAGGGCAGGTAGGAAAAACGACCTGATCATGCTTTCTGAGAAAGATCAGCTCGTTTCGGCTGACGAAGAGAGAATTAAAGCTGTGGGAAGAATGACCAATGTCGCTTTCCGATTGGGTAAAGTGCATGCGCTTGGGGATGTCGTAGTACTAGATGTCAATACGTACGGCGTTCTCTTCGGACTTCCCGCTCTTGTGGCATTACGAGCAAACCTGGACTTCGAACGATGATCGATCGTCCTCCGAAATATAGGAGGAAAACCCTACGCTGTGCCCATGCGATTGACCCTTCGCACTACTATTAACGCGGTTCCGCGGGTTTCATCGATGATGGCAGGGACTCTCCGCGTGATCTCCTGGGAGAAATCCGCAGAGGAGAAGTCATCAACAGATGATGTGGAAAGCAGTGACGAGGATGATCCGGAGATCTTGAAATTTGCACGACAATGTGTTTGTTACCCGCCGCCCAAAACGATAGCGAGAACGATGCAACTGACCAGCCGAAAAATTCAAAGGACCAAGGCGATGATCTTGGGTGAGCCCCTCGTGCAGATTTCGAGGATGGTCGATTCTCTGGAACCCCCTCAAACTCTGTACGAAGGAATCACACCTCTCCTCGCCCGGTATAGCGACAAGAAGCACTACGGTGACATTACGGATCTACCCAAGTTCTTACTAACCTCGACTAAAGAAGTGAGATTGTTACGTTTGGGGGCGGAAGCAAGCTCTCTGGAACCCCCTGGGCGTTTTGAAGCAGAAACAGACGGACTGGAGATAAAGATCGCAACTAAGGAAGTGCCATGGCAGGATGTTTGTGACGGGATTACCCCGGAAGGACACATGGCAATCCGAGAAGAAGATGCTCAGATGATGGCCACGGTATTCTCCTGGCGATCGGATCATTCATTCATCTCGGCGCCCCCACCCGACTTGACAAAACAGGCGAACACGAAACAGATTGACGTTCGGATCTGGGACCAACTTTTTGAACTGCACGTTCCACAATATGTGCCGGATGAAATCCACCGGGTAATTGCGGATATTCTAATGGAATATTAAGGAGCAATTAGTGTGTCAGACATTGACATTGGGTTACCGCTAGTAATCCAACATGAAATTCAGACAGGAAATCACTCCCCGATTTATTGCAAACCTTATCGCTATTCCTTGATTGAATGCAAAAAGGTTCTCGAACGAATTTGGGAGTTCGAAGCCTGCGGATGGATTGAACCCGCTACTGGACCTTGGTCTTTTCTCGTAGTGTTAGTACCGAAGAAGAACGGAGCAATTCGCATTTCCATTGATTATTGCAAGCTGAATAAAATCATGATCAAAGATGTGTATCCCCTCCCCCGGATTGATGATCTGTTGGATGCTATTGGATGCGCTAATTATTTCATCAAATTTGATAATCGGCATGACTTCCATCATATTCTGGTAAGGGAAGAAGATCGGCCGAAAACGACCTTTGTGTTGTTTGAGGGGCACGTGGCAGTGTTTGGTGTCCGATGGGGATTTGCAATGCGCCTGCCACGTTTTAGCAAGAGATGAACATGACGTTCCAAGACTTCATCAACAAAACACGGCTGATGCAAGGGATGATTAACTTTTGCATGATCGTGTACATGGGCGACATCCTGGTGTACTTGGAAACCTATCACGGGCATGTGCAACATATCGAATGGACATTGGGTGCATTGAGAGACGCTGGGTTCAAGATTGCGCTTGAGAAGAGCGAATTTTTCCTCTCGGAAATTTCGTTCTTAGGCTACGCCAGGACACGTGGAGGATTGCGGCCGGACTCGAGAAAAGTTCCGGCAGTGAAGGAAGCTCCGGTTCCCACGTCACTGACGCAAGTTCGAGCCTTCCTGGGACTGGCGTCGTACTACCGGCGCTTCATCAAGGGCTTTGCCGTGATTGCACGACCACTAACGAATCTGTTACGGAAGGACCAACCTCTCAGCTGGGACGCGGAGTGCCAACAGGCCTTTGCAACCCTCAAGGACGCTCTGGCAACGGCCCCTATTTTGATTCGACCGGACCCCTCGAAGCAGTTCATTCTCATCGCGGACTGGCAACCGGAGGCTATTTTCGCTATTCTAGCGCAAAAGGGGAACGATGGTCACGAACACGTCATCGAGTACGCGTCACGAACCGTGCCGGACGAACGAAGAAACGACTACGCACCTCAGGGTGAGTGTTACGCGGTAGTTTGGGGAATCCAACACTTCCATCCGTATCTCTACGGACAGAAGTTTCGCCTCGTAACGGATCACGAGCCTCTGCTGGCGCTGAAGAAACTTACCAACTACACGGGCATGATTGGCCGTTGGGCGGTGCGACTACAAGAATACGACTTCGATATGGTCTATCGGAAGACAGAGCGACACGGCAACGCGGACAGGCTGACACGTCTGCATCGACCTGCCAAGGTACCAAAGGGCGAGGAAATTACACCGTGGAAAGAGCCGGATTTGACCAACGAGCCTAAGTACGAACAAGTGGCAGTTCTTCCGCGTGGCAAGAAGTAAAACGGTGGCGATGGGTGATGGAGGTAACCCCACTACCCCTCTTTCTCCCCCTTCCTCCTCGTCTCTTCTCTCCCTGCCTGACAAATTTTGCTATTTTTGTGAAGCCATCTCCCGCGCCTATTCGGTCTCCATGCGTCCTAACGGGGAAGGGTATGCGAATTGGATAGATTGCTGACAGTGTGTTGCACGAGCCCATGACTCGTGCATCCAATATAGGAACGATAGTAAACCGTGGTTGTGCCCCTTGTGCCGGACCGACAAAATTCCGACCGAGGCTCGCTTTTTGGATGCCACGTCATAAGGGTTGGAAAAGACCCGGAAGTTTAGAAGGGCCGAAGTATGGACGGATATTGCCTTAATTGCCACCCTAGTAGGTAACCCCCTCCAGGATTTCACCAAGGAAGATCGGAGGAGGGCCAACGAAAGGGCTCGGGATTATCGATGGATAGAAGGTAGATTAGAAAAACAGAAAACGGACGGTAGTGGGATTTGGATGATAGTGCCGCATCCGTTCATGCGGTATGACTGGGTTAAGACAGCCCACGAGGAAACTGCGGCTCATTTTGCTGTACGAATCACAGAGTCCGCTATCGACAAAAATGAGTGGTACTGGTCCAATATCATCGCCAACTGTCAAGTCTGCGCCGCTGATAAAGCGCCGATTCAGCCACCAAGGTCGATAGTGCCCACGGTTGTTGAACGGCCATTTCAGAGAGTAAGCATGGACACTACCGACATAGTGGTGCCCCCTGGCCCTAATAGTTGCGAATATTCAGTCCTATTGGTATTTGTCGACCATTTCTCGAAATGGATCGAAGCGTACCCTTGTCGCACGCGGCAAGCCACGGAAATCGCGCGATACGTCAACCGTTTCCTCGGGATGCATCAGGATACAGAAGAGATCCTGACCGATAACGGGGCTGAATTCAGGGGAGAAGTGTTAAGGAATCTGGTCCTACATGGCGTCGCCACACGGAACACTGCACCCCACATGTCACAATCCAATGGGCTGGTCGAAAACGCTAACGGGGTGATAAAGACATCGTTGCGACGAAACATCGTGGCACGGGATCCGAGACCTTGGCCCGATATCGTCGATCACATCTTGGCGGTCCATCGCGGAACGCCCCACGAATCGATGGGACTGAGCCCCTTCCAATTAAGAACCAATAGTGTCGCTTGCGTTTCGATACCAAGTCTCCCGGATGAGTTTACATTGAACCGACGGCCCACCAGGGCCACGGCTCGGGACAAGGCCAAACGACACCTAGAGTTAATGGAACGGTCGCTGCCTAGGCTAGCCCGAAAGCAACAGAAAATGACCGAACTAGCCCAAGGCCGACAGGTCCGGAGCTACGAGGCCCGAAATGGGAATGCGGGTCCACGACCCCAGTACAAATTGGGGGACGTGGTGCAGGTGAGGAAATGTGCTCGCCAGGGTAAGCTAACGCCACGATTCTTCGGGCGATATCGCGTAATCGAGCTCGGCCCCAACGACGTGGACACCGTGCGTCTCGCCCCTGAAGTCTCTAGTAGTCGATCGGCTCGTCTGATCATACGCCACGTGTCCTATCTTCGCCTCCTTCCATCTGATCCGTCTCCTTCTCCCTCGATCTCTCCTTCTGAGGAAGCCGACGACGACGACTCTGACTCTCCGCCATCTCCCTCTCTTTCCTGCTCCCTCTCTGTCACCCCATCACCCCCGCCATCGCCATGAGTTTCGCCATCGAGCGAGCTTTCAGTGATCAGTTGCCGATGCCACGGGTAGAGATCTCAGCCATCCGCCGAGTGCATCATCCGCAGATCAGCCCCGACTTCATGCGCCTTGCGCAGTTCTTCTGCACTGCGGGTGTATACGGCGCGGCAGAGTTCCGATTCACGAGCAATCCCCAGGTAGTAGTGCTGGCCGAGGCGACAACGTTCCAGCGGCGAGCGGCCAAGGGAATCAGCCACGTGTCTACCGTGGTAGTCTTCAGCGGCGACATCACCGCCTTCGATCCGGCGCGGCAAGCCGCCATCAAAAGCACCTTGTACCGGTGGGGTCGCGATCTGGCCACTGATTGGGATCGATGACTCACAAGGCACGGTGACGAGTGCTATCCTGTCGACGGCATCAAAGTCAACACGCCGTGCTTGACGCTACGCGAACCACCTGTCGTCCTCCCAGAACTTGCTCCCTTCCAGCCGCGCAGATGAGCCGCGCGCCGATCTCGACGTTCTCTCCTCCCTCTCTCTTCCCCATCTTCTGGCAGTCCTCTCACTACCCTCGTCTCTCCTTCCGTCTGGAGCCGCTGACAGTACCCATCGTTGATCCGGACCGTTGGGGGCTGTGGCGTGCAGAATTCATCGAGCTCTCGTTTTGCCTGCTACGAGTGAATCTGAACTGGACGTGGGAAGGCGATCAGAGGCCCGCCTCGGAGATTGTGGAGTTGCTCGTCATTCAGGCGTGGAGGACCAACGTGGCGGGAGATCTTCTGGGATTCGTCTTTGGAGCAGTGGATCGGGGAAATCGATCACAGATCGTGCGCGAACTTACGATCGTGATCGCGCGATTGGCCGACGAACTCCCCCTCGACATCGTCTCTCAGAGCGACGAAGAACCCGTGCCACATATCCTCTCAAGGACTCTCGCCCTGAGCCTCCAATGGTCGACTTGTATTGAGGAGCGCTGGGCGGACGACCGTTTTCCCTCCCGTAGCTAGTACCTGGACGTCCACAGCCTGACTAATCCCCGCTTATTTCGGCAACCAGCGGCGTTCGAGTGGGCGGCGCTGAGAGCAGAAGAGGAGGCCGAAGAAGAATCGGAAGGAGAATTGAGGAGAGAGGTCGGGGAAGTAGCGGCCCGATTGGAGGAGGAGGAGGAAGAAGAGCGCGAAGCAGAAGAAGAGTCGGCAGAAGCGGAAAAAGAAGAAGAAGAAGAAGCAGAGGAGGAGACTTCAGAGGAAGAGGAAGAGGCCTATAGTGAGTACAGCGAGGGCGAGCAAAGTGAGGAGGAGGACGAAGAAGTGGAAAGCGGGGACGACCCGAAGCCAACGCACCACGAGCTCGAGTGGGTGCCAGGACCGGATCAACGAGAGGAAAACCCTGAGGCTGCTGCGCAGCGCAAGAAAGAAATCACGGAAGGAAAGCGGCTGGTGGTCGATCCCGCACCGAACAATCCTTTCCAGGATCCCGAGCCGCCCAAGCTAGAGCATGGAGACCTTGCTGCCACGACCTCAAGAGCCGCGACGACAAGGCGCCGACCCCGATCCCGGTCCACGTCCCCCTCTGCCTCCGCTCGTCCCTCAATTCGTCAACGTGTCATCGAGGGGCTTAGCCCTTCGTCCCCGATCCATATACCACCATCCCCTTAGCTATCACTCTTTCAATCAGTACTTCCATCGCGTCGTCTACCCCCATAATCCCTTCCCCGTCGCCACCTTCTGACATTTCTACTCCGCCCGCCTAGAACTGACTGTCCACCCCCACCCTTCCTTTCGGTGTGCTGTCCCCGATTACCCCCTCCACGTTCTACTCCTTAGCGCCGCGTGGCAAGGCCGTAACCATATAGAGGTTTACTGCATCGTTACGGGGATCTTTCCCGCGTGCGAGGACCATGATCGGTTCCGCACAAACGTCCTCAGAACCCTCGTCTCCCTTTACCCAGACTACCTCGCTTCCCTTCCCCGCAGCGGCCAGCGATTCCCCCACTTCCATCGCATTGTCCATTTTCAAGAACCTCCCTACGACCTCACTGCGATCGGGCGCTTCATACCCGAGCTTACGATGGAGCAGCCCCGCCCTCCCTCATACGCGTATCGCCTTCCCTTCCCCCTTCTGATTAACTACTGATGCAACGGTAATGGGCGCGTGTCGCAGCGACGGCACGAGAAAGATCTCGTCCTTAGATCGTCGAGAGCCCAGTCTGAGGAACTAGTAGAAGAGTAGCGTTGCCACGTTGGATGACGTCCACACGCAATCGAACGGTAAGTGACATAAAGGAAAATGCTCCGCGTGTCGATCGATTAGAGAAATCGACATGTGTCAACAAGCAAGCAGGAGCTTGCTAATATTGGAACCCCCTGGGCGTCACATATGTGACGAACCACTTTCTGTAACGCGCGATTTTCTGCACGGTTGCAATGAGGGGTCCTAAGCTGGGAAGATGGGGCCAATTACGGGAGATCGTTATCCGTGGAGAATTGCATTAGTGTCCTCGTTTTTTCGTCCTTTTTCGTTTTTTCTTTTTTTTCCGAATGGCCGGGCACGGGGTCGGGTGTGTCTTGGGACGGTTGGTGGATTGATTGGTCGGATGGTTGTTTGGCGCGATGCCACGCGTGCACGCGATTAATAAATGTTGACGTCGTTTCTTTTGATTCGGTTTCGATCTTTTGGGCGCGGACATCGCGCGGGAAATTGCTTCGTTCTTTTTTAATTTCTTTTTGAATCGTTTTTTCGAATTTGGTCGAGCCCCCAATGGCTCTCGTAATTTTTGGACTTTCCCTCTGGAATTTATGCTTTTTGCTTTTTCGCAGTAGATAGGAATTTAGGAATTCAGTAATTAGGACATTTCCTGCCGCGCGGCGCCTTTTGTTTACGCGCTTCTTCATGCGGCTGCAACGGTACTCTGATTAGTGGGCGCCCTTAATCGTATGTGTAACTGTAATTTTGGGCGGGCGCCATTGTAACTGTATCTCTCTTCTTGCACTTCGTGTCTCCCGCCCTCCCTCTCTTTCTTTTGCTGAACTTTTGTAAGTCGCGGCTTGCATGCTCGGATCGATGCGTGGAGAAGGGTTACGTCCCCCACGCCGCGGCCGATCATGTAGAACGCAGGTGTTCCCTCTCTAATCCTTTCTCTAAGTCCTAGTAATTCTGTGTTCTTTGCGCATGCATGCCCGCTATAAATTTCGGCTGCGCGATTAGTCAACTCTCTGGACCCGTTGTTGGAAGCTCGAGGTTGCGCGATCAGGAAGGGTCAGCACACGAGCGAAGTAAGAGGTGAGTAGAGTAGGAGTTGGGCGACCCGACGGGCTGGTGCCGAACGCACGGGATTGACGTGGGCCACGACGGATTGTGGGCACGGGCAAATCCGACGGGTGCGGGAGGACTAAGCGGGGTGACAACTTCGTGGGTTGGGGCGCGACGACGGACTGTCCGCATCGGAGAGAGGGAGAGAAGGAGAGAGTTGAGGTCGATGGACGCGGATTTGCTGTTTCTTTGTCTCTTCCCCCTCTTCATTTGTGTACATACATTTTGATTGCGGCTCCAGGCGGTTTTACCTGTTCTTATTTTTGTTTCGGCTTTCTGAAATCTGAGCTTGGGGTTTTGCTCGCACTTGTCTTGATATGTCCATCCTGATTGCATTATGTATATGAGTATCGAATGTATGGATGTGTGGTCGTTATGCCTGCTTGTCTATCTTTTTGCTGAGAATCCCTGTCCTTGCCTTTTGTTGGTGTCAAAACTTCGCCCACACCTGATGCAGCTGCAGATGGGGTGAGAATCTGGCCCCGATAACGATTTTGCTCTCGTTTTTGCTTATCCCGCGATGGGGGTTGTGATATGATTGCATCTTGCATAATCGACGATTCGAAGTCAGGCCCCGCGAACGCTGCGCGAGAACACGTGTAGACGCGATCTGAGTCGTGCCCTTACACGCATTCCCGTACGCCGATTCGCTCACCCAAAATGGATTCGCGGCGGAACCATCCCGTACGAGCACGCTGAGGCGCCACTGAGTCTGCCTGCCCTACACGTGCTCGTGCGCGGTAACGATATTTCGACCCGAGCTATTCTGTCGACGATGATACCATGACGCGATCTTGGAGCTCAGACTCTTCCTATGACCCGGACTATTTCACCCCTTTGATAAACGAGCTCATAAGAACGCGATACCCCTGCCACACGGAGAATCGACTGTGTCTGCGGGATTTCCACTGCGCCACCTCTAGCGACCCTAGGTGCTCTGATTTCCTTTCCCCCAACCACACCTACTACTTCACCCACCTGGGATTCGTTGTCATCACCACCAGTTTCCCTCCTTTCCGCCTTCTTCTCCCGTATCATCAACTCAGTGTCGTTCCGTGGCCGGCCATAGCCCCCTATTGGCCCAATACGTTTTGTGTGAATTGCCGACGTCGCGGCGAACGGAGAACTCCGGAATTCCGAAGGCCTAGTCCCAGTACGCGGCGGCCTGCGTTACGTGGCGGCCCCCGACGGCCTAACTTTTCGGGACCGCCTCCACCGCGGAGGGATTTCCCTGTAACTCGTCGACCACAGTGCCCGGGCCCCATCGGGCCTTGAGTTCCTTGCACACGCACCCCTCATTCGCCTAATTGCAATCATACACTTGAGACTCCCCCACTTTCCCAAAAATCCTTGGCACACCCCTTTTCGCACTTCCAGGCCCACACTCGACTCCGATCAGGAAGTCGCGCTGGGCGTGAGGTTGGGCGTCACATCGTCACTTTCGTCTCCATATGAGTCAGAGCTAAGCTCCATCCGTTCGGTTCTCCGTTGCAGCTCGTCAACATCCTCCTCGGAGCTCATAGGGGCGAGATATCCTAGTCTCCTAACACTCGTAAGTTCGTAACTAGTCCCAATTTTTGCTTATATTCTTCTTTCTGCTTGTTCCTCCGGCTTCGATTTTCGTGATCGCGCTCCTCCTGCAAGGCGCCCCACCTCTTGGAGAGTTGCATATCGACACTTCGAGCAACCCGCATATCGTTTTCTTGTTTCTCTCTTGCTCGTTTGTCCTCCTTGCGCTTCCTTCTCTCGGCTTTCTCCATCTCCTCACGTCATGCTTTCTTGCGTTCTTCCTTTTCTTTTTCTTTCTGTTTCTTGGCTTCTTCGTTGGCAAGTAACATGGCCACCAATTCGCCAGCTGCATCCTTCGGTTCGTCCCGTCGTGGAGCATACCGCGGGCCAGCAGACGGGGAGCGTCGTGGGGGTTCTCACCTCTTACGACGCGGTGAAGTCGATCGAGCTTGAGAGTGGTCCTGGAAACCACCTCCTGATGTCGAAGCTCCCTCCCGATACCGCCTTTGGCTCTCCTCGTGGCGATTTTTCCAGAAGGTCCCGCAGTCACGAGCATAGTGTCCATACTCCTTGCAAGAGTAGCATTGTGGAGGTCCCCTCCGACTGGAAGGATTTTCACCTCTCCCCTCATCTGATCTCGGTTGTTGACTGGATGAAGTCATCGTTTCCAATAGAGGTGACATGCAGAAACACTCATATCCGTTCTCAACGTACGTCCTTAGATCTCCTCACTTCCTCGATCCTTTCCGCTTCCACGGTCCAAAGGCCACGTTCGTTGTCGCATATAGGAAGATCCCCGGGTGCCCTCGTCGATCTATAGTGCATGCAATATTCCCAGAGTCACGAAACCGCGCCGAGTTGACCTTCTAAGACAAGAAATCATGCAAAGCTTTAACACTTGGTCGTTTCGTAACTTGGTGAGGATGGATTGCAGTTTCGAGGAGGCTGCTAGCTGCTTCAACCACTCTAGACGTCACACTGAGGAAATTCCCATGGAGGACGTGCTACGCGTGAAAAAGTTGTTCCGAGGACTTGTATTGACCCCAGCCGGCCGTAACCCAGGCAAGACGGTCGTACTCTGCCCTCGCTTGTATCATGAGGCTATGAGTGATTTGTTTGTTCGCAGTAGTGGATATGTAGTGGATCGTGACGACCGTTCTGAGGAGGACATGAAAGAAGAGCGCTCGGCCTATTTTTCGAAGAGACTGCATTTGGTCGGGAGATTGGACAATGGCGGCAAGATTGGTCTGGGTTACGCTATCCCGAAACATAAGGATCTAGACCGATATCGCCCTATCTGTCCAACCTTCAGTGAACCTTGTGCGCTGGGAAGTCGGAAAGTCGCTAAGGGGTTGAACCTACTTCTCAACCTCTTACCCCCACATCTCCATTTCAACCTTAATTCCGTCGGCGATTTGGGAGGACGACTCGAATTGATCAATCGAGCAGTAAGAAGAAGAGGACCCCGTGTGGTAATCATGGGAGCATCCTATGATATTAAGGACATGTTCTCGCGTTTACCACATCGTGCGATCCTCAGAGCCATTACGTATCTCCTGGAATGGCATGCGGAGAAGGGAAGAAAGGAAGTGTGGGTGAATCCTAGAGGAAAAGGCGCATCTGTGGGACAAGGTGCACAAGAGAAAGGGTGGACTAGGCTATGTTTTCTTGATCTCTGGAATTTTGTATGTTTCAGCCTGTCTTTCACCTACACCTGAGCATCTGATATCGTGCTGAAACAAGAATTGGGCATCCCTATGGGCAACAGCATGAGCCCCCCTCTGGCCTGTATCATGTGCGCGTTCTCGGAATGGACGTTTCTGAGTAGCTTAGGTCGGTATAGGAATTCGGTTTTTGGAATCCGCCTGATGGATGATGTGTCCTTGTTTTGTCAGGCCAAGGAGAACGACGGTGCCTCGCTTTGCATAGCCTCGGACATTCGCAAGAATTCTGAAAGCTGTTATCCCCGGACCCTGTTCCTGAAAAGGACAAACGATGGGTCCGGGGGTTGGGAGTTCTTGGGCTGCACCCTCGAAATTCGCTCTGAGTACCCCTTTGTTGGCTGCTTCCAGAGGATTCGTAGTGAGGAGGAACTGATACTGGGACAACAACAACTGTCCATCTGGGCAGGCCAGGATTTTGGGTCCTGGTCCACCAAGAGTATGAAAGCGGCAGCCATTTCTGGATGGCTAAATCGAATCGATAGCAATACTTCGGTACGGGAAAAGATCCCGGGCCAAGTTCTTTTGCTCCGCACGGCCTATAACCGCAAAGGATTTTCTAACACCTTCTTTTCTCAGGCACTGGAGACTTTCGCAAGGAAAAGGGGCCCAATCTGGAATATAACGGCTAACCTCATCCGGTGCTTTGTTTGTTCAAATTAGCGGCACTTCGGCTTGTCCAAGTAGGCCGTATGTTTTTCCATAGGCTTCGCAGAATTTGTAGGGTCACGTGGTAGGCAGCACAGCTATTTCCTTTTCTTTTGTTTTGTTTACTTGTTTGCGTGTGTTTTGCGTGTGTTCTAATCGAGGTCTGACTATATATCGCCCTTTCGCGATTTAGTACGCCTCTTTCAGCGGTACTTCACTGTTCGCTGCCGCTTGCAGTTGGGGCTATGTCCCCGCTGCCACCGGCAGTTTCTGGGGAAGTGGTGACACGAGGTAGTCTTGGTAGAAGGAAGGGGTGTTATCCCCTGAGGAGGCCACGACTGACACGTGGCCAAAACACGTGTCGGGAGCTATGTCAGAAGGGTGACGAGCTTCTATCATCATCACCCTAAGCTCATATGGAGCATCGCTGAATTTTTCGTCATTCTGTGACAATGTGTCTCGTGTGCTTCGAGTACATGTGACGCATGGCATTGCATGTTTTGCCCTTTTTGCCCTTTGGGTGGGTGGGTGGGCATGCCTAACCAATTCGGTCCCAGGCCGCTGTCTGAACGGGCCTGGGCGCAGACACTTCGGCCCCCAACCTGAAGCCACGAGGCACACGCGAGGCAGGCCAGGCAGTCAACCAGCCAGGCCACTTTGCATATGGCAAAGTGCCTGGCCGAGGAGAGTTCACTGGGGCCCTTGCGGGTGCTGATGAGGCAGCACTGCTGGACCTAGCGCTCGCGGGTTGCTGCGGTAGCACTAGAGGCAAGTGTGTGCGCGCATGAGGTCGTGCGGGAGGAAGGGCGCTGCTGACGGCAGCACCATAGGCAGCCATCGTAGCCGGGCCCCGCTTGGACGTAGCCAGTGGAGGCGGTCGTGGTGGTCTTCGTGTATCAGGGAGAAGGCGTTGGTGTAGAAGGCGAGGGTGAGAGAGAGAGAGAGGGAGAGATGAGGTTGATGATGTGAGGGCTCATACCTGGTCTTGGCGATGGTCTACAAGGGTCGACATCTTCATGTACTTCGGGTCTGCTGCTGACGTCAACAGGTTGCATTGTCAATTCGTAGGATGGGAGTGGCTGCCTGAACGTAGTCTGGTTCTGCTGCTGACGTCAGCAGGTTGCATTGTCAATTCGTAGGCTGGTAGTGGTTGCGTGAAGGTAGTCTGTGCGCTGAGCGCCAAGTAGGAGGAAGGGCTCAGGATACATATGTTGGTGATGATGAGAGTACGCTCTCATTGACCTTCGGTTTCGGTGCTTTGGTTCTCCGTTGGTGCAATATCGGTGCATTTCTGCTTTCTGGATGGCGTTGGACTTTCTGGCTTTCAATGTGATTTTGCATTCTGGATTTCCGTCATTTCGCTACGGCTCATTTTCATTGCACCTGCAAGGATTTGTTATATATTTCTAGCATGTATGACAAAAAATCAACTTGAATGAAGAAATCAGTTAGATTAATTTGCGAAAAAGAAAGAAAGAAAAGAAAAAAGGAGTGGCCATTGTGGATGAGAAGAGTGTATGAGCCAGCGTTGGTCAGATCCCGACTGTGGCCCAGCCGGCCTTGTCCAGCACTGGTCAGATCGGGATCGTCTCCCAGCCGGCCTTGTCCACAATGGGATTGTGTCTCAGTCAACGTTGGCCATGATGGGTGATGAGAGGGGGGTATGATCGGTAGGGCCTAGTTGTTGTTGTTGTTGTTGTTGTTGTTGTTGTTGTTGTTGTTGTTGTTGTTGTTGTTTTTTTTTTTTTTTTTTTTTTTTTCTTCTTCTTCTTCTTCTTCGGCTTCTTGTTGTTGTTGTTGTTGTTGTTGTTGTTGTTGTTGTTGTTGTTGTTTTTTTTTTTTTTTTTTTTTTTTAATTCAAAAGCCCAGGTTGTTGTAGAGGTGGGATACTAGACGGATGGCAGTCACCCACAGTACTCGGCGACTCGGTTGTCCAGATGAACCCCTCTGAAGACCCTACCCACCCTTCCTCTTATCTTTTTGCCCCGGCGCACCGCCACCCCCGCTGTCCTACCCTAGTGTTAACCACCTAGGACCATCACCCATTGCCATCTTGGCGGGGTGACCTGACCAGACAGTGGTTGCAGGTACAGGGGCTAAGCAGAGATGCCTACCCCCTGCTCAGCCCCGGTTGAAGCAGACGCCGTGCAAGGCTGATTGCACGGGGACTTCGGGAGCTAGGTTTGAACATGCTACTACAGGTCTTCATGAGGGTGCACAGTGACTGGCCAGATATGAGAAGGAGGACTGTTTTCTGCCAACGAGCTTGCCCAGATACATTCATCATTGTCAAATTTGTAGACTGGAGGAACGATGCCCATCTTGTCACAGAAATGAGATGGACAGAGGGTCCCCCCCCAAAAAGGAGGAAATCGGGTCAGACGGTACTGCGAATGGTTTGCAGTGTGTTTTGTGCAAGGTGTAATAAAGTCCGTGTGGTGTAGCATTCCTGCCATTTGTGGCTGTTTTGTCCAACCCTCTCTGTTTTTTTTTTGTTGTTTTTTCTTTGGACGGCCGTGAGATATCATCTTGAACTGACCGGCCCCTGATAATGCAGAATGGCTTTATTCCCATTCAGCTGGTTCCGTCTGGATTCGAACTTGGGGCTGTATGTCAACAGTTCCTAGGTGGACCAACTGGGCCAGGCCCGCCGGTAGCCCTCTCTGTGTTTTGGGAGCGGTACATGCCTCATAATTTTGTTCAATGGCTGCAGGATTTTTGGTCTGATTGTCCAAATAGGTGCCGGCTTAGTAGCAAGGACCTGTAACCACGCAGTTCTACTCCCCACTCCCTTAACCATCCAGTTCTCTATGCACCACCGTAACCATCCAGTTCTACCCACCACAGTGGGGTATTTGACAGGAATAACCAGAGATTGTATCCCCAGTTCATTGAGTGTAATCTAGCAAGGGTAGGTTCTTACCTGATCACCCTTGTGCTTCAATTGTGTCAAAGGCATCCCATTGGCGAATAATGTGCATGTTAACTCCCAGGTCTTGACTGCACTCAAAGACTGTTGTGAAAGAGGGGAGCCAGCTGCTTGTGGTCCGTTTGCTCACCCTGATTCTCTATGCACGAATAACGTGCATGTTACCTCCCAGGCCTTGAGCGGACTCAAAGACTCTTGCACGAGGTGAAGCAGCTGCTGGTGGTCCGTCTGGTCACGCTGATTCTATAAGCATGACTCTGGAGTCCCGCAGATTCGAACATTGGAAGCTACGCCTTTTTTTTTTTTTTTTTTTTTTTTTTTTAAACGGGCCCAG